>PVKZ01001615.1:0-354353 GCA_004027375.1 Macroglossus sobrinus
GATCTTCAGTCAAAAGTGCCTCTTTCCAAGCTGGTTTAGGCCTATGAGAACAGAAGAAGAAGAGGAAATAAAAGAAAGAGAGAGAGAGAGGGAGGGAGGGAGGGAGAGAGGGAGGGAAGGAAGGAAGGAAGGAAGGAAGGAAGGAAGGAAGGAAAGAAGGAAGGAAGAAGAAGGGGGAGGGGAAGAAGAACAGAAAGGGAAGGAAAGGGAAGGGAAGGGAAGGAAAGGAAAGGGAAGGGAAGGGAAGGAAAGGGAAGGAAAGGGAAGGGAAGGGAAGGGAAGGGAAGGGAAGGGAAGGGAAGGAAAGGGAAGGGAAGGGAAGAAAAGGGAAGGAAAGGGAAGGAAAAAGAGGCCCCTCAAGGCATCATTTTTGTTTTTTTCTGTACACAGAAAAATTGTATCAGTTGGGCAGGGCCGTGGACATCCTGGACTCACCTTTTCTTTGGGTGCGTTTTAAGAAAAGGTATGATACTTCTGTCAGTGATTGACATTAGTAATGACCACATTATGTGGCTTTCCACAGACTTTCTCCTGGGTGAAGATGTTGGATGATGGAGGACATTGGTCACCAAGATTTTCGGGCCTCTGTCTAAACAATAAAATGAGATGCGTGTACACAGCAGCACTCATATCAAATGGCTTCCCTCTAGGGTTAATTCTGGGCAGACGGTAAAAAGCTTTTTAGGCTAAAGAATAAAAAACAAAAAATAAAAATATAGAAAACTGTCAACCTTGTTTGGAGTATAAAGAAACAAGAAAATAAGTATAAAGCCCAAAGTTGGCTTGGTCTTTGGGAATTAGCTGACTGGAGACACAGTTGACCCTTGAACAATATCAATTTAAACTGCGTGAGCCCACTTATATGTGAATTTTTTTTAATAAAAAAAATTGATCTGTATTTTTGATCTACAGTTGGCAAACTATGTATGTGGAGGGCTAACTATAGTTATACACAGATTTTCAACTGTTCGGGAACTGGTGACCCCTAGCTCTGCATAGCTCAAGGGTCAACTGCACTATATTTTTGATCAAGTGGAACATTAATAGGGAGATAAAGGTCATCTACAATTCAGTTTGCTGACATTGCATACTGGGAGGGAGTGGCTCTATCTTGGGCATCTATGTGTGTGTATATCCTACATACATATGTATATGCATTTTCATGCATATGTATATTCTATGTATGTACATTACTTTATGTGTAAGAATAAGTATAGTGCTATCTCGTGAAACCCAAAGATGAAAATACAGTAAAACTGCAGGAAGGGGCTAGAACAGGAAATCGCAAGCAGAGATCTTTCTGCTTCTCTATTAGTCTCTTCTTTCTTCCCTTCCCCATCCTCTGGTGGAATATGGCTGTTAATTACTCTTCTGAAAGAGTGATTAATGGTTATAGTTACCACCAGTTCTGAGTCAGGGCTATCCGGTAAGGTGTCCAGGCAGGGTTGATGAAAAACACAATATGGATATGGCTGCTGGAGTTTGTCCGCTGTGAGCAAAGAAGACACACTCATTTCAATTTATGACCAAGAACTGGAGACCAACCTAGACTGGGTATAGATGCTGTATAAAGAAAGCAAAAATGACCAAATATGAGCAAATGTAACCTAAGTGACCTAAATCATGGTTGAGACAAATAAGCAAAACAGGGGACTGGCTACTACTTGGGTTTAGATAGAGAAAAAGAAGCAGGGCTTAATGGTGGTAAAGAAGATAGGAGAAGAGAATTCTTGAGTGTGATGCCTGGAGGTTAAGGAGCAGGACAGAGTCACTAAAAGAGGAGGAGGGAAAGAGGAGGAGCAGCCAGGGTCACATAGCTACAGGGCACTGAGCACAGAGTCAGAGTCAGACCCAGGTCTGCGGATTGCTACCCATCATGTCATAGTGTCCTCTATTGAAGGATAAGAACTGTGTTAGTTTCCTATTGCTGCTGTAACAAATCACTACAAACCTAGCACCAAGAACAATATAAATCTATTTTCTTAGAGTCAGAGGCCCTAAAGCCAAGGGGTGGGCAAGACTGCATTTCTTCCAGAGGCTCTAGGGGAGAATCTGTTTCCTTGCATTTTCCAGCCTAAAGAAATGTATGCGTTCTTTGGCTCTTCCTCCATCTTCAAAGCCAGCATAGCGTCTTTAAATCTCTGTCTGACTCTGCTTCTATCCTCACATCTCTCTCACTCTGGTTCTCCTGCTCCCTCTCATAAGGACCCTTGTAGTTACATTGGGCTCACCAGATAACCCAGAATGATCTCTCCATTTCAAGAGCCTTAACTTATATCTGCAAAGTTTCCTTCGACCTGTAACGTAATAGATTTAAAGTTTCCGGGACATCTTTAGTGACCATTATTCTGCCTCCTGCATGAATCACATCTGTCTCAAAGACCAGTGTGTTTAGCATATAAAATACTCAAGAAATATTTGTTAAAATGATGAGTGAGCAATAGTAAATTAGATTAACTTAAAAACTTATCCTCTTATTTTCATTTTCATTTTAGTTTTTGGTTTATGTGTCTTAAGATATGATAGCACCAGATGGACCAACTCTACGGCTGAAGAGTCTCTTTCTCAAATTGGCCTCAAATTTTAAAATGGACAGCCCTGGACACCAGACTGTGTCATCTAAGGTTGAATGGAGCTCTAGGTTGTAAATAAACTTTTCAAAGTCAAGACTTACTGACCGCGACCTCCACTAGTGAGGCCTTCAAAACTCTAAGTTAAATATAAACCATGAACAAACAACCCAATTAACAAATGGGCAAAGGACTTAAGTAGACATTTCTCTGAAGATAGACAAATAGCAAAAATAACATGAAAAGATGCTCGGCATCATTAGCCACAAGGGTAATACAAATGAAAATGAGATAGACAATGAGATATCTATTACCTTACATCTACTAGGATGGCTACAACATCTTTAAAAAGGAAAATAAGTGTGGGTAAAGACATGGAGAAATTGGGACCCACATACATTACAGGTAGGAAAAGATCTTTCAGTGAATCAATACTGCCACAGAGTAACAAGCATCTGTCTTGTGAATCTCAAGATTCACAAAGGACAAAATGTTTAATAGGGGTTTGGTAGACACAAATTCTCTGAGGTCCTTGCAGTGTAACATAGGGAACAGCCAGATTAGTTTTATATTTTATTGGCCTTAATATACTGAATTTAGAGTTTAATGAAACAATGCAGAAAGACAAGCATTGAGAGATGTTATTCTTCCATCTGCCCAGAATTTAAGAGATGAGTAAGAATAGAGTGTACATATGACGATAAGACATATTGGAAAGAACATAGGGGACACTATTGATAAGCTTGTAGCAAGAATTGCAAACAAAGGTCTTTAAAGCAAACAATAGAACAAGTTATAAACGAAAAAAAACAGGTTATACATGGAAAATTTTAATATATGTAGCCATAAAAGTTCAAAGCCATATAGCCGGCAGATACATTCCATCTGCACAATGTTTGAATTAGTTGCTAGTATTTAAAAATCAAAAGGTTTTACATCAAATTCTGTTTCATGGCTTCTCTTGAAAAATTGGAAGATCTGGCAAAACTGGCTTTACAGTCTTGCCTAGAAACAGTGACGGTTGCTGAGAAGTGGCTGCCTGCCTCCAGGTGGTCTCCAGTTTGGCCCCTGCCCTCAAAAGGCCTTCAACCACCCATAGGCAATGAAAGAGCATGCTGAGACTAGGGCCAGTCCTTCCTGAAACATCTGGCTCTTTAAAATAGAAATTGTTTGGTGGGTGAATATTTTTCTTTGACTTTGTGTAAGGAAAAATGTGTTTAATAAGTTTACCTTTAGTATACTGTATTTTTATGGAAAATTAGAGTGCAACTGGGGCAGGGCTATAATTCTTGAGAGAAGTCAGAAGCCTCGTCTGCTTGTTTACAACTGAGTTCCCCAGGCCTGGAACATCACCACAGGATACCCTTAAACACAGGAGAAGTACGATGTGGCAGGCACAGTCTAACCCACACATTCACAGGAAAGAGTGAAGCTTCCCTTGAGGGGCCAGTGCAGGAAGAAAGAAAAATGCAGAAGCACAAGACTTTCTGACAGATGCCACTGATTTAAGGGGCAGGAGCACGCAGACGTCAGCGAATCTGGCAGCAGTCATGACAGACAACATGTCAGGAAAAGGTGAATTTTCCTGGTTGAGATAGGGAGAATGCAGAAATGTATGACACTCTTACCCAGAGATGAAGTACTTGGAGAAGCAGAATAAAAAGAAAAGGGAAAAACTGAAACTCTGAGCTGGACTTAGAACTCACTGTTTATAAGGAATTGGAGAAAATAATAAAATTTAGTAGTACCAGAAATAATTTTTAGTTATGTGGGGGGAAAGAAATATAAGTAAAATGATTCCATAAAGTTTTATGCTATATAAATTATCTTTTCTAATAAAATAAAAGTGACTCTGGGGTTTCTTGTAATAGAGACATCTAAATGTCTAAGATCATTTTGCAGTTAGCTGGCAGGATGCAAGAGGCTGAATGGAATGAGCTTTGAATGGACTAGAATTAAGAACCCTCATATAGGGAAACCGAGGCAGAGGCTAAGTCAGTTGAGCACAGTATACCAATGACCCTAGAAAGTCAAGGGAATATTCCAGCCAGCTTTTGTTTGGGGCTGGGGGTGGTGGCAGGGAGGGAGTGATTTGGCAGAAGGCACAGGTAAAGTCTGCTTTTTCTGATTCTATGCAGCAGGTCTAGATGCCTACAAGGCCATAGATGACAGCAATACCTCTGTGTTTGTTAACCCTCTGAATTATACCTAGGCTATATGCAAAGCTGATGGCTCACTGTAAAGCCTGGAGTCTTTGGCTTCTACCTCACCAAGGTACTGCTAAGATTTACTCTCACTTTGCTAAAATGAATGGTGACTGTGATTGCATCTAATTTTATGTTGTGTGTTTGGGGAACTAGAGAGAGCATCTTGCTTTGCAAACACTAAGTCAATACTGACTCTCTCCAAGTAATTCCCAAGCCAGCTTCTATGAACTGGGTAAGTGCCTGTCTTTTCAGCTTCTCAGTGGGAGCAGAGGGGGAAAACCCAATGAGAAATCAAAATATTCTTTTTGGTAAGTAGTGAAAGCATGTTTGGGCAGCTGGGGTGACACTCTTCATGTTGCCTGCTGGTACATTGTCCCTATTCCTACAGCATCCTGGCTTTGGGGACAGTTATATATGTTTAGTTCTGTGATAAAGGGTCCCAGCTTCTGCAGGACACCCATACTAATGTAGGGAGGAGGCAAGAGAATTCAAATGTTAATAAAGCCACAATCAGAGACTGCAGCATGCTCAGCAGCCCTGCAGCCAGGCCAGAAGGACCCCTTCAGAACAAAGGAAGATTTCTGCTGGATTGCTAACAACCCATTCCCCACAACTATGAATGGGAAACAGGAACAGAGTCATTCCTTATGGCTAAAACCATGGGGAATCTATGGATTAAAGGCTGGGAGCTGCCAGCAGTCCTTTCACTCTACATATTCTTACCTTTTCAGCTATATACTCTTCCCCTTCCTCAGTGTTATGTCTACATCAAAGAAATGGGAACTAAAGAATGACAAACTGAATTCCCTGAACACTCAGGGTCCCTCTCAGTGCCTTTACTCTGTCTGTCTTCGTCTCTATTGTCTATCCCTCTGAGTCCCTCAGTGCCTTTTCTGTGTCTCTCTCACTGTTCCTCTCATTCTCTGCTTCTGTTCTAATTTTGGACTATGTACTGTCCATGTCCTTCCTATAATAATGGCATGTGTCTTCCTTTTAACTGGAGAATTTCTGAGAACTCTAGTGTCCAGTCCCATCTATGAGAAGCTAGTCATTAAAACACATGCATGGATGTGGGCAACATCACCAGAGAGGTGCAGTTTGAAAGTAATAAGGCCATGACTGGTAATAATTGCTCCAGAGAAAACATCCAAATTAACTAATTTTTCTTCCCTCTGAGAAGGTTGGGAGTTGGGAAAGGGTAAAGAAGGAAAGCCAGGGGAAAGGAGAAAAATAGCCAAGATCTTATTTCCAGGAGAAGCCCTTCCTTCAGGAGCCAAAATATTCCCCATAGGAATATTCATTGCCAAGTCCTTTCTAAATCTTTAGTTATGCCATGCAATAACATTTCATCCAACTCTCCAAGGAATATGACCTTACATGGAAAGGAGTTAGATGTTACTAAGTATATACTACTATTATGTCAGATGCTGAACTGGGTATTTTACATGTAAAACAGATATGCCAAAATGCAAATGTTCCATTTGTTTTTCTGTGCTTAATTTTTTTTATAGTTTTATGTATCTCCCACATTTTCTACAACTATGATTTTCTTTCATTTAACTCTATTTTGAAATAATCTTAGATTTATAAAAGAGTTGCAAATATACTACAGACAATTACTGTATACTCTCTTTACTCAGACGTTTTGTATAACCAAAGTATATTTATCAAAACTATGAAGTTAATGTTGGCTAATTGACTACATCATTATTTAATAACTTACAGATTTATTCAGATTTCATCAGTTTTTTCACTAATATCTTTTTGTGTGTATGCAAAGACCCAATCCCGAATACTATATTGCCTTTATTAAATTTCTTTTATAATTAAAAAAAAAAACTTTAAAAAGAGGCATATGCCTCTCTTCTCATACCAGTGCATCCTGTGTAGTTTCAGGAAGGGAACAAAGGGAAAGTGTTTGCTGACCATGGTGCACAGGGCATAGGTAGGGATACACAGATTCCTTTAGTAGCCCCAGAAGGGAGGTGGTAGGAAATAACTAGTTTTAAATAACTATCATAAAAAGCCCTCGCAAATAATATACAATGGGAGTAAAGAGAGTCTATTCAAAAAATGGTGTTGGGGAAAACTGGACATATATATGTAAAAAAATAAAACTGGACGACCTTCTTACACCATATACAAGAATAAACGCAAAATGGATTAAAGAATTAAATGTAAAATCTGAAAACATAGGCAATAAACTCTCTGATATTGCTCTTATTAATATTTTTTCTAATATATTATCTCGGGCAAGGAAAAAAAGAAAAAATAAACGAATGGGACTATAACAAACTAAAGTCATTTTGTACAATCTACTGGATGAGAGAAGATATTTGCCAATAATATATTCAATAAGGGGTTGATATCCAAAATATATAAAGAACTCATACAACTTAACACCAAAAAGACAAATAATCCAGTTAAAAAATGGGCAGAAGACCTGAAGAGACATTTCTCCAAAGAGCACATACAGAGATGGCCAATAAGACATATGAAAAGATTCATGAGGTCACTAATCATCAGAGAAATGCAAATTAAAACAACAATGAGATATCACCTCAGAATGGCTACATCAATTAAAAAAAAAAAACAGGTGTTGGTGAGGTTGTGGAGAAAAGGCACCCTAGTGCACTGTTGGTGGGATTACAAATTGGTACAACCACTATAGAAAACAGTATGAAGGTTCCTTTAAAAATTAAAAATAGAATTACCATATGACCCATCAATCATACTTCCGGGTATTTATCCAAAGTAATTCAAAACATTGCAACATTATTTACAATAGCCAAGATATGGAAGCAACTTAAGTGTCTACTGACAGACAATTAGATAAAGAAGAGGTGGTACACATATACAATGAAATATTACTCGGCCATAAAAAATAATGAAATCTTGCCATTTGTGACAACATGAACAGACCTAGAGGGTATTACGCTAAGTGAAATAAGTCAGACAGGGAAAGACAAAAAAAAATGATTTCACTTACATGTGGGATCTAAAAAACAAAATAAATGAACAAACAACACAGAAATAAACCCATAGATACAGAGAACAAACTGATCATTACCAGATGGGTAGGAGTTGGGGGGCTGGGTGAAAACTGTGAAGGGATTAAGCAGTAAAAACTGGTAGTTACAAAATAGTTACGGGAATATAAAATACAGCATAGGGAATATAATCAATAATATTGTAATAACTATGTATGTATGGTGCCAGGAGGGTACTAGAGGTATCGAGAGATCACTTTGTAAGTTATATAAATATTTGAACACTATATTATACACCTGAAACTAATATGATATTGAATGTCAACTGTAATTAAAAAATTAAAATATTAAAAAATAAAGATTAAAAAAGAAATAGAAGACAAAGAAAAGAATCCTCATAAATCCTAATAACATGGAAAAATACTTATAACCATATTGTTAGGTTAAAAAAAAAGAGGAATGACTTTTGGTTTCAAGATGTAAAACTAGGCGATATCTTTTTGAAAACAAATATACTTTTAAATTAAAGAACAATTTTATATTAAAAAATATATCTTTAAGATAGTGAAGGCCATCATCACCACCACCACTACCGATATCATCATCATCATCATCATAACACAATAGTGACGATAATAGCTATTATATACCAGACACTGTTTACATATATTATCTCAGTCATTTGACATAATAAAGTTAGAATCATTAGGCCAAATGTCAAAATTAATTCCTGTTACTCTAAAGAATATAAAAATTAAAATAACCAGAATAAAATATAGGTGAATAATTATACTGGAAATAACATAAATATCCATCAGTAGAAGAGTGGCTAAATAAATTATGCCATATCCATAATGAAGAGTCATAAAGTCATTACAATTTATGAGATAAATCTAAGTTTACCAACCTGTAAAGATGACCGTCTGAATCTGTAAGCAATAAATACAAAATGCAAAAAATATGTGTAGTGTGATACTAGTTTTATTTTTAATATTTTATACCTAGTGCTATATTTATGCCTGAATATATAGTAAAGTCTGAAAGGATATGTGCCAAACTTAGACCCTCTATGTCACCTTTCTAGAGGTATGGAAATTGAAGGAGCCAGAGGAAGTAGAAACACTTTTATTTTTTAAAAAATAGTAGAACTATGAATTATTTCTATTATTTGTGTTCAGTATTTTCCAAAGAAAAAATTTAAACAATCTTTTAAAAAAAATAAATAATGAGGTAAGGAAGGTCTTCTAAGCATATAACAAAGACAAAAACCTTGAAGGAAATTATTTAAAATTTCTAACAAATGACAAACTTGTAAAAAATATTTGTAACATATAGGATTATGGTGGATACTGTATTAGTATCACACTTAACCTCCATTCCTCCATCCTTCTGTTTGTAAGAGTATGCAAAGCTTAAAACTACATTTTTGAGATTCCTTTGCAGCTAGGATTCTGGATGTAAATTAGGTTCTGCCAATCAGATACACTCTTACAATATTTAGAAGGCAGATGTGAAGTATTGCCCAATTTTCTGCTTCTGTTGCTATTAGCCAACAAGATTATGAGGACTTAAGTGTTTGCAGGAAGCTGCAGCTATACCCAGAGTTCTAATCATCGACTCCACAGATGTTGAGAGGCAACTATGGACTTAGGAAAGATACACCACAAAAAAGAGAGCAAAAATGAAAGGAGCACAAGAGATAATAGACATTGTTGAAAACAACATAAAGGTCATAGTGGGCAGAAAAGAGAAAGACCATGAACTAAAGAATTTACAGATTACAGAAAAATTGATTATTGAAGCACATACATAATAGGAATTGCTAAAGAGGAAAAGTGAAAATAGTAAAGATAAAATTTTTAAAAATTATCTGAAATGAAAGAAGACTTGAATCTATGGACTAGCACACTGTCTTCTAGGAAAAATGGAACCAGAACAGTCACCACCAAAACACATCTTTTTGCAGAAACTTAAACCCCAATCAATACTCTTCAGATTTCAGACTCCATTCACAGACAATAATAACTTCTTTCCAGAGCAGGGACCTCTGGAAAGCTTCCAATCAACAAATACAATCAATGTGCTCCTGCTCCTTCCAAGTCCTATCTTAGAGTGGATGGGGCAGTCCATTCCCCATGCTCTGATCCCAGCTTCTACCTTCTCGGAGCCTGAACTACTGGGTATTTTAGTTTCTTTTACCTTGCTTTCTCCACTATTTCTCATCAGCACACTATATATTTTATCCCATTAATTTCAAGTCTATGCTTTACTGTTTGTGTGTTTAATAACAACCTTCACCAGCTCCAGGACAAGGTCAGATTCTTGTCAGTTTCTGTCAGTTTCTTGTGTTTCCATGGCCCAGTAGAGTGCCTGACAGAGTGCTAAATGTACATCGAATACAGTAAATACCCAACAAATAATTTTCCAGTGTTAAATCACTAGATTCAGTAACTCCATAGTACTCAAGGTCAGAAGGCTCTCTCAGTGCACTTAAACCTGGGAGTTAAAAACAAAACGTAACCCCTCCCTATCCAGCAGGACCATGTCTGCTCCTGCATGCATACTCTTTCCTCTGGCTCTGTTTCTCTCATCTTTGACTGATTTCTTAGTATCAAATTCCTAGGCTTTCGCTCTCCCCTGTGACTTAGACTCACCTTGACTATCTGTTTCTGCCTCTGGACTATAATAGTTTCTGCATCTATGCTTTTGGCTTATTTTTAGCACCTGACCGCTATACCCCAGGCGGGTACTTGCCCACCCTGAAGCTGACCCTTTGTGGTCTCTCAGCTCAATAGATTCCAAGCTGCATTTCTACCACCATGCCTCCTGGGCCATGGTCCATGGGCAGCCACACCAGGAACTGTCATTCCCAACCTGAAAACTGAATGGTGGTTAAGAAAATTATGAAACAGCAAAAGCACACTGTAGAAGTAGGGGTGTTTTTGGTTTCTGCCAAATTAGTAAATTAGTAAGGCTGTTGGCTCATTCCCTCCAAGTGAATCCTTAAGAAATGATGAGGAATAAGACCCATCACCACCATACATAGGCAATAATACCACCAAACAGACATGTCTATATACTTGAGAAAACTGAGCTATTTTGAACTGGTGATGGAGAGGCAGGAGGAGTGACCACAGCCTAGAATGGAGGGCAGCTGGGATGGCTGTGAGAGGATAATTTAAGAAAGACCAAGAAAAACTGCCCATCTGTGGAGATCAGGCATGGTACACTATGCTGGTGCAGGGGATCTGGGGCAAACTCCCAGGGTGGCAGAGCCACGGACTCACCTGTCAGTCTGCGAACTGACTCTCCTCCCATATTTCACTTCTCCATTTTTCTCTTCCCTAAGGGTTACTAAACACTTAAATATCACTGGCTCCCTCTTTACTCCTTTGTTAAACCTACTGTAAGAAATGCAGATTTTACATACACATTTTATTTCCTTAGCAACAAGCATAAAGCTTCACAACCAAATCATTTTAAAACAGTGGCATACCGTGTTTTATTTAACCTCAATTAAGATTCAAGACTCTGGGGGCTGGGCTGGTAAACTGTGCCAAAGCTTGCAACATTTGCTCTATTCTTTGTGGCTACATCACATTAAATTTTCACATCCTCAGCCAAATACATCAAAACCTTCACTGTACACAGACTCAAGGACACGTGTGTAAAAACATGGAAAATCTCTTCCGAATGACCTGCAGCCTCTTGAATGTCATTAGGAGACTAATGGGGCAAGGAGCAGGGGTGGTGGGGATGGAGCCAGAGGGTGTTTAGATATTGTGATTTAAATATTTTTAAATGAGACGTCAGAAAGTTGTTGAATCACTGTTTCTGTTGAAATTTAAAAACTGACTGTTAACAGCATTCATTGAGTATTAAAGTGGCATTGACTAAGGTATACTAATGTCTATAGGCAGAAAGTAACATTTCTATGCATATAAAATGGGAATGCTATTGGTCATCTACTAGAGATAGACAACTATCTCTAAATCAGTATAATTTATTTTAAATATTAAAGAATGAACATTTGCTGAAATATTAACAAAGCTGATTTAAATAAACTCTTCCATTTCAGCAAATCTATGGAATAAGTTATGACAGAAGACAATTTTATGTAATATGCCTACTAAATAAGCTATATCCTATGAACATACCAAAAGGTAATACAAGCAGGTAATATGTAAGATGTAGACAGGTTTATCTTCAGTACACCGTGCAAATAATATTGGATTTATTAAACTACTTGAATGTATTATATGTAATTTTAGCTACTTATATGAAATACTTAAAGCTTTAAAAATCTAAATATTATTATTAAAACTCACAAAGCTTTCAGCTCAGCAATCAGGTCACACAGGTTATGTTAAATCAGCTTCACAAAGTGCTTGGCTCCATGCCACAGGGCAGAATGGCTCTAAGTGTACTTACTTGGTGAAGGTATGTCCCAGGTACACACTCTTAACTACTTTCAGGTTGAAGAAGAATCACAGCCACAAAATCCTTGCCAACACTGCAGAATGTAGTACTTGAATGCAACAGGATGGTCATGCAATGAGACTCCTGGCCCAGAGTACAGAACGAAAGGGAATGGAATAATCTTTAGCCAGAAGGGGCTGTCCTGAATTGATTTAGTCTGCTCTTTTCTGCTTAGCAATTTGAAGAGGGCTACTCCTTGTAGCTTTACAGAAAAACTGTCCTCATTCTTTAAGTATGATAATTTTATTCTAGTTAAAACAAAAACAATAGTTTCATAATAAACACTTCATCTTCCCCAAATAGAGTGCATGACTGCTGTGTTTGTTTCTCATTTAGGTTTTTAAAAACTGATAATGTTAAGTAAAGACAAGATGAAGATTAGTTTCCATTTTTTTTTATTAAAGTTGTATTTGTTCTAAGGAATATATTACACTTAGAGTTCAATACCATAAATAAAGATTAGCTCTTAAGTCTTTTATTATATTTATCAAAAATGTAAACATAAAATAAAATTATTCAACACTCCCTCCCCAACCTTGACTAAATGTATATGTTTAAAAAATGGTCATCCCTTTACGTAAGTTCTTTCTTCAGAATGAGTATTACAGACTTTGTTAAAATATGTTAGTCCTGGGCTGCAAAGACATGGCACAAATGAGTGGTGCCCACTATAAAACGGGTCTGTGAGGCTGTGACTGAAGTCTACCTCCTTCTGCCAGGACTGCTCTAATGCCCTAGAGACGGGCTCATCTCTTTCCATTCAGTGTCCAAGGACATGGACAGTGCTAAAGCATCAAGCAATGACACTGATGAACATGATGTGCAAGCTAGCTTACTTTGAGAGGTGGATCAGAGCCAGCAGTGACCTAGCATTCTGAGTAAGTATTAATCATAGAATATTAGAGCTAGAAAGAATCTGAGAAAGCATCTAGTCATTTTACAGGTGGTCTCAATCAATGAGTCTTCTATATTAGCGACTACTAATAAAATTTTATAGAATATTCTGGTATACTTATTCATGTTTCTTCCTAAAACTAAACTTCACTAATTTGTTTCATCTTCAAATACTGATAAACCCTAAGCCAACATACTAGGCTGAAACTAATTTTAAGCAAAATTTATAAACATTTTTAGAATGTCTATTTGGTCTTAACACAAGTAGGTAGCCTTAAGAAATAAGGTTAAAGGATGTTCTTCAGAATAATATTAAAGGGATTTACATTAAGACTTCCTAACTGCTTGCCAGTTTCTTTAAAGCTGTCAGCTCAAATCTACTGACATGGCTTTTGCTTCCTTCCTATAAATTCTGTTCTTGAAAACCTGAGAGACAAATTCACTTGATACAGTTGGGACCTTAATACTATCAAAATGAACCTAAGTCTGAACTGAAAACTGAGGTAGTCAGTTTTTGTAAGCACTTGACCTTTATTGAGTTAGAAGGGAACTCCAGTCCACTATCCCCAAATCAGCTCCTCTCCATTCTCCTTCCCTACTCCAACTCACTTGTACTTTGGTTGCAGTTTGCTCAGTCTTTTTCTCAGTGAACTGGTTTTACTAACATGAGGGGTATAACCTGCCATAGGATACTAACATTTAGGCCATTTCAAATTCTTCAGTTCAAAGCTGAATTCTAGCCCGCTAATTCTGCATTGAAATCTCAGATTTTAAAAGTCTTTGTTTTTAGAATATTGTCATAATCCAAGTGACTAAAACAGGCTTCTTAAAATTCCTTAGGTTCAGTGGCCTTCTAAGTCTTCACTAAGCTATACAGAATCAGTGATAAGCAACCACTTTCAAGACTTGTTGAAGAGGAAGGAAGACACCAGCACATTTAGTTACCCTCAGAAACTCAAGATTTCTTAACATCATACTTTATCAAGTTTCATATCTGTGCAGAGAAAACACTGGGCTACCAGATTCCAAGCTTAATAAATATATATAGAAAAAATGTCATCTATAATATTTTCTCCAGAAAGTCATTAGTGCAAATATAATTATATCAATAAAAAATAAAGCAAAAATATATTTCAAGTATAAAAAGCACCATGCTCAGAAACAATACTTCCTAAATGGCATTACTGCACAACAGTCAAAATATAATCAAACCTATCATTGTAAATCTCAAATGTATCATTAATCCATAGTATTTTTGGTGACATTCTTTACACAACTTTACAGGATGATTCACAATAAGTATGTAAGTTTAGATTTCTATGATATTCTTTAAAAATATAACTACTTTTCTCTGACCTTGTACAATTTAAAGTATACATGACATAGGCAGAAAACCAAGCACCGGCCTGACACCTTTACTCTTAGCTTCTCTTTAGCTGAAGGTGGATATGCTAGAGACCTCCAGCTCTTCACAATGACAAATACCTTCAATTCAAAATTGTATATTTAAATACATATTTAAAATTTACGCATAAAAAATGGTGACTTTCTTTTATGCTGGGTTTGCTCTTTGGCCCCAGTGCCAAACAGTCAGCTGGAATTACTCCTTAGTAATTATGCTGTTTGCTCATTTAGCACAATTTCTTAAATAGAGTGCTCAATAACTATATGCTGAATTAAAGGGCCAACCAGTGAATAAATAAATAAAATCCTGTGGCATTATAAACACGGCTTGTCCAAGGGCTATGTTTTATAATGCCACAGGATTTTATTAGCTTTAGAAAGAAAAAATGGGCATCATACATCATTGCAAATTTTAATTAGTAAAATGGGGTTGGTAAGCTCTGGTACCAGAGCAGAACTGCTTCTGAGGACCAGAATCTATGTGGTAACAGAAGTATCAAAAGCAGGAGGTAAAGGACATCAACTCCTTTTAAATTAAAGGCAACCTCCTAACTTCTGTGGGCTGAGCCACATTTGCATGGTAAAGCAGACCCTATCAGAGAGGCCCTAAACCAAAACTACACTTCGCTGTCGGTAAACAATTCAGACCATCTTGCTTTGACTTATATTCTTCCTCCTATACATAAAATATTTTCAGATAGTTCTTCTGAAGCAATTTCTAAGCCTATGTGAAAATAACTGCATACTTTTCTATACCAGAATTTCTTTTTATCTTCATTGTTCAAAAAGAAATAGTTCTATTTTTGTTGGATGACAGTTGTAACTATTATCTGGAAAATATACAATTATGTTTTCTTCTGTTTTTATGTCTTCAGTGTTTTCATAGGGCAGAGTATTTTTCTCTCTCTGCTTCCACAGTTTTTCAATTCATTATTAAACTAATAAAAAATACAATTAGAATTAGAGCTCTTAAGACCAATGAGTAACAGACATAGCTGGAAGAAGAGCTATGAACACAATGATTCAGTAGCAAACTACTACACAGCTAGTTTGAAAAAGGCAAGCATGGTTAAATCATAACATTGAGCAAACTGTTAATTAAAAAAAAAACTTTTTAGAACAATGATTTAAGTGTACCATGTACAGCCATTAAATTCAAAACAGTTATAATAGTGATGTAGAAATCTCAATCCAATTGTCTTTCTGGGGACAAATTATACTTCTAAGGACAGGATCCACAGGATATAATCTTGCAACAGTTAGCTGTTCTTTAAATTATTACAGTATTAATAAACTTTCACATTGTTTTTAGGTTAATGAAAATGCTGAGGTATGTAATCTGAAAATTTCACCAATTATCTCATTTTCCACAGAAAACTTTAAAAGGTTATGTATCCTGAAAAATAAAAAGACGTGGTGACTTGGTATTCCTTCTTCTTGTCCAAGTTCTGAGGCTGCTGTGTTGTCGATGAAGAGTGACTGCTGTGAAGTTCTGCTTCAAGGTCTAATAGGGGTCAATACTTCCACGCCAAAATCAGGAATGCCACTTCTGCCATCCACATAGGCTGGCACTCGCCCAGATTTTGTGCTTTGTTCACAAGAACATGACACAAAGGAATGTCTCGAGTATCTACTTTTCCCTTTCTAGTGCCATACACAAAGAAGGAATCCAGCCAGCAGAGGGAACAAGTTGCCTAGCAGAAGCCAGAGGGTGACCACCAGGCTAGAGGAACAGGAACAGAGATCTAGGGTTGAAAACAAAAAATTGACTTTCTAAAGACATTTTTGGAATAAATCACACCAACTAAATATTGACAGATGAGTACAGATGATTATTAAAAGATGAACAAGGATTACTTTGGAGGGCAGAATCAGGAATGACTTCCTGAAACCAAGATATGCAAAGTGGTCTTTTTCATATTTTTGAAAAAAAAAAAAAAAGAGAACAAAATGTTTATGTAGGAAGAAAAGATGCACCCACCATATCAAAGTTAAATGGCCCCCAAAAAGAGAAAGAAGTGTCTTTGTGTAGTATTCCAGCAAAGTTAAAGATGCTACACATGACAGTATATTACAGTCTTGGCTATTCTGACATGGAAAGTAGGATTCTCTTCGGTTCTTTCTTCTCCTTTCCTCTAGGGTGACCATATAATTTATTACCCCAAATCAGGACATTTTGAGACAAGCGTTGAAATAAATTTCTAGTCGCAAGATGTAACACTCCTGCTCATGGTGCTACATCAGTATACTGAAACTTAGATAAATTTCATGTACTTGACAAGAAACACAGTATATCTAGTTAGCCAATCTCTAACCACCAAGCCAACCTTGGGCTCTACACTTATTTCCTTGTTTCTTGAACTTATGAAATAAAGTCAAATATGCAACCCCAGCCAATCAACATAAGCCGAGTGCTTCTTCCTTGTTTCCTGCTTACAGCCCCTTTCCCTTATTTTGCAGTTCTCTGGACTCTTGAGAGTGGAGACTGCCTACTTCATGATGTATGAAATAAAATTTGCTTAGATTAACTATTCTCTTTGATTATGTAATACAAAAAAAATGCTATTACTAATTATACCAGGACAAAAGGCACATGGACTGTGCTAGGCAAACCAGGACATATGGTCCCCAATCTCTAAATAGATACCTATCTATTGTTCCCTGGTGGTCTAGTGGTCAGAATAGATACCCATCTAGCCACATCACCCCAGGCTTGATCTGGAAACAACAGAAGATTCTATGGGCTTTGGGCTCTAGACATATATTTTAATTCAGCCATGAGTTATTCTCACAGCTAAAGCGATTTCCCAAAACATATCTCAGAATGGAAAACATTTTTACAGCAGCCAAGAGACCAGATGAACCTGACTTTTAAGATGAGTTGACCTTTCTAATATTTTGACTAATAAAGACCCAACTGAGCTTCAAGTTTGACCTGCTTAAAAAGTAAGAAAAATAGGGCTGGTCTTCAGCCACAGAATGAATAGAATATAACATCAAGGTACTGGAGCTGGCTCTTCTGAGCACTATATAGTGTGATACGAGTCTTTAAAAAATTTTTTTCACTGCATGTAATTCAGGTAAGCCATGGAAGAACTCCTGTTCTTCCCTAATGGAATCATCTGATAATTGTTAAATGTTAGGAAAATCTCACTTAGCCAAGAACAGACCTTCTCAAAGTATGGTCCTTGGATTAACAGGAGCACTATCAGGAAACCCGTTAAAAATGCAAATTCTCAGGCTCTAACCCAGATCTTCTGAATCAGAAACTCTGAACTTGTGTTATAACATGATTCTGATTCATACAAACGTTTGAGAAACTCTGACCTTGAGCTGCACGGCCCAATACAGCAGCCACTAGCTGTACATGCTACTTAAATTTAAATGATTTAAAATAAAATAAAAATATTTATTATTCAATCACACCAGCTACATTTCACACCTTTAACATGTGGCTAATGAGTACTGTATTGGACAATGAAGATTACAGAACATTTTCATCACCCCAGAAAGTTCTATTAGATAAGTTCTGGCCTAGAGCATCACGTAGTATGCTCTTGGCTGGAATAAGGAATGAAACTTGAAGTTCAATAACATAAGGCATTTCTCTGGAATAAGGAATGAAACCTGAAGTCCAATAACGTAAGGCATTTCTCTTTATTTCATGATTCTCAGTTTGGCCCAAAGGAAAAAGGAGGAGAACTAGCTGTTGTTTATCTACTTTTGGCACTAATATTTAACAAGCTATTAAAACATTAATGGCAGCTCTGGAACATTGGTTGTCCTTTGAAAACACTGCCTTTCTGTGATAGTACCCTTTAAAAAGAAAGATTCAAAGATGTTTCAAAATGAACTGGAGACTATCAGATCTGGGTTTTAATCTAAACCTCTTTACTCATTATTAGCTGTGACAGTAGACACATTACCTCATCTCTTCATACCTTAGTTTTCTTATGTGCAAAATGATCATTCCTACCTCATTAGTTTTTGCGATGATTAAATGCAATTATATAGACTTAAGGCACTTGGCTAGCATTCAATAAATGGAAACAAAAATAACCCCTACGATCTGAAGAGACCAGAAAGAATTTAGAAATAAATCTTTCATATTCACTAATGAAAACTATCTAAGGCAATACAGAACAACTATCTAATCATTCTCTAGCATTTGGAAGTGATGACTAGAGAAAAGAAAAAAAGATGAGTTTTACATTCCAAAAGAAATAACAAATATGAGGAAAGGCTATGTGAACTAACACCTGAGATCAGCAGTAACAAAACTCAGAAGAATTTGGGGAGAGGAATATCTTTTCACATTACCTCTAGAATATTAGCGGTTTTAATGTTTTAAAAGCATACTTAAAAACCTAAAAAATACTTTAATTCATAACACAGGTTAAGATAATTTGTTTAATAAACATCTTAGGTTAATTCTAATCATCATTATTTTCTATATAAGCATATTAAAAGCATCACATCTTAATTTTACAAGTTTGGTGGGTTATAAACCTATATTAAAAAGAAACAAACTATTCACTTAAAAAATTAGCATATGTACAGTCTGCCATAGTCTGTGGCACACAATTCAGTAAGGGCTTAGTGTGTACTCTAATCACATCATCTAATAAATATAGCAAGTCAGAATGTTTTAGAATTTCATCAGTGATACTTATAATATTGAAAAAGCAATGCCTAAAAGACATCTATTCTTGTAATATTTTATATATTTTTCAAAATTGTAGAAATAATTTATAGATTACAATGTCTTTTCCAGCATGTTTCTTCACAGAACTGGTTAACAGGGAAAAAAATCACATTGTAGCATCACAATATCAGAAGAGTGATTGATAAAGATGGAGCAAGTTAAGCAGAAGTAGAGTCTAAAACGCGGTTTGATGGAGGTGGAGGAGGTAGGGTGGTTTGTTTTCTCTACTCTCCACTTCCTTTCCACAGATTCATCTGTCTTTGTCATGCTCTAAGGATAGGATTTAATTATTTCATAGCTCCTTACCCTGGTCTGGCTTTCCTCACATTCTTTTACTGTACTCCTAAGATTTTTCTTTTTACCCCTGAATCAGCTGGAGTAACTCTTTTTTTCTCAACTCTCATTCCTAATGGCTTAATCCTTTCCTATCTCTTGGATGATAAGATGTTGACAGTTTCTTACAGTTAACCCTGAGATAAGGTTTGAGGATGGGAACTCTACCAGAACCACCTACCTGTGAACTAGCAGCCCTCTAATTCTAGCCAAAGCAATTTAATAACAATTACAAAAGTAAGTTATCCTACCAACTTCAAATGAAAAGTAAAAGTTAACTAAGAGTATTTAATACTACATACATATACTATATACCACATCGAAAGGACCTAAGATCTTTTATCATTTCAAACAATTTGTTGTGTCATTACTATTATAACTGCAGAAAACACAGCTCACTCACTGGAATACTGTGCAGAAAAGAGTTAACATAGCAGGCCTGAGATTGCCGTACTTCAAAAATCCTTCTTGTAAGGATGGCCTTTAGCTGGTATCTGAGAACTGGCTTCCTCCAGATTTTGCCCCATTGCCTCTTTTCCCTTTCCTGATTCTGCTTTATATCTTTTCACCTTAACAAATCTTACCCACAAGTGCAACAAGAGGTTGAGTCCTGTTGAGTTCCCAACACAAGTACTAATCTCCCTAATCTCACCTTCTACTCATAGCTCATGTCTAGATAATGGCCCTGGGGTTTGAAAAAGAGAGGTAATTAAATTTTAGCGGTGTTGAAACTCTGAGTTCAAAAGTGAATGTAGCCCTCCATTTGCAACCAGACCACAGAATATGGAAAGGGTTACACAGTTCCATTTAAAAATTACGTCCAGTTCAGAAAATAAAACACTGCATAAGATCTTTCTATTCACAAAGTCATGCATTGCTGAATGAAGGGGAGGGGGAATATATTCTGAGAAATGCATTGTAAGGTGACTTGGTCATTTTGCAAACATCATAGAGTACACCTATACAAACCTAGATGGTATAGCTTACTACACATCTAGGCTATACAATATATGTCCTATTGCTTGTACAGCATGTGACTGTACTGAAGAATGTACACAATTGTAATACAATAGTATTTGTGTATATAAATATATCAAAACATAGAAATGGTACAGTAAAAATATAGTATAAAAGATAAAAAATGATACATCTGTATTGGGCACTTACCATGAACGGGGCTTGAAGTACTGGAAGATGCTCTGGATGAATCAGTGAGTGAGTGATGAGTGAAGACCTAGGATGTTACTGCACTGTACTGGAGGCTTTATAAACACTGCCCCTTAAGACCTCCCCCTGCTTTCTCCCAAGAGGGTCAGATATAGAACGTCGAAGCTGTCAATGCTCCTCCACAAACAGGGATGTGAGCTGGACTGACTGGAAGCATTGAAAAAGAAACTGGCTGGGTCCGGTGCAGGCCACCATAACAGTGACTATCGAGAGGGAGTGAAAGGTGGCCAGAGGATCAGTTGGAATAAGAAATAAAGATGGAGAGATAAAGAAATGTAGAAACTTGTCACGGCAATGCTGGAGCAGTGGTCAGATTAAGGAACTTTGCGATATTCATTAAAAAAAAAAAGAGAGAGAATGTTTCACATGGAGAGTGTATAGAACTGATGCCTCAATAGTATGACTTTGGAAATCTGTTTTTGGTTCCATTGAACCTATCTGGCACAGGGCTCTCTCTGGCACTGAACTGATAGAAGAAATAAAACTTACCTAGGGTCCACATCATTAAACCTGAAAATATTTCCAAAGTAGAGGAATAGGCTGGCTCCACACTATCACAGAAAGCTTCTACTAAAGTGACAGTGGCACTTACACTTGTTAAAGTAGCTCCTGTATTCTTGTACAGGATCTTAGGTCTTCAACAAAGAATTTACAGCAAGGTACCCTGAAGACCATCAAGCTAGATCTAGGATAGCTGTAGTGCCTCTGAATATATATCACCGAGGGGACGCTCTGCATATATATCACCAAGGGGACAGGCTCCTCTATGCTGATACAGGCCAGTGGCTGGCTGGCTGAGACACAATCTGTACACTCAAAATTGAGGGGCTACAAATGAGAAGGAGTCTATTACCAAGCCTCACAGATCTTGCTCTAATCACACATACACACAATCAGTGGTGAGAAAGATTTTCCCTATAAAATTGCAATTAGAAGAGAAAATAATCAAATGACCTGTTTTAGAGTTTCCTTAAAGGGAATTTTCAAAATCTTATAAGAAAGTCCCTCTCTACTCCAAACACAGAGACTACTCACCCAGCGGCAGAGCTCGGGTCAAGTTAGTAGCTGGAGGATCTGTTTCTGGGGGACAGACCTCACAGAAGTCCCAACATGATGGGCAGAGCAGGTTTCCATCGTGAATCCAGCCATTCATCTGAATACTGACGGGTAGAACCTGCCCGGCTCGACTACACAAATATGAAATGTCCTGGACCCAAACCTTCAGACCTTGTGGAGAACAAGAAACCTTCAAATAGAAGGAAAAAAAAAATAAGATCAACAAGATTATAATATACAGGATTTCACCTTCATCTTCAGGAAAATGGGTTAGCATTTACTAAAACTACTGGCTATAAAACACAATTTGGGGTGTGGGCATATCTTTGATCTCATATAAAGAAAGTTAAGTTATTCAGGTTCTAAAAGAATTTCACTGTGTAGTAGTAGTTTTAAAACTTTGAGTCTAGAACCTTTTTAAAATCTGATGAAAGCTATGGGCACTTTTCCTGAGAAATACAAAGACTCACACCTCAATAACAAGGAGTAACTAATGAAATCAATTGTAAAAAGCAAACACATTAAAATTAACTTGAAAAATTTAAATGACTGTTTCTTCTTCAAAGTTGTTTTCTAAAAAAACTTCATATTAATTTCAATTATACTACTTCAAATATTTCTAAATCTTCACTACTGGAAGTATCTTAAAAGCAAGTGCATGCTTCTGAAAATGTTGGATGGTAGCAAATTTTTACTTTACAAGTAGATGTAATTTTTGGAAATACTCCCGCATTGCCCAGAACTGAGTCTGGTAAAGGTAGTTGACTAAACTGGTTAACACTAGGTTAATACAGGTGTGACGCAAAGTAATAAACTGATTTTCTTAGATGGCTCTTAAACTACTGCTAAAGGCAATTTCAAAAGAGGAGTTCCAAAGGTACATTTCAAAAATGACTCCATGGAGTCATTTTTGAAATAACTCTATCATCAGTTAAGTTTAAATATAATAATCATTTAGAAATTTAAGTTATAATAAGCTTTCAGGAAAACAAACAATGAAGTGTAATCTCTTCCATAAGCCCGTCATTCAGTAACCCAAACTAATATGTACATAAATACACAAGATAAGTAAAATATTAATCAGTATATGAACTATAAAAAATGTATTTTAAAATATAAAAATCAAATAATAATATAAAATTATAATATTTAGTATAATTATTAATGATCATTTAGTTTACCTGATAACATCCACTTCCCCAGTCTGGGTAACTCAGCTTCCTTTCACACTTTTCCATGACAAATGCTGATTTCTGAATTAGACAAACGGAATGAGGTCCGTACTTTTCAGCACCATAGTTTTTAAAATGGTCTAAGGCAAACCAGAAAAGTTTTCTTAAAAATTGACTTTTGGCTTAAAGATATTGAAGCATTTCATTCTTATTAAAAGTTGCTTTAAAAGTCAAAATGTTTAATGGAAATTTTCAATTAAAAAGATCAAGAGAAAGAGAGCACCAAATTCAAACTGGGTTCTCAATAAAAGAATTAGTGGAAGAAAATAATTACATCAGAAAGAAGATAAAACTGGGCCTAAAGTGTTTAAGTTAGATATGTAGAATAAATGGCACTAAAAATCACTTTACTGGTGGCCTAAGTAGGAGTCACCTTCCAAGTGACCCATGACAGGATGAAGTCGGTGATTTAGACAATGAAAGATTTTTCAGGGTGTTGCAACTTTTGTAAAACTTTTTTGTATTTTCAATTTATGCCATCTCCTGGAAGATCACAGTGATCTAGTCTCAGACTAAGCAAAAACCTGCAGAGGTATGGGGTGGACTCAGTGACTTCTACAGAGCTAGTAGAGAAAGGGATGAAGCTCTTAAACCCAGCAATACTTTGCACTATTTACACTTAATACAAGTTTCATCTTTTGAAAGCAGAGTTTAATTAGCCCCTTTTGAAATATTACAAAGATAAGTTATTTTATTTTGTTAGTTTTGAAAAACCTTAACTATACAAGCTAAGAAAGAAATGTAATATAGGACTCTACATTTCTTTTATTTAAGAGTATTTCGAAGTCCTCAAAAACATAGTAATCAGTGTCTTAAAAAAGAAAAAGAAAAAGAAAGGTTGGCAAAATACAACCCTCGTGCCAAATCCTGAGGGTTTCCTGTTTTTTTATAAATAAAGTTTTACTAGAACAGGGCTACACTCATTTACATATTGTCCATTACTGCTTTCTCACTTTAACAGCAGTACTTAGTTGCAATACAGATTCTATGACCCACAAAGCCTAAGATATTTACCATCTTGCTTTTTACTATAAACATTTGCCAACTCCAGCTCTAAAATGATCAAATATGATACCATATCTTCAGCAAACCCATAATAGACAGATCTGTGCATTTATTTTGCTTTAATATGGCACTGTTGGGTAGTTGTAATATAATGTAAATCTTTAGACAGTCATTAAGCTGGTGAGTGATGGAAAAAATAACTGTACAAATCTGCCAGGTTTAAGAATAAGAGAAAAAAGCATTATGGAAATTTAAAATTTAAATGACTTAGTCTGTAACAAAGTATGGAATAAAGGGAGGAGGGAACATACCAATTTAAAAATTTTGATGACTAGAGTGAGAAAAGCTACTTATTGCTGTGCATTATCAGATGTGAGAATATTTTATTTGAAAAGGTGGTAAGTATGAGCTATAACTATTATTGCTCAGTATCCAATTGCCATACTGTTTATTCCTTTGATGACCTGTTCGTTTATATCTATCAAGAGAAAATAAGTAATATGGCAATAAATCTTCCTAGCCATAGGACCATAGTATTACTCTGCTATCTGGAAGATGACATTACTTCTAAATTACATAAAATGCACACTCCTTGGGGGAAGAAAAAATAGGATACCTAATGTGGTTAACTAAATACAGCTCTCCACTGAAGGATCTTGCACTAACACCAATTAACTGGATCATTTAGTGTTTCCGTTTATTTGTGAAATTCAATAATATCTTCCCTATGTCTCTCATCAGGTTTTTAGAAGAATAAAATGAAATGATAAAAACGAAAGTACTTTGCAAATGAAAAGTGTCATACAGATATAAGGTATTATTAAAAAGTAGTGTGTGTGTATACCTGTGCAAGTGCATTTAAAGCTTAACAATCCCTATATGTCATGGTTCTAAGCTCTTACTACATTAATTCATTTAATTCTCACAACTCTATGAGATAGGTATTACTATCTCCTTTGTAAGAGGAGCAAACTGAGGCAGAGAAAAGTTAAGTTACTTAAAACAGTTGCATAGCAGTGGAACCACAATACAAACTCAGACAGTCTGACTCCAGGGTCAGTGCCCTTAACCACCACTATTTTATATTCCTGATATGTAACTATAATATGTATATCACATTTCATTTCACTAAACTACTAACCTGGTTGATTTTCCAATATTCTACAATCTGAGCTGCGCTGATATTCACCACTTAAATGCCAACTGAATTCCTGACTGAAAGGGCAGTAGTCAGCAATTTCTACTGAACCACCATAATAAGGCAAATCTTCTGCAGGTATTCCACTGAGCTCATCAAAGTACTATAAAAAAATATATTAGGAAGGCAGGAGAGAAAAAAACATTCTGTATAATCAAAACAAAGTCCACAGGCAATTTAGAGCAACCCTCTAATGCTGTATAACACAAAGTATTTATGTACTTTATAGATATGTACAACATAAAGATAGTAATAGACCTAGACAGTATATCAAAGTTGTAGTTTTAGAAATAAGCAAGGTAAGTAAATTAGTCTAAGTTTTTTTATTGCATGACTAATTTGACTAATATTTTTAAAGGATAAATTGGAAGACTTTTAAGAGTTGACAAAACTAATGCATAAAGACTGTAAATATACTGTACTTCAAGTGTTTTCAGGAGACTTAATTTATATGTTGTTTTGACAAATTCAAAAAATAACACTGTGAGAAAATAAAAGGGATCATATACATACAATACTCTGAACATGAAAGGAATAAGGTACCAGATAAATCTTAAATATTTCACATTCGATATCAATTTATTGAATTATATTACTATGCCTAGAAATACAGTTGCCATCTTATGGTGTCTGAAGCACTCAGCAAGGTCATAAACAATAGAAAGCTCAAAATTTCGCAGCAACATTTTAAGTTAGCTTCTTTCTGAACTATCATTTCTGACTAAAGGGTCCTTTGAAATAGCAGGCAGAGCTGAGGCTTTTTAGTGATAGCCACAGCAACAAAAGGTCAAATCAGAGATTCAGACTGAACATGTAGGACCATTCCTTCACCTTTTAAATCCCATAGTCAAATCTTTTCTAAAGCAGAACTTCCAAGCCTTCTAATTAATTGGATTAGAATACCTTGGTTACTTTCTTTAAAGAACCTTGTTTTCTGTATAAATTAGAGGAAATTTAAGACAGATTTTATTTTTTATTATTATTATTTTCAATTATAGTTGATATTCAATATTTTATATCAGTTTCAGGTATACAGCATAAAAGTTAGACATTTATATAATTTACCAAGTGATCTCCCCGGTCAGTCGAGTATCCACCTGGTACTATACATAGTTATTACAATATTAACTATATTCTGCTATATTCTGTATACTGTACTTCTAATCCCATGAGTATTTTGTAACTACAAATTTGTACTTCTTAATTCTTCACCTTTTTTACCCAGTTCCCTAACCCCCTCTCCCATCTGGCAATCATCAGTTTCTATGAGTTTATTTTCACTTTGTTTGTTCATTTATTTTGTTCCTTAGATTCCACATATAAGTGAAATCATATGGTATTTGTCTTTATCTGACTTATTTCACTTAGCCTAATACCCTCTAGGTCCATCCATGTTGTTGCAAATGATACGATTTTTTTTTCTTTATGGCTGAGTAGTATTCTACTGTATGTATGTACCACAACTTTTTCGATCAGTCAAGATAAAGACTTTGGAAACAATTAGAAAGAAAAGACAAGCAGTTTAAAAATATTTAGATCAAAAGAAATATTCTAAATGCCTCTTACAATTTCTACAAGGCATTGCTAGATATGAAAAAAAATTGGGGCCTTATAAATTGAAAAACTTAAGATAATTCACTCTTTTAATTCAAAATGGAAACCTCTTTTTAGAATGTTAATTCCTAAAATTGTACCCCAAACAAGTGTTACCTGGTACTCTCGAGGCAAAGGTTTTGGAAACTTCTGCAAATTACACACTGCAACTGCTCTCTGGTCCTGCCTGCATGTTAACTGCAGTGGATTACTTCTGAGAGTGTCACAGTAAGGACTCAGCATCTGTCTCCTGCACACAAAGGTAAACGAGTCAACTCTAGAGTTTATCTTTTCCACTATAATTTCAATATGTTTTAACAGCTTAAAACTTTGTCAAATCAAGTTACAAACTTATTTTTCAAAGGGTAAAATGAATGCTTAGTGTAGATGTGAAAGATTAATGCTAGATGCATTATAACATTATTTCACTGTTATTAAGTAAAATCCTATTTATCTCTTTCTCTGCTTTTACCAGTAAAATGGAATTTGAAGACCTGATTTGTATTTTTATGACAAAAAATGGAATTCCAGATCCTGCCTAAAAACATAAACCTTCATAACTAACAAATGGAGTTGCAGAAGCAGATTAAGATGATGTCCCCTTTGTCCAGCAGCTACAAAGAGTAAAACACTTCCTGTGCCATAACCTAACACTAGGAATCCTATCTGATAATTTGGTAAACTTAAAACATTCACAAGACAATCCTTTTATCCTGTGCAAAAAAAAGATTGTGTAAATTTTCCTAATTGTTACAACTTATCCTTTACTGTGTTAAATCTAATCTTGGAAGTACAATTTGGTAAAAGGAGTTCTGTAATTCTCCAAAGACATCAGAATCTGTTACACCGTCTTGTCAAAATACCTTCAAACAAACGTATAACTCTGATCATCATCTTATTGAAAATTACAAGTTATATTAATATCATAATAGTAATGTTATAAATGAAATTCAAATATTCCTAAACAATATAAATCCTATTAAGACTGATCTGCCAAATTGTAATAGGATCACTGGTATTTTTCCTCTTCTACTACATGCTTGTTAAAAAAAAAAGCGTAGGTTAGATTTCTTATTTTAAGGAAGATTGATAGTTGCCTCATTTAACTTTACATAGTAGAGCAATAAAACATTTATAGGGAATTATAGCTTCTTGAGATAAAATGTATGACACACCTACCAGTCTTTGGTAAACTTGAAGCAGCACATTTTAATAAGTAAGCAAAGGTACTAAAGTCATTACACAGGCTTGGTTTCAAATACTATTTTAATTTGGTGTTTACTTAACTTTCCTAAGCTTCAACTGTAAAGCACTCAGTGCCTAGCACACATAAGTTACTCAATAAATGTAATGTAACTATAAATACCATTTTTATAAAATCTTCACATAAGGCAACTTTATATGATAGTTTCTAATGAATATGATCAGTAGTTCTTATTAAGGTGCTTTCTCGATACCATGAAATTCTAAAATAAAACAGTACATGATATTCACTTTAAATTAATTAAAAATGAGTTTTGTCTAAATCAATAAAAAGTAATAAGGAGGTTAAAATATACGAATTTTAAAAATTTCCAGAATTACAGTTGTTTAAGATTCATGGCTTACAAATTCTACAGCAACAATGCCATAAGAGTGGAGCTCTAATCTGATAGGACCAGTGTCTTTATACCAAGAGGAAGAGAAACCAGAGAGCACTCTCTGCTAGGTGAGGACACAGTGAGAAGGCAGCTATCTACAAGCCAGAAAGAGAAATGTCATCAGAAACCAAAGTAGTAGGCACCTTGATCTTAGACTTTGCAGCCTCCAGAATCACAAGAAAATAATTTCTGTTGATTAAGCCACCCAGTCTGTATTTTGTTATGATAGCTCAAACAGACTTAAGTCATCAATGTTAATAAAAGTACAACTATTGAAATTTGTGGGACATAGCTAAAGAAATTCTGAGAGGAAAATTTATATCACTGAAAACATACATCTAAAGAAAGAATCTAGAGAAAGAATAAACTGAAAATAACCAAAAAAAGGCTATAATAAAAATAAAAGCAGAAATCAATGTATTTGAAAACAGAAAAACAAGTAAAGACATCATTGAAACAAATATCTGGTTCTTTAAATAAAAAGACTAGTAAAAGAGATAAACCTCTAGCAAATGGCAAAAAACAAAGAGAAGAAAGAATCAAAGGATTTTTTTATTTATTATAATTTTTTTCACTCATTATAATAAATACAATATATAGTGATTCATTATATACAGTATGAATCCATTTATATAACATTCTTGAAAGGACAAAATTATAGAAACGAAAACAACTCCTGGTTTTCAGGAGGTAAGGGACTGAAGTGGGAGAGAAGTGAGTGTGGCTAAAAAAGGGAACCAAAAGGGATCCTTGTAGTGATCCAGATGTTCTGTGTCTGACTGTATCAGTGTCAATATCCTGGTTAGGATACTGTATTATAATTTGGTAACATGTTATCAATCAAGGAAATTAGATAAAGTATACATATGATCTCTGTATTTATATTTTTACAATAGCATGTGAATCTCCAATTATCTCAAAATAAAGGGTTAAAAAATACATTTATAACATATAACATAAACATGTGTATGTATGTGTATATCCCCCCAAATTGGAGACTGTATTTTAACAAAAGCTTGCTAGGTGAACATGATATTCATCCAGATATAATATTCTTCCTAATACCTTCATTTTTGATACTGAATCAACAGTTGCATCTATATTTGAGTGCATTTTCTGGAGAAAATAAGAATGGCATATGAAAAATTTTTGCAATACATGTATTTATGAATTACAGTCTAAACAGAAATGCTTTACAGCTCTGGCTCCCATGCTGTAGATGTTTTTTAGTATATGATTTAAAACAATACTGCAGCTACTTACTGTATTATCACCAAGCACCATATGTATTTCTATGCATTTTGAAATTAAAAATAGACTCTAGATAAAGAACAAAATCAGAAATAAATCATGTTATCAAAGGCATTAGAGGAAATATATTCTTACTTTTTTTTCTGCTGATCAATCCAGAATTTACAGCTCTTCCTGACAAAGTCACAGCCCATTCCTCGGCCCCAGTCTAACTTCTCAGCCATGCTGTAATTAGCTTTATACCAGCTGCAGAAATAATTCAAACAAAGCACTTTTTATTACTGTCATTTAAAAACAATTCCAGCATACCAATGACAAATCTCAACAATGAGCAAACTAGGACCTTAAGGATTTTGGTGACCGTCACCAAAAATAAGCATTACGAAGAAACTCCTCACTACACAGGGATTAGTGCACAGGATCACTGGAGCAGGCACTAGAAAACCTCAGCTTTATGGTAAGGGTACTTCCATATTTGAAAAAAACAAAACAAACATTTCTATTGTAATTTTCAAAGATGATAGTAGTCACAGAGTAGAAAGTGGTTAAGGTGTAAGACAAGGGAATAAAGGTCAAAGAAACAGAACAAATATGAGAGAAAAAGAGAAGGAAGTAAACTGAGGAAGAAACAGCAGAATCACTACTTGGCTAGCCTTTTCATAATGATTCAGTTTCTTGCTTCTCTGGCCTTGAATTTGTGATATTTCATTAATACAGGCCCTGCTTGAGACCATTGCACCATAAAACAAATGAATACTATGTCCAATATGTATAATGACATGTATCCACAAATGTACATTTCTTTCTTTCTCTCTAAAAATCAATAGAATACCAAAAAAAAAAAATTGTTTTGTAGGTAGTAAGGGTAAATAAACATTGCTGCATGAAACTTTGGTTCAGTTTTATAGATAATAGCTAATACTTAGTTGGCACTCTCAATGTGCCAAGTAGTGTACAAAGGGCTTTATATATATTAACTCACTGAAGTGACATAAAACTCAGTGAGGTAAGTATCACTTTTATTGCTATTTTATAGATCAAAGAACTTAGGCAAAGATACAGCTAGTAAGTGGCACAGCTGGGATTTGAATCTAACATTCTGGCTTCAGTGTCTGTGTGCCTTTAAAAAAGAAATTTTTTTCTTAAAAAGAAATTGAGACATAATTCTTATGTCATAAAATTCACTCTTATAATGTGTATAATTCAATGTTTTTAGTATATTTGCAAGAGTAGGCAACAATTACCACTATCTAATTTTAGAATATATTCATCATCCCCCCTAAAAAATAATGTACTCATTAGTAGTCACTTCCCAGTCCCTGGCAACCACTAATCTTTCTGTCTCTATAGATTTGCCTACTCTGGACATTTCATAGAAATGGAATGTGGTCTTTTGTGTCTGGCTTCTTTCACTTAGCATAATGTTTTTAAAGTTCATACATGTTATGGCATGTATTAGCATTTCAATTCTTTTTTAATCTTATTTTTAGAGCAATTTTAGGTTCATAGCAAAACTGAGTGGAGAGTACAGTTTTCACATATCCCTTGCCCCCTCAACATACATATTCTTCCCATCAATATACTTCAGTAGAGTGCACTACATTTGTTATAATCAATGAAGCTACACTGACACATCATCATCACCTAAAGTCCATAGTTTATGTTAAGGTTCACTCTCGGTGTTGTACATTCCATGGGTTTGGGCAAATGTATAATGTATTTGCTCTTAATCACTATACACATATGTGAGTACTTTAGTCATGATGTATTACTTACTGTGGGAGATATACTTAAACGACTACAAAAAGACACTTGTGTAGAATGTGTGAAGGCCTTTGGGCAGTAGAAAGTACCATTTAAGATGGAGGGAGACAGAATTAAAAATCTACTATAGTAATCCAGGCAAAAGATAACGGTAGTAGCCTTGATAAAGGAGTGGTGACCAAAAAAGTATAGACTCCAAGGATATTGAGGAGTTAAAAATCAAGCTAGATTTATGACTGACTGGATGTAAGAGGTGGAGAGAAGAAGCTGTCAAGGATGATTCTTGGGTTTCTGGATGAATAAATCATAATGTATTTTACTGTGAGAAGCAACTCAGTTAAGCTAAAGTCATACAGATTTTTGAAAATTAATTTCTATGTCTATGATTATAAAATATTGCCAGAAATTTAGAAATGTATGATCCATGTTGTTTTTGTGTTGCCTGAGAAAAAGCAAAAAATGCTTTAAAATTCACCACTGTCATGATTTCATTAGTGACTCACACATTACACAGTGTTTCTAATCCTACTGGTATCTTTAAAACACTGGCATTGTTTAAAAAAGGGCTATAAATAAGTTGTTAAGCAGAGCATCAGGAACACTTCTGCTGGCAATTGCTTATTCAGGGATAAAAGAGTAAGAGTTAAAAGATTTTTTTTTCTCCTTTTTTCCCTTTCAAATATATGAATTTTCTAACTTAGTCAACTGTAAAGTAGAACAAATAATGGCAACCTAGTAACAAAGAACAAAGTGCTTAGGTTGTATTTTCTAAAAACCATTAAAAAGAACCAGTGCTCCTTGGAAGACTGGCTGATGCCTAGATTTAAGATAGACTATGTGCTGATCATCCTGGTACATCCTGCTAAACCAGAAAGCAAGGAAGCTCTCAAAAACTAACCAGCCTTGTCAAAAGGATTCAGGAGTCAACAAAGAAAAAGACTCCCATTGGAGTCATTTAAAAATAGTATTCTGTTCTTTTACCAGAAAGTTCTACTGCTTTAAAAACCAGGAATCTATACATCACTGATTTCATTCATGATTTTAAAAATTGTTTAGTCTTTCCTTCATATTAGCATAGTCTCTACTTATTGGAAAATAAATCTCAAAATACCAGGAATTTTGTTCTATTCATTACTATATCTCAGGGCCTCAAGTATTTATTGAATGAATGAATGTAGTTGTTACGGGCAATGAATAGCTAACTGTACAAAACTCAAAGAATGTTTTACTTCAGTATAAAATGTCCATATTTTCTTAAGTTAATATTAATTTCATCTTAGCCTTAATATTAATCATAATATTCATTTAATTTTAATAAACAATTCATATAATAAATAATCTCATAGTTGTCTTACCCAGTGTCCTCCATTAATGCCAGAGTGATTCGTGAGAGGACTCGGTTCTGAGTGTGAGAACCAGTCATTGCTTCATTCTGAAAATCACCAACAGGTTTTAATTAGAAAACTGAACGCCCACTAATTTCTGAGATTACTTTGATGTATATTTAAAATGCCTCAAGTGTGAGAAGCTGATGAAATATATTCACTTAAAATAGTGAAATCCATAAGCCTTCTTTTAAATGACAAGACTAGAGCTTAAAGCAAAAATCTACTTTCTGCCTCAAATGTATATATTGTGTACATTTTTCTTAAATGGCAGATGACCAGCATTTAGAACTCTGTGATGAAAATGAAGATAAATTATTAAACAGAAATACTATAAAAATATTCCACTATCTAGGCAAAGTAAAGGGGGTAGTTGAGAAAGATGCCCAAATAATGGGGCATAGGGGAATACTTACCTGAATTACATGGAAATGCTTTCATAACCCTTGTGATCACAGAAATACACATTAATATGCAAAACAAGTAACACAGAATCATAGGATCATAGGATTTGCATGAGGGACCTAAAATATCATCAAAGTCTACTATCTACCCAATGTTTTAATTCTTATCATAAAATTCCTACCAGTAGGTCATCTAATGGTAAGGACTTCACTGCCTCTTAAGAAAGCATATCCATCTTTGGGCAACTTTTGATTATTTTTTGAATTTTTATGTTGAATACAAGATGGTCATCTCGAGTACTTTAATATCATCTTTTTAAAAAATAGTTCTACTGAAAAGTTTTCATTTCTTGCCAATCTACAGCTTTCTAAAGGAAATCACTTGAGAAAACTGCTTAAGGAAAATATAAAAATTGAAATTCTCATGGGAGAAATAAGTGTATCTTTCATAAATTTCTATCACTGTTACTTTGTGATCATCTAGATAAGAACAGTCAGCACAAGCATTAATCTCTTTTCATAATTTTACTAACTTGGGTCATGATATATGTAAGCTACAACTATCAAAGGAGCCAAACAGATCTCTAAAAATAACACACACACAGACAAACACATACCCCTTTGACCTAGAAATTCCACTTCTAGGGATTTATCCTTTCTCTCTTTCTATGTACACAAATCTGACTTTGAGTTAACTTTCTAGTTCTGCTCCCCTGGAAACTTAATAAAGGTGGAATGTCAACTATGTTACCAAGCAACAGTACATAGAGAAAAAGACCTCCTGATATGCCTCTGAACTGGGGATTACTACAAATGAACACGAACACCTGTTGGTAAGCCACAGTCTGGGACTTCTCTGTGTGCAGTGACTCTAATAGGTATGTCCCTTATAGGGATCTGGAAGTCAAGTCCAAGGAACTATTAAAAAAGATACTGGTTCTTATTTGGGACATGATACTTCCAAGCCAGGCTGGTTCTTATGCCCATTTGTAATGGTCTTGTGCTCCTGTATTTGAGTTTGAGGGGTAAGGAGAAAGGCACAGATGACAGCTCCTGAACTGCTGTGTGGAGCATGCTGTGCTTTCTTTTTTGTATCATTCTAAATGAATGCTTTTTCAGTGTGACTAGTTTAGGTCTTGTTAGTTTGATTGTTTAATTGAACCTAAGAACAACCACTATAACAACATTTCTAGAAGGCACTGCAGATATAGATACGTTGCTCATCACAATACTCATTACAATATTTTTTAAACAAAAAATTTAACACAATTATTAACACAGGAATGTTGGTAACATTCATATAATACTGTGTAGCTGTTAAAAAATGAATAGATCCAATATACAGTCTATTTTGCTAAAGTATGTGTTTCCATATGAATGAGGTCACGTGAGACTAGTAAATAAGGAAACAATGACAGCGTAATAAGGACTCATGTTGGTTCATAATAATTTTTCCCTGGATGTCACTGTTTTATATAATGGAGCAAGAGCGGCTAAATGCAACACACACTAAGACAAGCACACACAGCGACAAAAAAAAGCTGTGTGCACAGTGCACTGCTCCATGTCCACTTATCCCATGCTCTTCCACTGGGTGGGTATGGCCAGAGGCTCTGTCTTGCAAGTGCTTGGTGCTTTGTTCTCTCTAATTTGTGTACATTTTACTCTTTTTCTCCATTACTCAGATTTATAGTCTCCTATCCAGCTATCATTACTTTTTGTTGTTGTTGTTAAATGTAAATACTAAAGTAAACATAGTTTATTTATTGGAAGTATCATGTCTTTTTAAATCAACCTAGTACTTGTATGACTATTGTTTTTGTTAGTGCTCTGATATTTGTTTTGCCCACAAGACTTGTTATTTTTAGTGTTCAGTTTTGAAGAAAGAGGGTTTTTAGGAAAGCATACATTGCATTACAGCAGAAGCACTTGTACAATCTTGGAAAATGTTTAAGATTTATCATTAAGTGAAGAAAGTTGCATAAGTGTACGAACCTATTTTTTTTTAAATGTGTGTTACTGTGAGCATCTCTACACATGTATATAACTTCTGAAAGGATATATAAAAACTTAAATAGTGATTACATCAGGAAAGTGGATTTGAAAAGCTAAAGAGGACAAATGACTTAAAAACTTTTTACTTTATACTGTTTAAATAACTTTACCATAAATAAGAATTACTTTTAGTAAAGAAAAAATATGTCAAGTAGAATTTTAAAATAAACTGACCTCTAATAACCGTTTTTCCCAATGGTTGAGCTCAGTGCCCATACCACCTTGATTTTCAAGTTCCATTCCCTCCAGAATTGGACAGTTAAAATGTTTTCGTGCTTCATCCTAAGAATCAGAAAAAAATATAAATCTTATAAAAATGCAATAAAATAATGGCAAACTTTATTATATAACATATAATAAAATAGACATTAAAAAATTTCTTTGGTGAGAAGAAGTAGTATTTTTAATATAATTAAATAAAATATTTTGATACTCTCACACTCTTCTTTGCAAATAAATTACTATATCTTTTCAAATTTTTTCTATTTGAAGATTTTAACTTTAAGGCACGTATTTCAAAAAAGTTATAGACAAGTATGATTGCCATTTGTAACTCTTGTATCAACAATGATTTTAATATAGGTATAAACTGCTCTTATGGATACAATATTTGTAGGAAAAATAAGTTGTTAAAATACAATTTTGCTCATTTGGTTCTGTCCGTCCTTTAGTTAGAGATTTCCAGGTATGAGAAATATGCCAAGATCAGTGCAAAATTTCAGAAGGCAGAGAGAGCTATAAGAAAGAAAAAGGGAGAATGGGTTTCTGTCATTACAAAAGAGTGTGAAAGGGAACCCTGTGATGGTTCATTTTATATCAACCCTCTCCCTCTATCTCTCCCTCTCTCAACAGATCCTGTTGGTTCTGTTTCTCTGGAAAATTCTGACTAATACAGACACCAAATGAAGTAATCAGAAATTATGCAAATAGTACCAGTAATCTTAAGAGGTAACAAAACAGAGGAGCACTGGTTTAATACAGCAGGTAGAATGGAAACCAGGAAAGTCATTGCCAAATTTCCATTTCCTCAGATTTCTCTGGGCCTATAGATTTATTGTACTGTCTTTATATTATTTTTTCTACTATCAGTTCTAAAATTTAATAAGTTATTAAACAATGATTAGTAAAGAAAGGATCATAATGAAGGAAAAGAGCAGATGGCTCATGAGACAATAAATTCAGTAATACTTACAACAACACGAGGTGTTACTAGGAGATACACAGTGTGAGAAACTATTTTATTATCTCGAACATCCCATAATCTTTCTACTTTTCGAACTACTTTATCACTCCATTGATATAATCCAAGACTGCAATTAAAAAAGAATGTCACTTTTGCAAATTCATCATATTAAATGTAAAAGTGCTTATGAATATTAATGAAGTTAAAATATTTTGAGCTTACTATGTACCTAATCCATGCAAAGTATTGATATTTTCTAATTTAATCTTTTAACGACCTTATAAGGTTATCATCACTATTTTGCAGATAAAGAGACAAAAGCTTAGAGAGTTGAGGTAACTTGCTCAAGTCTACATAGCTAATACTTGGCTAAGATGGTAATAAATTACTTCCTTTTAACAAATTTATTGGATAAAACAAAAGCAAGTCTAAAGATGTCACTTTAGTGGGGAAGTATAATTTACTTAATTGTGTTGTGAAACAAGTTATCCATCTAGGAAGAAAAAAGACAAATCCCTATTTCATCCCATATACAGAAATAAATTCCAGACAGAGGTCAGCAAAAATGGCAGAGTAAGGATCTCTGAAAATTCTCTGCTTCATGAAAGTAATGAAAAAAAGTACCAAAATTGGCCAAATCAACTTTTTTGGAACTTTGGAAATTTACCAAAGATTTGCAGCAATCCTGGAAGCATTTAAGAAAAATGGATAAATCTCAGTAAGAACAGTAAACTTTGTGGTGTTCTCTCCAGCCCTGTGGCAGCCTTGAAAACACAAAACCCAGTCAAGGTGAGAACTAACAACCTGGCAGCCACCAGAGGGGGCAGTATGGAATTGACTGGAAGAGGCAATAAAAAAAAAAAGTATGATCAAATTGTCTACAAGAGACACAGCTCAGACTTTAAGCACATACAAGTTGAACACAAAAAGTATTAAAAAGATATACCATTTAAACAATACTCAATGCTGTAACGGCTACTTTATTATCAGACAAAATAGACTTTAGGAGAAAAATTGCTACTACAGACAAATTGTTACTACAGGGAAATTTTATAATAACACAAAGGTCAATCCACCAAGAAGCTATAACAATTATAAAAATGTATGTACCTTATAAAAAAACAAAAATATACGAATCAAAAATAAATTTCAAATGAAGTAAAGCTATGAATGTAAAAAATTCAAATAATAATGTACCATAGAAAATTTAGGATAATATTTATATAATCTTTGGAGGACAGAAACTTTCTTAGGCAATAAAAAATAGATTAATAATATAAAGTTTAAAAACTGTATGGCAAAAATATGATATAGAGATAGTTAAATGGGAAAAAGTAGTTACAACAAACGTCAAGAAGAATATCCCTATTTATAAAAAAAACTCTTAGAAAGTGATTAGAAAAGAAAAAAAAAAGCAACCAAGACTAGATTAAGAAAATAGGCGGCAGTATACAAAGAGAAAATGTAAACAGCTAAAACCTTACTAGTAGTCCTGGAAATACAAGAAGACACCAACTTTTTCCAATCAGATTGGCCTAAAAAAAGATCTAATATGGTACAATATCCAGTACTGGTAAGGTGATAACAAAAGCACTCATATATCTCTGACGAGGGTGTGCCCTGCCACAACTTTAAAAAACAAAACAAAACAAAACAAAACAAAACAGTTTTTATTGAAATTCATAGTAAACATAGATTTTAAAATAACAATGCCACTTTAAGGACTCTATCTTGCCCAAATACAAACACTACTACAAAAGCAATTTGTTAATTTATTACAGAAAATTATGATGAACATCAATTTGATTTTTACCTATAACTTAAATAATTTTTTCTGGCTTTTTCCTAGCTTACTTCTACCACTGACCTTACAAAACTGTTATTGTCACCAATAAAATAGAATATAAAAAGGCTATTTTTCCCACCATCATTTTATGAAAAATTTATGAAACACAAAATGCTAAAAGAATTGTATGGTGAACACCTGTATACCCAATATTCACTACCTTAATTCTACAATTAACATTTTGTTCTATTTGTCGTATCATTTTCTGTTCATTTACTCAAGCCAAAGAGAATTTATTCTTAGTTCCTTTTATCCTTTTCCATGGCATGGCAATGTTTAAACATTAGTGAACAAAGCTAGCAATAAAATAAATAGCTTGTACCTTACTAATAACGCCAATATCCTCTTCACCATCCGCACTTCAAGGTTAACATTTATTCCAAATAGAACAGGGACAAATCCAACTCTTTATATGTCTAACAACTGAATTCTCATTCCCTATTATCTCTGTTTATACTGTAAAATTCCTGCTTTTGAGGAATAGCTTCAATGCAAAAACCACTACAAATAATCAGTTTAACAATGGTTTCTGTGTGTGGGTATCTCTCTCATCACCTACATCACTATGTAGTTGATGCCTCTTCTCAATATTTATGTTCTCCTAAGACCACAATTATCAGAAAAAGCAGACTGCTCCCACACCACCAAAAAAACAAACACCCTCCATGAAGAAAAACATCTATTTCTGCATTAGAAATTCATTTCTCATATACTCTAAAAAATATTATTACAAATAAAGTATTATCTGCTTTAATATTTATTTAATTCTAGCCATTTTAATAGATATTTGCAACTGAAGTAAAATATACATAAACAAATTTTAAGTATGAATATTAATTAGCTTTTTATTCTATATACATATACCACTACTCTAATAAAATATGGAACAGTCAGGAAACATCAGCCCCCAATTTGGGCAAGAAGACCTCACAGTGTGATGATCAGATGTGTTGTGGTTTCAACCATCCCTGTTTGAAGGGTTTTGGTTCAGGAGTCTCTTCTGTCTTTTTTTTCTGTGTATTCTTTATGGCATAGGTCTGAGCAAAACTGGCATGAAATGACTGCTATTTAGAATAACAGTTACAGAATGGACATCCTGGGCCCGAGTGGTGGTGGGAGGGTGGGGGCAGGGTGAAGACAGTTAGGAAAGGTTTCCTTGCACCTCTTTCCAATCTATACTAAAGCGTTTAACAGCAACAGCAGCCCCTCAAAAAAAACCACTAAGCTGTCTTTTATTGTTGCCTGTTTTTAAATTCCATACAAAATGGACTATTTGACTTCTTTTGCTCAACATGATATCTGTGATACTCATACATGTTATTGCATGCAGCAATCGTGTACTCTTTTTTAGTGCTTTGTAGTTTTCAATTATAGGACTATATCACAATTTATTTATCCATTCTACTATTAATGAATATTTGGGCAGTTTCCATTTGGGGGGTATTAATAAAAAAACTGCTATGAACATTCTTATATACGTCTTTTTGTGAACATGTGCTCCTAGTTTAAAGATGTACTTTTATATGAATGCATGCAAATGATTACAGTTCTATGGCTGATATTCCATATAAAATTCTTGATAATTTTTTTAGTGTTTCTTGATATTACTTCAGGCTCTCAATCTCTAGATCACAGCTAAATTCAGTGTTAAATACCCATTTACATGTAAATATTTCCATGTACAGAGGCAATATTCATTAATAAACCAAAATATAAGCAACCCTCTTTTTCCCATGGCCTGATTATACTGCAAAGTGATACAAGCTACATTATGGTAGAAAAAGCCCTGCCTAGCAAGGAGAGTTCTGGCTCTTTGGACTGTCACTTAAGCTTTTTGCAACTCAACTGCTTCATCTGTAAAATGAAAAGTGAAACTAAATGACCTCTTATATCCTATCTTGTTTTAATAGCTCCAATTTTCTTAGGCTAGCCATAAAGCCACTGTTATTTATAGCACCTAACATGCGATGATTCTCAGATTCTAGTATTAGCACCTTCCTAAAAGAGAACAAAAACTAAAACAACAAATACCTATGATTAAAAAGTGGGAGACCATCTGCAAATCTTGAAGTTAGAGGATTTCCATCTTTATCATGGTAGAATGCAAACAGCCCAGCAGAAAAACCCTACAAGAAAAAGTTTAAAATGTCTTAAAGTGAAAAATATCAATTCTGATTATAGACATAACATGCTGCTATCAAAAGAGAACACTGATATAACCACATAAAAGCACCACATCAGTACTTCCACAGAAATTTCTCATATTAGAATTGGACAATAAAGTGTTCCATATTTATGAATTTTAAATTCCAATTACTTGAGGTTATTTTAAGTTAGAAAAACAAAAGTAACAGTAAATATACTCTTTATTAGTAGTATGGACAACACATTTATTTGTTTCAGAATGTGTTTATCACAGTTGATCTTCACAAAAACTAACTAAACTCTGTAACTGTATCCAGGGAATGCTACTCTTGAGAATAATTAACAATATAGTTTAGAGTAAGGGAGCTGAGTGATCAAGTGTGAGCCTAAGAGCACTCATAAAAATTCAAAGTCTTTGATCCCAAAGTCCACATTTAATATATGTCTGCATTTTTAAAAAAAGAGTGTAAATGTGTGTGTGTACATGTAAGAAAAAATAACTAAAAACATATATATCAAAACATTAGATATGGTTCTTTTGCTAGTAAGGTAATGTATAAAATCACCCATATTCCTGAAATAATTTTACAATACAAATTTGTATGTTTATAATCACATTTTAAGAAGTCTTCAATTTTAATGAGATAATGTATACCTCACACAAAGGTATTCAAGTTTCCATTCTCTATCCCTCCACTCCAAAATAAGATGAGAAAATGGGCAAAAAAATGGTGACATTTGATATATCCTATTTCATTACTGAGATTTCTTTCCTTGCTTTCTTTCCTAATCTAATAACTAAAACAAAGCACTTTTATAACTACTTTTTAATGTATCTTTTACACATTGAGATTGTTATAGCTTATATTCAAATAACTAACAATCGTAACTGACCACTTAATCAATTTCATTGGCACATTTCTTTGCTTACATAACTGTGGTCTCTGTGTCATTCAAGGCTTGCCAAAATGATTAATGGAATCCCGATTATTCCTTTATTCCTATATTTCTTCTTCTTTTTTTAATCTCTGAAGATACAAAGGACACTTAGTGGAGTCAGCTAAGAAAATCTAAACAGTTTTTAATATACAAATCGCTGATTATAAAAAGCTTAAAATAGTATGATTTGCCTCATCCTTTATAATATTCTAAATACACATTTTTCAACCTGAATAACTAGAAAATTTCTAAGAATTATCATCTCAGGATTATCTAGTATTCAAAGTACTATGGATGACTAGTTAATGACTATATTTAACTTTACAATTTTTAAAATATCCCAAATTTACAAAAAAAGTTCTAAAATTCTAATGGAAACTTATGTATCCTCTTGAAGAGGACTTAAGATGTTAGTTTTGCCATATTTTCTAGTTTTAAAAGAAATAAAACACTACAGAATAAACCCTGTAGTGCTGACACTTCATTACCTAAACCCTTTCTCCTTCTGTTCCCAAAGGTAACCACTACCTTGAAGTCAATGTACATAACTCTCACACAAGCTGTTATGTTCAATGGTGTCCTACTTTCAGATTTCCTGATTGCTAAAGTGTAAATACTTTCTCATACATTTCTTGGTCAACTGGATTTTTTGGGACCTCTGCATTCATGTTCACTATGAATTAGACTTAAAACTTCTTATATTTCTCTGGCTCTTATCAAGTATCCACTGATTTTAGAGCTTAAAACTTAAAATGTTAGAGTGATGACTGCCTTTCACCAAATTAGCAGGTTCAGCTTACTTTAATAAAAGGAAAATATATGATTTATTTTAGAATCTCCTTACTTGAAAGATATATGTGCTATCTGATTACCCTACAGTTTCACCGAGTTATTCAACATATTTGCTGATTTAAAGACCAAGGCTTGCATTTAAAGCTCATATATTAAGGCTCACTACATAAATCTAATAAATAATACTCATTAATTTTATTATATCTTACTATGTACAGCATGGCGCTAAGCTTTTTCTATATTTTGTCTTATTTAATCTTCAAGAAAAAAAATCCATTGTAGTATGTACTATCTTCATTTTACAGATGAAACTGAGGCTTACAAATGCTAAATAATTTGCACAAGATCTCAAAGACTTTTAGTGGTAGAGTTAAGAAGAATCACTCCTAGATCTGTGTGACCTTGTCTCTCTCTTAATTTTACTGCCATCTACTTTCTTAATACACGCATAGAATCAACAGAACATTTCCTAGGCTCTTAGGCAACTTTAATTCCCTAGACATACAGTAAAAGTTCACTATTTTGGATGAATTAGGAAAATGGAAGAAGTTCTGAATCAGTTAGTATATATAAACTTAGAAAGCCTAAACACATCAAGAAGATTTTTAGAAATGAGATCTCAATAGGTGATAAAATCTATAATTAGTATAACAGTTGTCATTTTAGAGAAAAGTAAATTTTTCTAAATTACTAAGTCTTTATCTGAAGAAATGTAATTATTTTTTCAAAAACCTTATTTGCCTAATGGATTTACTTTTTTAATTATTCTTGGTAGAATAACTCAACCTAGCCACAATGCTAATCATTATAAATTTTCTATTGGCAGAGGCCTAACCAACTAGGTTTTATAGAACATGAATCTAATAATCTATGTAATCTTAAAATTTAATGTATACATCAAAATGAGAATACAATAAACAGAAAATCGAGGCATAAAAAACAGTTAACAGTAAAATTTACCAGGGCATGAATAATCTCATGTTTCACTGTGGATAGCATCCCAATAAACTCCTGAGGCTGGGTAGAAATCATATTTGGACACAGGTTAGCATATCCTGCTACTGGCCTGTTAAAATAGACATTGAATTTTTTTATTATATTACAGAACAATATGTATTATGATATTTACTAGCCTATACCTTGCTATTAAAAACTGCCCAAGGTCTGAAAAATCTTTGCTAAATATTAAATGTCATTTAATTACACTTTAGCATGAATTTTTAAAATGTCAATATATATTGAAAAAAGGAATGAACTGAAAAGCTCAAATTCTAATGCTGTTTTACCTGCAAAATCCATATCTGACTTCAGCATTTCACTATATTTACAAGCACAGGGACAGACAAGTAGAGAGGGAATCTAAATATATGAGGACAGTAAGTAAATCATTCAGGTTGCTGAAAGTTGTTGAACCTTCTTATCTTCATCTTGCTATTCCCCTTCTCCTGCCTCAACACTGTCCTCATTCACATAAAGATCTTTATCATCCTACTATCTTCTTTTGTATTATATACCTTCTAGAATCGACAGAATTTTCCATCTCCTTCTGCACCCAGAACCTGAGCTGACTCTAATAAAATATGGAACAATGTCAGCACTGCTGGAAAGGTTTCCTTGCACCTCTTCCCAATCTATATATACTCAACTTTATGGCATGTAACAGTGGCCCCTCAAAAAAAACACCAAGCTGTCTTTTATTGTTGCCTGTTTTTAAATTCCATACAAAATGGACTGTTTGACTTCTTTCGTTCAACATTATATCTGTGATATTCATACATGTTATTGCACATAGCAATAGTGTACTCTGCGACCGACAGTAATTCAGTCAGTTCTACCATGCAACCATTTGTCTTTCAAAAGCTATGGCAAACAGACAATGGTAAGGAACCCCAAGGTCCTTTTTCCCACCCTACCTTAATGTTTTACCACAGCAACATCAGAGACTAAACTGTGATCGTCTATTTACAAAGTAACATTTGCCTTATTTAAATAAAAACTTATAGAATACTTTCTTGATACTTGAAAACAGACTTTCATTTTTAAAAAGTGTGAATTCACTTACCAAAACTTTGCCAGTGACCTCTAAAATATAAAATGGATGTCATGTCAAGCTTAAAACCCAACAGGGACTTCCTGCAGAAGTTAGATTAAAAGAGCTCTGACTGTCCAATGCATTTCCCAAAGCGTTCATCCTCAAACATGGTGTCCACTGAAGCAGCTTCTAACAGCAAGAGGTACACAATGGCTTCTTCCTAAAACAAGCTATTTCTCTACATCTTTATTTGGCTGAAGCCTAACAATGTTCAGGTTACAGCTAAAATTTCACTTTTTCAAAGAGGCCTTCTTTGCCCAATTGATATAAATTATGTTTTCCCCTTTGGTTCTCTTTTATGTTACAGCACTCTATTTTTTTTATATATATATAAAGTATTTACCACATTTTTCAAAGCACCTATTCATTTGTAAATATATTTAACTAATATCTTTCTCTCTGTGTAATTTATAAGTTCTGTGAGGCAGGTACACATATCTATTTTGTTCACTTAGTGTGCTGGCAACATTAGGGACTCAAATATTCATGGAATGAATTAATGCAATATGGCAGTTTTAAAGAAAAGTTCACTTCCTTCAAAAAATTAGCAAAGAACTGAAGATACTGCTCTTTTTTCTGACAACATTCTCCTCAGGAAAAAAAACAAAATCTTTAGACAAATATAAGATATATATGAGAAGTTTCATATTCACTGATCCAAAAAACATTTAGTTTTTTTAGCTACTCATTCATATCAAATGTGAACCAAATATTAAAGTGCTTTAAACAAACATAATAGCAATACAATGAAACTGAAATGTACCTCTACTCTATGGAGTTTTCACCTCTGTGACATGGAGTTGTCACCTCTGGGACAACTATGCTGGATTCTCTTAACAAAAGACAATTATTTAGATACTTTAGGTACTTTCAACATGATCAGACAGATGCTGAAAAGAGATGAGCTAATCTAGACCCATCTCAACATGGGATTTTATATGCCTTTTTCCAGTTACCCAAGGAAGCCATTCTGCTTCTAATAAGATGTTCACTTTAACATGTCTTTTATATGAAAAAAAAATAAGTAACAAAAGCTCATTGTAAAAGGTGTATATCCAAACAAGAGAGATATGTATAAAGAAAAAATAAAAATTTCTTGTTTTATAATCCACCCCCACTTAATTCCACTATTAAAGGAACTGCTATCAACAATTTGTGTTGCTTTATTTTTAAGGTGACCAGTCCTTGTGGTTTGCCCAAGACTGAGGGGTTTTCCAGGATATGAGACTTTCAGTGCTCAAACAAGAGTAGTCCTGGGTAAATTGGGATGATTAGTAATACTAATTATTTCTTTTTCCTCAGCACATTCAAGTATATAGTTTTTTACAACAATTACGGAATCATATTATATACACTGTTTTACGATGTTCTTTTGACACTCAATAGTACATTCAAAATGAGATTGGGTGTGTGCACGCATGTATGAGCTATATGGCTTAGTTCAAATTAAGATAAAGAACCATGATTTTGCAGTACTACTATTAGGAAGGTGTATTTCTCAAAGTCATCTACTTTAAGAAAGTATCTCATTTTATCAAGTAACTTAATTTATCATTCATTTAGCATTTCCTTGATATCAAGACACCCTTAACTATAAACTATCACAAATAAATAACTGCTTCTCAGGAAAAAAGGAATACTCTATTAAACATATAACTTCTTTTTACTAAAAAATATTAGATACATATCTACAAAACATATAGCACTTTTAGTCATACACTCAATATCTGACTCTAAGCTTTTTCAATATTCAGAAGCTAAAGATTTCTGAGTCAATTTCATATATCAACAATTACATAATATCATAATAACAGGCTGCTTTTCATAATCCATGATACTGTTTTTGACTTCCTCACCACATTCAATATTGACAGTATAATTCTGAAGCACATACTGGTATTTCCTTTGTATGACTACTTGGTTCAACAAACAATTTTTTCCCCTTAAATTAATTAAATATCAATAAAAATGAAACAGCTCTTTATATTGATTTATTTTATTTTTTTTAGCCTATAGCACTTGGTAGTCCTAGGTGGTCTCCCATTCAAGAACTAACCAGGCCCAAGCCTGCTTAGCTTCTGAGATCAGATGAAATCAGGCATGTTCAGGGTGGCATGGCCATAGATAAAACAGCTCTTTAAAGTCAGCAAGTCTTTTGACAGAGAAAAGAATGTTCAGGACCTCAGCAATGGTCCTGACGCACACATGAATTGGTCACGTTAACTCTTCCAGTTTTAAGAATGTTACATACAATCTATTCTACTGTCTTTATTGATTTGTCTGGAGTATAACAGGTTATCTTCTACATATATAACAACTTTTCATTTTAAGTCTACTTCACTGGAAAAATATTTTTGAAATAAAAAAATCTTTTTGTAAATAAAAAAAGGATTTTAATTTTTAAGTGATAATTTAGCTAAGTGACAGACATATCAAATGATATGACAATTAGATGAACAGTTTCTAACATCTTACTTACAGCTTAGCACAGAAGTGCTAAAATTAAAGTTCAAATAGTTTACTCAGAGAGGTATTCACTCTCTTGAAAAATTCTCGACAGTAGACTTTTTCTTTAGAGTTGGTATTGATATTACCATAACAGTCCATAATCTCTCTTCCCCAACTTCCCATCTCTCCCATTCAGGCGGTGTGCCGTATTTTACTACCAGAGGCAATCTGGAAATGTAAACTTTCTGTAATCTAAACACTTATAATACATATTGTTTTAAGAGTTCCCATATTATAGCTTGGAAAATAAGTCTCAGGGGAAAGTTTACCTGTCCATTTTTGCTTCCTGTTGACAATAGGCTGCATAAGAGATTATGTTTTCATGGCTACACCTCTCTGTGGCCAAGGCACCAACATAAAGAACGAAGTCAGCATCCCGGACGCCCTCTTGGTCTGGCACACCCACCGCTCCACAGGGCCACTTACCCCCACGGCAGACCCTGCATTGCTGCACCCATGGTGGGCAACAGAAAATCAGACCAGAGACAAGGTTAGCTGTGGGGACTTTAATTTACAGAGAACTCAGACTCTTAATACATATAATTTTTTATTTATTATCTCTCATCTTTTACATGAATCCACACCTCCTTTTACTCATTTCCTGTCTCTAATTTTGAATTTTATTAAAATTTCGATTTATGTAAAATGATCATAAATCTATCTTTTTTTGTATTATAATTCAATTTTAAACAGGAGGGAGGTGCCCAATTCATATTTTGTACAATATTGGTTCCATACATTGCATCAGCTCTTTTATACTATCTTCTCTGTGTTTCAATGTTAAATATAAAATAAATAATTTAGTAGCGAGCATTCGGGGATTTAGAACCAATACTTAAGGCATTCTATTTTCAGAAGAAAAAACCTGCAACACAATCAAACTCAAGGACCTGGATGACTAAGTAGATAATCAGTCACAAAGAGGTATTTCTTTATGGATGACTAAGTAGATAATCAGTCACAAAGAGGTATTTCTTTAGTTTCCACCTTGATAATTTACTGATTTATAAACCCAATAGAAACAGGAGTGTAAATTTTTTGTTTTCCTTTGAAATAAACAATGGATTCCCTTGAAATATTACATTTTGAAGTCTTAGGAAATCTGGAGGAGAGTGGAAGTACAAACTTAATTTAAAACAAACAATTGCTATTTATAAAGGGCAGCCAACCAGGATGTCAAAAGAGAAATATAAAAGGCTTTAAACCCTGAAACTAGAAGAAAATTATAAGGGACTTCTTTATACTTTTTAAAAATAATTTCCTATAAATCTATAGTTATTTCAAAATTAACAAAATTTTTAATTTACTATGTATTTCCTATTATAAATTCATGTATCTTATTAAAAACTCAGATAATACAAAGATATATAAGGTAAAAAGTTAAAATCATCTTGTAATATTACTCATTTCTACTTTCCTAGGTAATTCTTACTTTGCCTTCATAATGTGTTTTTTAGAGAACTATCAAAAAGTTCCTAAACAATTATAATCTCTAAATTATAAATTTAAAAAATCAGTAAATTATGCATTTTTTTAGTGATGCTTACAGAGAAAAATCAGAAATTTTCATTTCACTACATTGTTTATTCTTGCTTCTCTGACACATGTATTTATAATTTTTAAATTCAATTACTTTAACCTATCAGTAGTTGGTGTTACTAAAAGCTGTGATTTTTAAGTATTCTTTCCTATGTTCAATAACTTTTTTTTTTTTAAATCAAGACTCCCAAGAAGTAGGGAGCAGAATTTGGAAAAGCCAAGAGAATTAAACACAAAGAAAAAATACCTTAGCAAAAAACAAAGAAATATGTTTTAAAATGTGTAGAAAATGTTTTTAATGTCTTGGGAAAAGAAATGGATATGTAACTAAAAATTTGTTTTAATTTTTAAATATATCCCTACAATTCTTTATATGCTCAAGAAATTTAAGAACAGAAATGAAAGCTGAGTAAGTTAGTTGTATTAGTGCCAATACAGTTCTTAAAGCCTTTACTGAGTTTCAAATACCTTAAAAAAATTACAAAGTAAACTTCATCTAAAAAATGCTTAATTTTGATTATAAAGTCAATGTTCAGTAATGTATTTCTTTTCTATAAGTAATGAGAGAACACAGTTCAAAGAGAAAAATAACTATAGCAATAACCATGTTTTCAAAGGAATATGTTTAATAAATTGGATTCTGGTATCTACATTTAAAATTTGTATCTTTTTTCTGATATAAGCTTACTATGAAAAATCAGAACATTATAAAAATATGTAACTTATCAAAGAAAAGACCAAGGAACCATTAACATTTTGGTATGTGTCCAGATATTTTAGTACATGTATTTCTCCAGAATGTTTCATAATTTTTTATTGTATATGTTTATATACTCTTAAAAAATTGTTTTAATTTCAGCTTTATTGAAAGCTGAATAATTGACTATAATTTTTAAATAAAATAGGCAAACTGCACAATTTACAACTGATTTACAACTTTTTCTTTTTATCAATTAAGAGCTTAAATATCTTTCCAAGTCAATATATAGAGATCTACTTCATTCTTTAACAGCTGCATAGTATTCCATTATATGGTTATATCATAATTTGAGTAATACTAATACAGGCATATTTATAGTTTTGCAAAGAATACCCTTGAGCATACATTACACAGTTATAAACATTTTTATGGAATACATTTCTAGGTTTGGATGAAGCATAGATTAAGAGATTATGTCAAGTTGCCCTTCAAAAATACTGAGGTATATACCTGCTAAAAGATGTTTTGGAGAACAAGATAAAGTTCTAAGCTGAAATGATTCAGCAGCCCTAGAGACAAATTGAAAAAAGAAAGAGTGTATACAACATCTCTATTATTTTTACAACTATGTGTGGCTCTGCAATTATCTCAAAATAAAAAGTTCAATTAAAAAAAATTAAAACAAAAGAAAGAAAATATTATTAAATTCATTTTAAAACAAATGAAGAATAAAATCAGCATACCTAACTGATTACTTTTGGTAGAAGAATGAAGCTTTTCAATGTAAATCTGTAAAACCTTCTTGGTGACACAGATTCAGAATCTCCCGTAAGTTTATCCTAAAGAATAAAAACATTGCTAACAGCAGGCTGAATTACCTGGAGGTGCTCTTCAGGCACTATAATTGGGCCACATCTTGTACGCTCTGCACATTCCCCGGTACAGTATCTATGGGGATCATTTTCTTTCCGCAGGTATTGGTTTGTTGCACATTGTCTTCAGTTCAGTTCATTTGCACATCCAAGTTTAATTACAAAAAAAAAAAAAAGACTAGTTCACAACAGTCACAGACATTGTAAAAACTAGTAGCTACTAAACAAGTTCATTAATAATTACTGTTAGAAAATTGAAAATTACAGTTAGAATTACAGTTAGAAAATTGAACTAAGAAAGAATTTTCATTCAATGGGAAATCCTCCTGATCTGGGTTTTCAAATACCCAAATATTTCATAAAGCTAACACTACAGACAATCAAAGGAGGGAGAAAGGGAGGTAGAAAACAGAGAACAACTATACTCTAGGAAAAAATCCAGTAGATCATCTCATAATGGAAAATTAGGGAGTGATTACCCGGCAGGTGCTTTTATATTCTTTTAAATACCTTGCACTTTGGTCTCTAAGAAAAAGCATAATAAAATATGCTTTTATTTTTACTTCCTAATTTGTCATACTGATAGAATAGACTGGGTAGAGTACTAAATGGCTCAAGAAAATGATCTGTGTTTAAGGTAACATACCTGCTAAGTAAGATAGTGCCGGCAGGTCTACGAACCTGAAAAGTCTTCTCTAAATAAGAAATAGCTTGTGGAAAAAGTTTATTCTAAATAAAAGATGAAAAAAAAAACAGTCAAAATTATAGTCAATATATTTAAAAACGAGTAAGCACAGCCTATTAATGACTGAGGAGAAAAAAGGGAAAAGCCTTATAATTTTAGAACAGACAACTCATTAGTCAAAGATTGTATGGCAAGAAGTAGGGGAGAGAGTAAGTCTAAGTCATTTTCCAGTTGACTTAAGGGAAAGAACACTAGATGGAAACTCCCTTCCCAATCTCCACTTATGTTAGAAAACGTGAATCTCAACAATTCATCTAAATTACTTCAAATCTGAGACTGATTTAGCTAATTCCAACATTAAGGTAGTTTATGTTAAAGAAACTTATGGTTAGAAGATTAACTTTAACCTCACTTATTTCTGTGGCGCATAATGAACTGGCTTAATGTTTGTGTGACTTCATAACAGTTTTAAAAAAAACTGATGAGGTTAACATTTCTATAAATAATTTTGGCATCTCATACTATAAAGTCAACGAAGCTTCAGTAGAATAAGCATTTCCACCATGAGAATGGGATTCTCAAAGTATTTCAAAAATCACTTTACCCTATCCTCAGCATGCTCTGTTCTCCCAAAACTTAAGAGAACAAATAAGATGATGAAAAGACTGATTTAATATCAAATTATAAAATGAGAAGACTATTTTAATATCAAATATGGACAAAGTTTTGGTGAGTGCATCACAAGAACACCTTTAGTGAAAATGATAAATACATTTATCAGTTCACTACCAACACCTTTTATTTAGTAATTCACAAAAGAGTTATGTATATATTTTTCTTTGCTGAAGTAGAATTTACATACAAAACAATGCACCCATTTTAAGTGTTCAATTCAAGCCATAAATATTTACTACATACCTTTACAAGGTATCTTTTCTCAGGGAGCAACCTGAAAATGACCACATAAAACATAAGAATTGCCATGCTGGGACAGAGCACTGCCTCATTTGTTCAGAATACACTGGCAGGAGCCCCAGGAAAGGTTTTGTGGAAGCATACAATATCAATCTCCCAAAATCTCAATTTAACCTCAATGAACATTTGAGAGTTTACTCTGTGTCAAAGCAGAACACTAGGCATGATCGTATGTTAACTATTTATTTGGGAAGTTAAGGATAGGAAAAGACATCAACTACTCTTAATGGCTCTTCATCAACTACTATAGATTCATAATTTATGTTTTTTGGACCCCTCTCACACTTAATAAAAAATTAGACTATTCATCTCTCTGGTTAATAATTTTATAAATGTTTTTATTATCGTATATATTAGCATGTCCTCTTATTTTTCTTTCAAATACTTATTAAGCAGTGCCTTTCAGGTCTGTTACTAACCACATCCAAGCAGATCCGCATTTGTTCTGTTCAAATTATTCATGATGTATAGATTTTAATCATATCCTATTGCCATCATCTTTTCATAGTAAAAAGAATTTTTAGCTTAAATCCATCTTGAAGGTGCACTAGCACCTAGTTCCATCTATGGAATTTCAGGTAACAGATTAAAAATATCTTTAATAGTTTGATTCCTAATAAAAAAGATAACAAAATAATGAGGTACTTACTCTTCAATACTTTTATCATAAACAGTCTTGATTCTTAAATGTTCATCAACATCTCTCTTTACAACATGATTTGCCTTAAGGTGAACTTTATTTATGACCTGAAAAAAAACAGATTTGAAATTTTAAAAAAAGATGTAGACATTAGGCAATTGAGCTCCTAACTTAAAACTAATAAACTAAATTTCAAGTGTAATACCCATAAAAAATAGAAGAACTAATAAATGGAGAGATAGTTCACGTACATGGTTAGGAAGATTAAATATTGCCAAGCTGTTAGTTTTTTCCCAACTTGACCTATAGATTCAATGCAATCTCAACCAAAATCCCAGCAAGTTATATCATGAATATAAACCAACTGATTCTAAAATGTATATGGAGAGGTAAAAGACCCAGAATAGCCAACACAATATTGAAGAATAAAGTTGAACAGTGGGTGGAAGTTTTAGAGTTTTCAGCTCTTATAAAAAGAACTTTTAACAATGGTGATCTCCATAAAGGAGGGGCTGCCTCTTGGGATAATTTCTCTATCCACGGGAATGTACAAATATAAGTTAGAGAAGTGTACGCTGGCAAAAACCACTAGGTTCCCTCCAGCACAGATTTTACAGGTCTCTGAACTACTTTCTCTTATTTTAATCTAAATTGAAAGGATGAAGTGCAAAGCTTTGTGAGAATGTTATTTTAAAAAGAATTCATCACAGGGGTGGGAGAGCTAGGGATATGCTGTTTAAGGATACAAACTTGCGACCAGTAGGTAAATAAGTACTGGAGAGCTAATGCACAGCATAACGATTATAGACAACAATGTGTATTATAAATTTAAAAGTTACTAGGAGACAAAAAAAAAAAAATCAGCCAAATTGCAGTGTCACAGTAAAAACTGTAATACCACTACAAATACCAAACTTAATATTCTGGCACGTAGGGTTATGAGCAGTAAGTAAGTACGCATAGAAATTTTTGGAAATTACCACAAAAATGTGTGGTGTTCGATTTCTGGGCTGAACTGAAAATTTCTAAGCTAATATTTCTTGATAAAGTAAGGAGACAAATTGCAAAACCAATCACAACATGCAGCACTGTCCCAGATAGTGTCTCCTTTCCTCAAAGAATAGTGATTGTTGTGGGCCCTATGAACTAAGTACTGTGGAAGAATCAAAGTATAAGACACCAATTTTATCCTAAGGAACCTTACAATTTAACTACAATGACAAGACATGCCTGAAAACTAAGCCTGCATCACACACTAGCAGTTGGTTAAGTGCTAGAAGAGAGTACAGATAAGTCATACTATGAAATAGAAAGAACATTTTGCTGGGGTGGTTTCAGCTGGTTGTCCTAAGGTTAATGAATTTAAAACTGAAACAAAAAATTTAGACAGAGAGAAAAATGGAGTGGGAAGGAAAGAGACACGTTTAGGGAGAACAGCGTAAAGCAAGCAATATGAGGAGATAACTTAAAATTTGAATTTTGTGTCCATAGAACCAACATCCCTCCAACGCCCTTGGTTCTACCATTCCGTTCCAAACCTTTAGATCAGTGGTTCCCAAAGTGTGGTCCTTGGACAAATAGTATCACCAACCTTCTGGGAACTTGAGAACTACAAAATCTGGGACCCATCCCAGATCTAAAGAGTGAGAAAGTGTGGGATTGGCAGCAATCTGTGTTTTAACAAGTCTTTCAGGTGATTCGGATGCATACTCAAAATTTGAAAACCACTACTCTAGTAGGACTACCTGCTACACACAACCTTCCGCACAGGAAAGTGATGATAGTTAAGAGTGCCTAACTCAGCCACTTTGCAGGGTGCAGAAATGGAGCTGATAGCAGGTCCCAGCCCTCTACGCGTTCAGTCACTGGCCCAATTTCGCTTTCTCCTCCGGTACACTTTGTTCCAATCACTACTCTTTATGCCATTGCTTCCCCTATTACTTTACCCTCGCAGGGCCCGCTCTCGCCCCTTCGCCGCCCTACCTCAGTGTCAGAGGGGACATGGTGCCGGCAGGGAGAACTGCCCAAGGAGACAGGAATAGATGTAGCGCTTGCCCGGAAACCGCCCAACAAAAGTAAAACGCCTTGGACCCATAAAGAACAGCTCCAGTGCCACCGGCTTGGGCGCTGGCCTAAAACCGAGGAACCCGTTCCTCCATCCCACTCGGACGCCATCTTTATGCCGAGCGTCGTTACCATGGAGTACGTGACGCCTCCGCGCCCGGCGCCCGTCCCGCCCATCGCTGTTCAAGGTGGGTGGAAGGGCCAGAGAGCGAAGATGCTTTTCCATTGGCTAGCGTCACCCGCAAGAAGTGCACCGCGGAACATGAGACGTACATCACGTCTAATTGCTCAAAGACAGCCAATAAATGCTGATTAGCAGGCCACATTAGTTTGAGCTATTGACTAATGGGGTTGTGATATGTGGTGTCTTTAGAGGTAGTTTTTCATTCTTTAATTCAGTCACAGAAGACATTCATCCACTAGGTGACAAGTAGCTTAAACAGCTGTCGAATTTTTTATGGTATAGCCTTCTGTATATAAGGTGAATGGAATATAATTTTCATTTTTACTTATCATGAGTCACTAATTTTAGGCCCATTCTTGTTATTTCCTATAAAATCAGCGGTGGGTCCTTTACTATTTAACCCCATCCCTTATTTAAAAACCAAGAATAGCAACTGTATTAACTCAGATTACATGTATCCTTGCCATTAAGGAAACTCTGCCTTCAAAACTAAGCAGTGAGGAACTACCAAAAAAAATTGGAAATCGGGACAAATCTCTCTGTGGCCCAAGAAACAAAACTAAGAACTGGAAGCACTTAGCTGATCAGTCGTTCAACAGGAATTTGATATTGCAAATATTATATAGGAACTGTACTGATAGGAAAAAAATAGGATATCCCCAAGAATTTATATTTTATTGGCAAAGATCGTGTACTCAAATACACAGGAGTGGGACTTTAAGTAGATTCATCAATGTGTCCATCATCCCACAACTGAAGTTGGGATTCCCAAACTAAATTTTTACTTTCAAGACATGTGCTCTTTCCACAAGACCACGAAGAAATTACAGATTGTAACCAGTCATCTTTAAGTTCCTAGTTTTAACTGTAGTATCATGCTGTTTCAGTGGTCTAGCAGACAAACTGTTAGCCATTCAGTTTATTTCCATGAAACATGGGACTCATCCAATGGTAACTTTGGCTTCAGGTCTACTTTTGTAGTGAGTAAACCTCTCGTGGCAGCAACAAAGCATTATGTACCCTTTTACTTACAAGAGCTTTAAGTACATCAGCTGAATAGGATTCATTTGCATGCAAGGCTCCTTTAGTACTGCATTTACCCATTATTCTGATTCTCAGCTTTCTTCTCTGCTTTGCTCCAATGCCCATTTGTTCACTCACATTGCTCTATTACCAACTCACAATACACATTCACTCGACTCTTACAAAGGTGACAGGCATTGAGATTTCACTCCTTTACACAACCAATCCAGACCTGAATACCGCCTTCCTGGACATGTCGAGTTCCTCAAACTCATCAAACCCCTCCCCATAAAACATCTCATGGCTCCCTTACTTTGCAAATGCATAATTACATGCCCAACAACCAAAGCTGGAAACATTGACTCCTCTCCACTTGGTTTTAAAATTGTTTAGTCTGTTTCAGCACTTAAAAATCTGTAGACTGCAAATCCTATCTGGTTTTCCCTTGTCTACGCTGGGTTGCCACCAGTTTTTCTAAAATAAATCTGGTCAACCCTGACAACCAAATTCAGACATTCTATTACATACAGTAATCTAAAATCCTTAGTACAGCACACAAGACTGTATATTTTCTACTTTACAATTATCCTCAGTAGGTTTTAAGGCACATTATATAACCAGGTTCAATGGTTCCTCAAAGGCCTTCTTTCACGTAAAACCTTTGTGCCATTTCTTTTCCGAAATGCATCCCAAGCATTATCCTCTATCTCTAACCACCCCAAGAGTACTGACACATTACCTGTCACAACAGGTAATTTTAATTTATATCGACCATTTGAGGGGTAAACTCTCACTGGAGTAGGTCTGAAATTGGTATTTCCTGCTCTTGCCCCTAGATATTCCAAGTTTAATTTCCTTATGGTTCTAACAACCAAATTCTGTGGTCATGAAATGCAGTTAAAACTGAAAAGCCTAATTAATTAGACTCAAGCTGCTTCTCTTCACCATCCACCTTTTTTGCCTTGAAGCCACATGTCCCAAAGGCTGCTAGTAGCCAAGAGACTGGCATACAAAAATAAGGCTGTCTGTGAAACATGGGACTCTTCCAAGTGCAACTTTGGCTCAGGGACCACCACTGGTCTAAGCAAATAGTTTTGACGTGCAAACCTGTAAACGTGTCATAGTATGTATCTGTACTTCAAAAAAAAGCTGTGTCTTCATTTAACCAAAGCCTATCAGAAGATAGGTTTTTAAGAACCTTCCAAGGTACTTCTTTCCACTGTTCCTAACCAAGGCTTATTTGTTCCTCTCTTTAAGATACTCACATCCTATCCTACTGTCTAAATCTCTGTGATCATTACATATAGCCCTCTGATTTTGCTTGCATACTCTGAAAATGCTGGTAACTTCCACCATTTAAACACGCAAGTGAATTTAGGACAAAGTGATTTTTAAGCCATTTAAAAAAATACAAGAGAACAAATCCACTTTATTTACTAAATTTAGATCCGTGAGGGGTACAGCATCTGCAAGGGGAAAAAAAAACACGTAATTAGGTGCATGTTACATACAAATTAACATGTTACTGAATACCTCAATATGGACAAATCTCCCACTCTCCCATTAACTCATCTCTGAAAGGCATCCAATGACGACATATCCGGGTGGGGAGGAAACCAAGCCCTCAGTTGCTAAATGAACATACTTTGATTAAGAACCAATCTGAGAGCACTGAAAGTCCATTTAATTTCGCTGCTTCTAATGACAGAGCAAAAAACTTCTGATGAGAAACCTCAACTGCTCAGCAGGGCTCAAAAGTACCCTGTGACTATGGCCACATCTATTAAAAATGGATCCCAAAGAAAGCGAGCTATTTTAGAAAATCACAGGGTCTGGAGTAGAAGATTTGGGCCAAAGACTTGGGACCTAAAAAGATGAACATCAGTTTTCTTCTAAAAATAAGGCTAATAACACCTATTTTAACAAGACTGTCATGACGAAAAGATGGGAAAATAAGTTAAGAATTATGCCAGTGTATGAATTTTTATTTTCTAGCAAGTACTATAGTGTCCAATATATAACTTTGTCAGAAAATTATTCATTAAATACAACTTACACCCCACTCCAGGCCACTTTAGCAAAATCTGAAATCTAGGGACAATCCATTTGAACATTTGGCCTTTGCTTTCTTTCCGATGTTCGATAATACATGTACACAATACCCACTAATCTTGCAGCATAATCTGATTTTTATAATTACAATAGTTCTTAAGAGGTCAAAGCCCAATGCCTTGAGCTTTGTTTGACTCAACAGGGTGTCATACTGCTAATTGTACTTACTACACGAATTCTGTGTCCAATGGCTTTAGCAGGAAGGTTGCTTCGGAATTTGGCACGAACCATGCCACTGTTTCCATGAGCACGAGTTACCTTTCCCCAAATTACCCTGGTTTTGTTTGGTTTGCCACCAGGAGTCACCGTGTTGCTGATTTTAAAAGGGAATAAAAGAAATATGAGAACTCAGGCAACTAGCATAGTGTAGTATAAATTTCAAGTGACATCTAGACTAGTGGCTATCAACCCTAGTTAACCACGTAAGTCACCTGAGAAATTAAAAGACTGGGGCATCATTCATTCAAATACTTGAAAATCTACTATATGTCACTTCTATAAATTTTCATTTTGGGCAATTTTACAAAATAGAGCAGCTTACAAAATATAAGTCCCTTTCAGAGGACCACAAAGTAAATAGTCTTCAGTTATATGTAAGCAAAATATATAGAATCTCAAATGGTAACAGCTGCAATATTGGGGGGGTGGGGAAGCAAAAGGGGATAAGAAGTTTGAAGATACTTGTGTGTCTACAATTTTAAATAGCTAGGGAAGGTCTTATTGAGAAGGTTAACACCTGAACAAAGACTAGAATGTAAAGGAGCAGCCTGTTAAAAATCTGAGCAGGCCCTGTCACTGGCTTATAGAAATGCAAAAGATACCAAGGAGTGAATCCTAGCTGGTTTAAAAGTAGAAATAGGGAGCCCTGAATGCATGGAGTCTTTAATGACTTTGGCTTTTACTAATGAGATGAGGATCAGTTGTTGTTTGAGCAATGTACAGATGATCTGACATGTAATTTTAAAGGACTCTGGTTGCAGAAAGAAAGGATAAAGATGTCCCCAGAAATTTTAATTTGTCTATGATGGGTTTAAGAACCCAGAATTAAGAACTAATGCTCTAGAAACAACATCTTTAAGCATGTGTATAAAACATAATTTCAAGAAATCCACAAAATGAATTAAGGTACATAAAAAGTGCTCTATGGTCTACAGCCATGCTACCCTGAACAAGCTCGATCCCATCAGATCTCGGAAGCTAAGCAGAGTCGGGCCTGGTTAGTACGTGGAAGGGAGACCACCTAGGAAGACCAGGTGCTGTAGGTGTAAAAAATTTAAAATAATAATAATAATAATAATAATAAGGGATTGTAAGCTGACAAGGTCCTTGCAATCTGTGTGATCAACCAAGGGTTGCCTCACCTGAAAAAAAAAAAAACCAAAGTACTCCATGAGTTGGCTCCTTCCTTGAAACAATTAACAGCTGTAATAAGTGCAGAAAATACCTAAATCCAATACCACCCACAAAACTAACATCCTCTTATAACCTGCCAACGAGTTCCATAAAGTCACAAAATAGAAGCCATAACAGTTCCAATTACTTTATCAACATCTATTATTCCTCCCTGAGTAGGAGACAAATCTCAAATAAAAATTCAGAAAACATACTATAAACTTACTTCTTCGCCTTGTACACATAAGCACATCTCTTGCCTAGATAAAACTCAGTCTCATCTCGAGCATAAACGCCTTCAATTTTTAGTAGAGCAGTGTGTTCCCTCTGGTTCCGGAGACCCCGCTTATAGCCAGCAAAAATGGCCTTGGACCATAGCCTAAGACACACAAAATACATATTAACCATAAGATCTTGTTTAACTTCAATAAACACCAGTATAATTTGACTTGTGACCCCTTACCCAAAAGTTATGTATAGCAAACATCTGATTTTTCCCATTTTTTTTTATGCTCGCATTTGGGTTTTTGCCAAAAAAAAAAAAAAAAAACCGACAAGTGCAAATCTATTATATTAAAAACATACCTTCCAGACATATTTGTTGTTTTAGAAGTCCTGTTCTCAGCAGGCCTTAAAACACATACCAAAAAAAATCAGTTTAAAATTTTGCAACGCACCTTTCCCACCTAGTCCCCTCTGGTTTCTTAGACCTATTAGGCAAAATTTTTTTTGATAGGCATTTCATATTAACAGTACTGAGAAACATTATTATGCCTTAACATTTATATGAAGCGGAGTCTAGCAAGACATCCCAAACTCAGAAAATGGAGCATAGCTACGCAAACTCCAAAATGAAATTAAAGTGGTAAGACTCTAAATAACCCCTAGAAACGCACCCCCCCCAAAAAAAAAGTCTTAAGAAAATTCATGCCATTATCAGTAGAAATAAAAACCGGAGAAGCATTTAAAAAAAAAAAAAAAAACCTCTTAAGCAATGAATGAGAAAGCTGGAGACTGTAGACAGCAAAGCCAGGTCTGAAGGGGGAGAAAATGAAAACAAACCAGCCTAAAGGAACCCCTGCCTCGAAAAGGTAGATGCAAACAAAGTGCGACTATTTCACTGTTACAGCCCAGGAAGCAACTGAATAAGGGGGCACCCGTTCTCCGGACGTCAGAGGACCAGCACCATCAGTTCCACATCTCCTCCATCCTGCCCTCCTTGTTGCTGGAATCCACAGAAATCGATAAATGGCAGGGATTCCGAGCCGCAGCAATGCCTCGCACAGATATGTGGTCCAACTCACCCCCGGTTTTCGTCCCCAAATTTCAGCAGCAAGAGACTCACTCACCTCCAAAGACTCCAAGATGGCGGAAAAAGGAAAACGAAGCCCTGCCGCATGGCCTTGTGGGATGACTAACCTCTCCGCCCCGCCCCCAGTTTAGCTATCTTCCGTGACCGCCAAAAAAGCCTCAGAAATCGTCTTCTGACTGAAATAAGCCACATTCAAGAGCATACTTACAATTTTTTCCCTAAATCTTTTATTTTTGTAAGCTACAACATGTATTATTTTTTACAGAAAAAGGCAAAGTGGTAGCCAGCTAAAAGAGGAGAGGCAGAGGTCCACCAAATCTGCGTGTTGCCATAGAAACACCTTAGCTTGGTTCCTGCGAATTCGGGTGCTGAAGGTGGAAAAAGCGAAGCCGGGACTACAGGACATCCCCCGTTTCGGCTAACCCAGATTTTATTTGCCAGCATGGGGGTATCTTCCCCTCTTACCACACAGGGGTAGGACGAACGGAGACTCGGATCCTCGCCTGGACGAGAAAGGCTGGGAGCACACAGGCAGGACCATCTCTTGTCTTTACCTTCTCCCACCCTTACACCTTTCCGCTTCTATCCTTTATCACTTTGTAGAAATGACTGAAGTTCTTACCTCCATCCTTTGTTTTGATGCCAAGAATAAGGAGGACTGCCCTGAAAAGGTCTTATTCCGTTTTAAGAAGTACTAGGCAAACCGTCTGGGCGCCCCCACCGTACCCACATTTTACTTGAAGGCTAGCATGAGATAGGTTAATAGACATTAGAGATTTATATTCCCTAATTATTGCATCTTTACTTGGGTTACTTTATGGATTCATTCATTTATTCAACAAATAGTTTATTGAATGACTCCCATATACCAGGCTTTGTTCTTGGCCTAGAGGACACTGCAGTAAACAAAACAACAGAAATCTCTTCCCCCATAGAGTTTACATCCTAAGAGCAAGACGATAAGCAAGTAAAATATATGGCACATTAGAAACTGATATGAGAAAAATTAAGCAGGGAGGAGTGTAAAGGAGGATTTTACTCTAAAATGGGACGCCATTTGAGAGTTGTATACGTAAGAGTTACTGAATCTGACTTCCATTTTGACAGGGTCACAGTCAAAGGGAAACAAGGACCAGTAGGGAGATCATTGTAATGAACCTGAGGAGCTATTATGGCATGTAGACAGGGGTAATGAGTACTAGAATTCTGAATATATTTTAAATGTAACGCTAACAGAATTTGCTGATGAAGAATGAGAAAGAAAAGGATGACTCCAAAATTTTAGGAAATAGATGTATATAAATCATATTTAAAATCAGATCATCTCATAAATACACCATGATAATTTATATACCTTTAAGCCTACTATCCCCATCCAAATTTATTTGTTCCACAAATATACTAGAAATGTCACTATTAGAAAATGTACTAGCAGTCCCACTATTAAATGTACTAGAAATCCAAATGTAACTATTCCTAGGAGGAATACACATTGTGAGTTTTATTCCTTTGTTCATTCATTCTACAAATACTTATTGAGCATGGTGCCTGAAACTTAGGATACAGTAGTGAACATCATTGTCATGGTTCCTGATCTCAAGGAACTTGTCTAGTGGGGGAAACTTACATAAACATTACAAATTGTGAAGAGAGCTCCATAGGAAAGTAATTGACCACTTAAACAGAAGAATCCTGATCCAGCCTGATGTGTCAGGGTAGGTGTCACTTGCAGAAATGTCATTTAAAGCATTTTTCTAACTGCAGGAGATGGCGCATTAGTAGATCATGATACTTTTTAAAGCAAAATATGATAGAATCAAAAATATTGGAGTGTATCACACAAGTTATAGGTAAATCATTAAGTGAAACTTTTTAACTTTTATTAGCATTTATTTAATACTAAATTTACTCCTGAGCTATAAGTTTTTGTTTTGTCAGTTTCTTCTGGAATATCTTTTTCTTCTGTACAACCTCCTCTTCTGCTTTAGGAATAATCTGCTCTTTTTTTAATGAGGATCATCTCAATTTGACAGGGAGAACCCATAAGTTCTGTAATGTCTGTGCCACATCTTGGGAGCTTCATTCACCTGAATGGGCTCAATGACCAGAGAATCTACATTTAAACCTTTATGTTTAGCTTTACTCGCTGCATTTTTGCATGTACAGCAAAAATTCAGCACTCTTTTTGGGCCACTGACACTACAGCCCCACTGTTTGGCCTGGGCACACCTACCAACTCCACCATTGCAATGACAGAATGGCACACATTGCTTCTGTAAAGTGACAGCCTTCAGACACTTGGTGGCTTTTTAGATATGCATACCCTTAAAGGCCTGGGCAGTTTCATAAGTGTTCTTAAAGTGAACACAAAGATTTGAACCTCTTGATTTGCATGATATTGTAGGGTGTTCTGGGTCAAGTGAATAGTGAACCGTTTTCAGAGGTCACCTCAGGCTGCTTACGGGAAGAGCTGTTTTATGAAAACCTTGTTTTAGTTATTTGCATATACATATTATATATTGTATATTAGTCATTTGCATACACACACACATTATATATATATAAATATATGCATGTCATAGTAGGTAATTGTTTCAGTCAGTTTTTCCCTGGAAGGAAACAGTTGGCAGAGTTGAGAATTTAATAAGTAGTCTGCTTACAAAGGTGAAGGCAAGAGTGAAACTATATGAGATGATGCAATCTCCAGTAACATGGGGAAGAAAGTACCTGAGCCCCTAAGAAAGAGCACTATGGAGAGAATTGCCTGACAGGACCTTTAAGAGAGAAAATAGCCAATCAGTGGTGATTTGGTAGGGAGGGAGCTGGGGGCATAAATACCTAACCTCACAATCCTACATTTTAGCTCTCTTTTGGAATCTCCTATTAATGCACTCCATATGGATTAGTCTCTCAGGGCAAAGAAATTGGTGGAGATTGGATCTAGAGAGGCAAATGGCAGATACCTAGCAAAATGCCACTGATTTAAGTTGCTACCTGATGGATAGATGGGACTTTCCAAGGTAAGGAAGTGAGGGGAAGAGTTCAAATTGAAGGAATAGCATATGCAAAGACCCTGAGTTGGAAGGGAGCATGATTCCATATGGCAATTTTGACCAAGAACCGCAAGGCAAACAAAAGCTTTATTTGGAGGTCTTTTTTAGGAATTGCAGTCCAAGAGAAAGATTTGGGTAGAAACCCCAACTGTGTTTTGAAGGAAAGAGAAGGGGACAGTGTTTGTAAAGACAGAAAAAGGGAGCTTCAAAGGGGATTACATAAGTTGTTCTGAAAGAGCCGCGATTGGTGCTAGCAAGCAGAATTACACTATACTATACATGATTAATTGCTTATGTCTATTGCCAGGTGATATTTTTATTTTTTTTTTCATAGAGGTTCAGTGATGCCAAGCCAGTTCCAGGAACTGTATCAGGATGGAGCTGTTTGCTTTAGCCCAGTTCAAAACTTCATTTTCACATAAGTTAGCTCAGCTTCCCAGAGGCCTCCCAGCTCCATTTTTGATTGCTCTCTTGACACCAACTCCATTTTGTTTATTTTTATATTGAAGAACTAGAAGAAGCCATGAGAGCAAGAAAAAGGCAGTGCCAGAGGGATCTGGAGAGGAACAGAGGGGACCGGATCATGCATGTCTTATGGGCAAAGTTAAGAATCCTGAGGCAATAGGAAACTATTGAAAGGTTCTAAGGAGAGACATGATCAGATTTTCCATTTTAAAAGATCAGTCTTTCATTTAAAAATGTTAAGGGGTGATAGAAATATAAGGTAAAACCCACAGGACTTGGTGATGGTTTACATTGGGGAATGCTGATGGAGAGATGAAGAAGGAAGCAGGTTTCTAGCATTGAGGAATGAGAAATTAGAACAGCACAAAAGCACTGGACACTATATAGGCATAGCCCTGTCTTCCCTATGTGAAGCACATTGACCTATGCCCCAAGCCAAAAGATAAAAAAATAACACAACAAAAGAACAAAATCTTCTTAACACCATGCCCCTTCCTCCTAAGACTGACCTTGTACCAGAAAATTTGGCTAGTTTGAAGTATGGTTGTTGTTTTTTTTTTTCAGTTTACAGAAAGATTCTGTTTTATATGTTTGAATTTTTGCATATGAGATTTTTGTTATGAGACATATTTGTATCACCCTTCTCAAGATCACTTTATGGTGAACAAAATCACACTGGAAACTTACCATTCACTATTCAATCAGTATAGAGCAAAATTCTCCATAGAGAATTTAAAGCTCTTTTAAGCAGAAAGGACTTGGGTTTACTGAGGAGAGAGAACATCTTGACAGCAGCATTAAATTGATTTTCTGGATAAATAAAATTTTTCTAAGTGTAATATCAAGTGTTCTTCTAAGTCCAGGTAGAATAAATTTTGTTATCTGACAGATTAGGGAAATGGAGTGATCTAATTAAATATTTTAGTAATAAAAATAACGGAAAGGTAAATCCATTATATAGAGATTACCAATTAAAAATCAGAGTGTAATAAAAATATGAAAACAATGTTGGATATTAATTTACCTTAAGAAGAGACCCATAAATGGTATTTTTCTGCTAGTAATTAAGCTGGTGACATTAGAGACCTGCACCACCTGATGATGCTTCCATTTCTAGGACTTCTTTAATAAGCAAAATGAAGGAGTAAGTTACAGTTCTTATAATTCTTTAATTTTCTTTGAGTGAAAAGACATAGAAATAACTTCAGTGTCATTCAACACACTCTTAAGCTAATCACAAAGTTTTCTTCCCATTTTAGATGACTGCATTTTGGTGAGATTATAAATGTACCATGGAAGTTAACAGTAGTACATCAAGAAGACTGGAAGAGTATGTTCAAAATTTTAACTTATTTTGTGTGTGTATTTAAACTACTCCTTATGTTTAATTTATGTGTATTGTTTATCTATTTCTGTATAATAAATTACCCCAAAACTTAGCAACTTAAAATATAAACATTTATTATTTTATAGTTTCTGGATGGTTCTGGCTTGGGGTCTCTCATAAGGTTGAAGTTGACCAGGGCTGGCCTCATGACAAGGCAGCTGCTGACTTCCCATGGAGTGAGAGACATGAGAGAGTAAGGGAGAACCTGCAATGCCATTTATTACCTAGCTTTAAACCAACAATATCCTTTTAGTTACATGGATTAGTCAGTCCTGTTCAATGTAGTGGAGACTATAATAGGGCATGAAGGTGAGAATCATATGGATCACCTTGAAGACTGGCTACCCCATTCTCTTTTTCACTTATTGTGAGACACTTTTGTTTAGCATCTAAAAATGTTACTAGAAAAGTTAATTTTGCTCAAATTAAAAATGGTTAAGCATAGTAAAATTGTATGGGTTATATACCTTTATCAAACAGTAAGTTGCCTTTGGTTGGTCAAAATGTCACTAGGAGGTTTTTAGCAGAACTATATGCAAGCTTCTACTTTTGTTCTTTATCTTGATTGTGTTACATGACAATGTGAACTTCATAGGAGCAAATCTACATACTGCCTATGCTTTCAAGTTTAAGTAACTTTTAAACATTTGGTGGCTGACTTATTTTTTCTTTATTTTCTCTTTAGAAGCCAACTGGAAGCCTCAGATCCTCCTCCAAAAGCTTGGCATTCAGAGGTGACAGTATTAGTGACAGGCAAACCACCTAGTCTTGTGGAAGAAGAAGAAACAGCTGGAAAAACAGACATAGAAATCACCCCAGAAATCATAGCGTCACTTTCCATTCTAGATGTGCTGAGGATCTCTGCAGTTCTGGAGGATACCATAGACCAGCTTTCTATTCTAAACTATATCATGCCAGTTCAGTATGAAATAAAACGAAGCAACAGCATGGTATATAGACTCTCCATTACTTAACTTTTTTTCTTTTTATTTCTCCATCATTTATAGTACCTATGCCATTAAAATTTAACATGGGAAATACCACCTTTATCTCAGACAAAGATCCATAATAATTACCTAAGATATGGACTCTCAATTGATGAAATGATATAGCCATAGCTCAAGGTGCATTACCAGTCAAAATGTCTTTTTCTTCCAGTATGCTATAATTAAGTCAGTATAAATCAGACAAATTACTGAGTTGTCCCATCTAATATTTCTCAACTGCTAAAAGCTAGCTGAACACAAGGTGGAGGAAATTCAAGTGGACCTTGTCAACATTGCTTTAATCTAAAATGACTTTGTTGTCATTGCTGAATATTGTTCAGTCTGCCTTTCTGAATCTCCAGTCACATCATTGTGTCAGCTATTACATTTTCAGTGATATTATGGATTCCTCCACAAAGCACTTACTGAGTTATCAATTCAACTTGGTAGGGAGCAAAAGCTTTATAAATTTTTAAGCTCTTAATAACTAGGTCATAGGTATAAAATAAAAATATTTAGTATAAAGACATTTAAGTTTAGGTAAATTATATACTTCGTACAGAATATATTCTTATTTGTTTTTATGACAATGAAAATTGCTACATAAATGAGGGTAAATCGCTTTCTATGTTTAGCAGAAAAGTTCATATTTATTATGACCAGATAATTAAAATTCCCTTTAATTATCCCTTACAATTAAAAATATTATTATTAATTATATGTATAATCTAGATTTGTAAAGCTTTTATTAATGTTTAAAAGTTTATACAAGATTTTACGAGAATACTGGATTTGGATTCAGGAGACTTCAGTGGACTAGTTGTGTGCTATGAGCAATTTTCTCATTTGCAAAGCGTGATGAAGTTTTAACTAAATGATCCATATGGTCCCTTCCAAAGCTAATGTTTATGAGTTTTGGGGTAGTTTTAAAATGACCTTAATGAGTATTATAGGAATTTCATAACAAATTAATTTCTTTATAAAGTTATGAAAGGCAAAGAGATCGGAAACCCAAAAACTAAACCTTCCAATGGATTTAAAATAAGAGTTTAATTCATAAATTAAGCTAGTTAACAATAGTACAGAAGAGACTAGTGTTTCTTTCCTATTTATTGTCTCCTTCAGTTGAATCAAAAATAAAAAGATATTCAGTTAACAAGGTGAAATCTTATTATCATATTTATCAATAATACTGTCAGCCTGAAAAGGTAATTTGCCATCATAAAAACTCAAGAAAGAATGAAAAACCCAAATTTATAAACAGCATTCAGCAGTAGTTACTATTCCAATAAAAAACTTGAGCTTTTTTATTCTGGTTAATGATAGAGATCTTCACCCATGAAATTTTCTGACTTAACAGAGGTTCTGCTTATGACTTTATAAAAATATAAATAATAAAGGTTTGCACTCTTATCTTGACTAATAGCAACTTAAAAGCCCCTTTCTCAATATATTAATTCCATAATTTTTAAAAATTGTGAATATCTTAAAATTTTTTTTTGCTTTTTACTTCATAGTACTATAGTTGTTCTAACTCATGAATTTTACAATGCCATTGCCCTATAGGGCATAGGATATACATTTAAAAACCTTAGTATATATGTGGATTATTTTCTCTCCAAAGGCTTCACATTGCTTAGCCTTATAGTAACCTTGGGATGAAAAGTTAGCATTATCCCTTTTTTACAACCATTTTTATAGCTAAAGATATCTTCAAATAGATTTTTAGTTATTAGAATCATGGAACCGAATGATGAAACTATACTGATGTACTAGGCTCTATCAGAAGTGAGAGTAATTGGACCAAAGTTTGGAAAAAGCACCCTTGCAGGGAATACTGTCTTATCTTTGCCCTTAGGGTCTAATACCCTCCTTATCTTGCACATAGTGCATGCTATATAAAAGTCTTTTTTTTTAGTGATTAGAACATTTAACTAGTTCTTTTACATTTTCTATTTAAAATTCATATTTATTTCTAGTAAGCAGTAAATCAGTTTGACACATTTGCTTTCTTGTCCAGATGCTCAAGCATAAATGTAGAAGAAATATGGTTAGGGTACTCAAAAAAAACTTAGCTTCCTAGGCCTTACATTTCCCCCTTTCTTTCCTAGAAAAAATCTAAAATAATAACCATCCATATATTTAAAGTTTTCTTTATGCTCAGGTAAGTAGTCAATCATATCAGTTTTAATTTAAAGGAATATTTGAAAATTGAATTCTTATTTAAGTCAGCATTTTGTGTCATACTTGCCTATAAATGTTTTACTCAGATCTGAAAATTTGCTTATTATTATATAAAGAAAATGCTGTTCAGTCTATGTTTATTAACTTTTCAAGGATAGTATTTTAACATTTGTGGACTAACTAAAGTTTCACTAAGGAAAGTCTAGGCTTTATGTATCAATGTGCAGATAAAACTTTTCTTCTTTGCATAGGATCAACCCAAGAATTTAAGTAAACATGACAAATGCAGACCTTACATATAATTTTGTGTACTATTCTAAATGTTTTATGTATACTAATTAATTTTATCCTCATAATAATTCTGTGAGGACAGGTCCTATTATTATACCTGTTTTACTAATGGGAAAATGGAGGCATAAGAATGTTAAATAGTTGCCTTAAATCAGTACAGTTTAGTAAGAGATAAAGCTGGGATTCAAACAAGGAAGTCTTGTTTCAGTGCTCATATACATAACCACTATGTTATATGGCTTTTCAATAGCTCAAGATTTTATCCACAGATTAAATAGGAATCATCAATTAAAAGATATGCCATTCCTATGGTAATGCTTACCCCTTAGTATTCAAGTTTGTGTCTGAAAAATAAGTTATTTTGACTTTTCACCACGTGACCTTTGAAATCTATACCACACCATTAAATATACTATCAACTTACACTCTCTGGTATGATTCTCCTTTCATTCTTTATATTTCAAACTCATGTGTTCAATGAACCTTTGAATTGCTACTATACCCTAAGTAATGGAGTTATAAAGATTGCCACATTTATTTAATATCCAATCTTGTCCCAAAAAGAATTTGAAGTGAACCAAGCTCTCTAGTGGAGATATTTATACAAATAATTACAGTATGGTATCTGCTAAAGGAGGTATTTTCACAAAGAACTTTACCTTTGGTCATGGCCTTAAAGTTTACCTGGTGGTAAGTTGGGGGATGACAGAGAGAAGGAACATTACCTAAAGGCAGGAAGATGCAAGACAGCATGACATGTTGCTTGGTGTGGCTGAAGAAAAGGGTAATCTTGTATAGAATGGGAGAAGGTGAGGTTGAACAATGTATGCCGAGGCCCTCGTATAGCATTATTTCTTTACTCTTTTAAAGTCTGTCTTACATAAAACATTTATTGTTTTTAGAAGAAAACAAAAGCAATGCATTTAGAAGAAAAAAGCTTGGACAAACTCACAGAAGTCTCAAAATCCTCAAAAATATCTAGTACATTGATACCCAGAGAAGACTCCAAACTGCCAGAAATCAGACAAGAAGGCCAATTTGCCAATGAGTTTAATAAAATGCAAGATCATATCTTCAAAAAACCTACAACGCAGACCATAATGACTCCAGAGACAATGAAAAAAATTCAGATGGATAGGTAAGGAAAGAGAGCATATTTGGAAATATGATACTATATTTCCAGATGATAGAAGAATAAGCACAAAGATGTCTGACTGTTCCCTTCTCATGGATTGGTCATTATATCGGAAGTGACTGCTGTTAATATTATCTAAAGACTGTCTAGAGGAAGTGTGATACATTTGAAAGTATGATCTTGGGCAAGTTATTGAGCCTTTGTTTCCAATTTTTAAAAATGAGAATTATAACTTTGCAACTTTAGTGCAGGGATTAGAAATAAGGCTTCAGTCAAGTGCCTGGTGTTTTTTAAAGCTAATCTGAATTTCCTCTGTCTCATTATTCAGTTTTTTGTTGTCAACCAACTGGCTGACAAAAAATCCTGTTAAATTTATTTTTTCCAGAAAGATTTATCATATAATGGTCTCTGGTCTGTTGCAAACAAGGTGTTTTTCTTTTCATTTCCAGTAGGTGGCGTCTAAGTTTCTTGGATGTCTGCTTTATATAAAGTGTTAATAATGTCTTTTTTTCCCTTATAGAAGTTCAGTCATGCTCACTACACAGAATCCCAGTTCCTGTCAGTGTTAGTGACAGTTTCGGTAGCGTTTGCTCAGATTCCCTTGGGGCTCCATGGCGTTCTGTCTCGGAGGGTATGAGAGGAGGGGACTCTCTGGTTTGGGAATTGTAGGCTGTGGCTCAGCCTGTTTTGCAACCTCAATTGGTAAAAATAAAACTGTTGTTTCTCTGCCGTCTTTGTTTCTCTGCCTCCTGCCCTGATGATTGGGCACTGCCACCGGCCACGTGGAGCTCACAGCTCTCTCAAGCAGGGCTCTTCAGGGAACTCGCTGCTCCTTTTCCATCCCCCCACCTCTCCTACAGGGATCTCTGGCTGCAAGAGTCAGCTTCGCTGGACACCTGGGGTTCTAACCTGTGGTAGCTCTTTTGCGCAGATCCCACACTCAGAAGTGCTGGTCTTTGGGTGTTTTTTGTTGAGTTTTAAGTGTTCAGTTTATTGTTGTTTCAAGGGGAAAGATCTGGGAATGTCTCTCATGCTGCCATGTTTAATCAATACCTGTTCATTTAAAAGAGGATAACATTGTGGAAGGATTTTTGATAAATGAGAGTCTATGACAATTACCTCAGGCCACTAGCAATATCTGGCTTGTACTTTGTTTTTGAAAATAAATTTTATTGGAATATAGCATTGTCTATTTGTTTACCTATTGTATGTGGCTGCTTTCATGCTGCAACAGCAGAGTTGAGTAGTTGCAATACAGAGTTTATTACCTGCAAAGCCAAAAATTTACTACTTTTCCTTTAACAGAAAAAGTTTGTCAACACTTAAATTAGACCTTTACCAGAAGAGTAATGTCTTGTGCTAAAATCGGTCTGGCCCAGATTTGTGTACACGACATAAAGGTGCCCTGCTTATAAATTGTCTTATCTAATTAACATCTTTGTCATTCTCAATGTGACGTTCATATTTTTTCAGTTTCTTGTCTTCAGTGTACTGAACTATTAAGAAAAAAACTTATCGAATCTTTTTGTGCTAACTAATGTTAATTAATTGCTATGCAAAATAGTAAGTGTAATTTTTAATGACTCTATATCAGAACATTAAATGGCAATCCAAAATTTTTTCTACTTAAGAGAATATAAAGAGCAATGAACTAGAAGTCAGGAAACCTGGATTATATAGTTCTAGCTCTTTCTCAAACTAGTTGTGTGACTTGGGCAAGTCATTAAATCTTCCTGAACCTGGGTTTACTCATTCTAAAATATGAGGGTTTTATTAGCTCTTTTTTTAAAAAATTAATTTAACTTTTTTCAAAATTACAAACTATTTCAAGTGTGGAAAAATATAAAGAATAAAATAATGGATACATATCTATGTAACCACCAAATCTGAATATTTTATCATGAATGCTTTAAAGCATTCTATTTTTTTTAATAAAATACTTTAGATACAATTGAAGCCTTTGATTCTAGTTCGCTCACTCTTCTTTCCTTTGAATTTGATGTTTTTTTATTATTTTGCATATCGTGACACTTTTATTAGATATGTATGCTTGTTATTTAAACAGTATATATAGATTACATGTTTTTAAATGTTATATGTATACATATTATCATACTATATATTCAATGTTTGTCAATCCTTGGTGTGTAAACGTTTTTAAGGTAAGGAGGTTCTCCTTTATTTCTAATTTTCTAAGAGTTTTTGTTTATTTTTAAATAAAAATGTGTGTTAAATTTCTCCAAATGCCTTTTCTGCGCTCATTGCAATGATCATATGGTTTTTCTCCTTTTGCCTTTATTAAGGTGATGAATTATTTCATGGATTTTCTAATACTAAGTTACTCTGGCATTCCAGAAATAATTCCAACTTAGTTATGATTTCCTTATGAGTTTCGTGTTATTTCTATAGCCCTTCATGAATGTAGAGAAATATATTTTATTGACTCACATTTTTTTCCTCCTTACAGACAATTTTTCAGTGATGTGATTACAGATACAATGCAGGAGTTGCAAGATTCAGGCACTTTCACCAACCTCCTGAAAGCTTTGAGCAAAGAGAAGGAAAATGAAATGCATTTCTATGAAATCATTGACAGGTCAGAGTAATATTAGGTTTATTTGCTTTGTGGTATCTTAAAGTGCTATAAAACTCTTACCAGAAGTCCTTGATTTCTAAAGCAAATCACATTTGTGCTTTCCAGGGAGGATAATTGGAAGTCAGAAATTTGGGTTCTATTTCTAGTTCTGCTAGGACAATAACTCAGATTTCTGGGCTTCAATTATCTGTATCTACAGTTAATATTCCTTCTATCTCAGTGTATATTCCTTCTATCTCACAGTAAGCTCTCCTAAAACTGAGTTCACTGAAAATTTCTGAACAATAACATGTGACAATGATGATGATGATGATGAGGAGGAGGAGGAGGAGAAGGAGAGAAGGAGAGAAGGAGAGAAGGAGAGAAGGAGAGAAGGAGAGAAGGAGAGAAGGAGAAGGAGAAGGAAATAATCATGCCCAAGGAATGTTTCTTTTCCAGAGCCTTTCAACTGATTCCAAAGATTTTCATGCTTTAAGAAATTCAACACAATCAAAATGATTTGGGACCAAGATAAAATTCTTTTTATATGAACCTTGAGTGCTCACAGTGCAAAAAGTGTTTAACTTGTCTGTGTAGGTGAGATTGTTTTTCCTTGAGTTTTTTTCTTTCTCTGCACCTTAGTATTGGTAATAAATTCTGTACTAGAGTTATTATGAAGATTAGATTCATTAATACATAAAAGACACTTAAGATAGTTTCTGGCATGTAGTGCCTAATAACAATAATAGCTACATTGATTGCTGGCAAAGAAGCAAAGAAATGAGCACTTGTGTACACTCTTATTGGGATAATGAATTTGTATAACTTTTTGAAGTGATTTATCTATAAAAATAAAAATATATAAGACTAATTTTAATTTTATAATATTCAATTTACATATGTACTATTCCATAATTTATTTAACCATCCCCTGAGTTTGAACATTTAGGTTTTCATATTTTTGATATATCAAATAATGTATCAATTTATATCTTTTTACATAAAGATATATATCAGCAAATGTCTAAATCTGTTATTATTCCATTAAATTAAATCGCTATGTGTGGAATTACAGAAACAAGAGAGTGTTTATAGTTTAATGGATCTTACAATGATACAATAAAAGTATTGTTTACAAAATTGTAATAACATGATGAAAATATTTATACCACAATTTTAAGTAGAAAAAGATAGTCTGTAAATAATATAGTATTATCACATCTGTAAAATAAAACTAACAAAAACATATATAGAAAATGAAAACTGGAAGGAAATACACTGGTGTATTAGCATATGGATGTTTTTCTCAAAAAAAATTTAATATTTTAGTATTTTCTATAATATATGTCATGTTATTTAGGGAGAAAATAAATGTATTAACAAAAAATCTAACCATATACATAAACCCTTTGACTCAGCATTCCTACTTTTGGAAATCTAGCCTATAGAAAAAAAATTAGTTCGTAACTATAAAATATTTATGAAATAAAAAAATACAGCTATTAAAAAGAGTGAATTAGAGCTATATGACTGATCTGGAAGGATGTTTCTCATACATAGATAAGTGAAAAAACATTGTCATATGTATAGCATGATGAATCTGCTCATTTATTTATGTAAGAAAAAGATGTGGAAATATGTACATCAAAAGGTTTAGCATTGGTCACTTCGTAGGAGTGGAATTGTAGGGAGGAAGGGAGATGGCAAATTGTCTACTTTTTCTCATACATGCCTATTCTGTTTTTAAATATTACAATGTAATATTATTTTGTAATTTTGAAAAAGTTGATTAAGAAAAATAAAAAAAGAAGAATATGTGTATCATTACATAGGAGGGCAAAAATAGCCTAACATTCAATGTAGACAGTTTGCCAGTGATCAATTTTATATATATGATTATTTATAATAATATCTTCTTTAAATTTTCTTCCAATTAGATAGATTTCAATTCAGACTTATTTAAATTGAAAAAGTACATTTAGATGGGCAAATTGATGACAAATGGTTTAATATTTTTTCCCATATTTTTTAAAGTTTCATACAGTTTAGTGAAGGGTATAAAATAGATAAGATTTTCTATTTATTTATTATTTTTTAAATTTATTAATATATTTTTTAAATTATGGTGACATTGGTTAATGAAATCCAGTAAGTTTCAGGTGTACAATTCACCAGCAAGGCATATATATTTTGCATTGTGTGTTCACCACTCATAGATTTCTTTCTGTCATCACATATTTGACCCCTTTAATCTCATCTACCTATTCCTTTCCACCCCCCCTCACCTTCTGGTAAAATTTTCTATTTAGTTTTTTTAAATAAGATGAGGCTTCTTTGAGCTATCTTCTATACTAGGCCTTGACCTTGCCCCCTACCCCAAAAGAAGTTTCATAAATAGAGGGTGGGTGGGGAGAGGAATGGAGAGTGAATACAGGGCTTCTTTCTGGGTTAATGAAAATGTTCTGTAATTAGACAGTGGTAATGGTTACACAACTGTGAGTATGCCAAAACCCACTAAATTGTACTGTTTAAAAGGATGAGTGATATTGTATTGATAAAGATTCTCTCTTTGACCTAATTAATCAGGCTTCTCTGATATTTTTGTTATAGATGCCGGAGCTAAGACAGTTGTCTTGTTTGTTCTTGTGTTGTTTTGTTATTTTATTTGCTTTAAACATAAGTAATGGGATTGCTGGAGATAAACAGAATCCTGTTTCTGAGAGCATATAGAAACATTAACATAAAGTAGTTAAGTTCTTATTCAAACAGTACTGTTTAAATCCTGCTGTGCCATTTACTGTTTGTGTGACTGTGGCAAGTGTGTTAGCCTGTGTTTTCTGAGAGAAAAATGCCAAGATGAAATTAGTCATGCAAAGGTTTTAGCAGGGGGAAGCGCTTGTGTGAGAGAAAATGGGAGGGAGCCTTCAGACCCAATGCTGGCTGGACTGACCCCAAGTAAAGGAGAGGAAGGTTGCCTTGCAGTCTAAGGATTGTTCGGCAAGGTCATCAGGGAGCCCTTGAGCCAAAGGCAATCATCAACGAAGTCCTGGTCTCCAAGGAAGGGCCTATGTTAGTATCCCTGCCACACTCAAAAATTGGCTAGGAGCAGACAATAGGATATGAGGCCTCAGAACACACACAGGAAAGGATTTCAGAGCCTAAAGCTAAAACCGTTGTTTGCTAACACTCCTTGTAGTTGGTGGTCTGTGAGACACATTCTCATGTCCACCACAGCATTACCTCAGCTTTCTAAGGTGCATTTTCCTCACCTGTAAAATAGGAATAATGATAGAGACTACTTCATAAAGGTTATCGTGACATAAGAATATGTGAAGTGCTTAGAATAGAAAGAATTCTTCTTTTTTCTCTTCCTCTTCTTTCTCCACTTAATTTTTCTCAGCAGCAGCTATTTTATACACAACACTGATAAGCCAGAAAATCCTCCTTCAATTTACTAAAACAAATTATAGCCTTTTTAAAAGTGTCACTGAAAATGTACTCCATGGACCAGAACCATTAACATCACCTGGGAACTTGTTAGAGATGCAACTTTTGGGGCCCCATTCTAGAGGTACTGAATCAGAATCTCTGGGGGTGTAGCCCAGAAATCTGTTTTTGAAAATCCAGTGTGATCCTTGTGCATACTGATATTTGAGAAGCACTGCTCTAAACACAAATCATGTTTATTTCTTCTAGGGAAGAGAAAGGAAGAAAGCAAATAAAATCTCTTCAAAAGCAGCTTCTTAATGCCAAAAAAGAACGGCAAGTGGAAGTACAGGTAAGAATTACCTGGGCAGCACCAAAAGTTACTGAGCTAAAACAGCAATATAGAAGCCTTTTTTCTTAAATGAAGAAAAGTTATATATGAAAAATTATTGTTTCTCTTGGAGTACCTTTACTATTGAAAATATAAAGAAAGTAACTAGAGAGTTGTTTTAGGATGTGCAAGTATGTCCAGAATAGAACTCTGGGAGACCCCAACCCTTTGGAGCTCTTAGTCAGTTCTTAACCCTCCCCTTCCACCCAACCACACTCACCCACTCCTTCCCTACAGACCTTGTCCCCGGCAGTCTCATATTTCAGCACCCCAGATGGGAGACTATAGTCACTAGTCAGATATTAAGCACATTATAAACCTCCTACTACCTGATGGTTAGGGTTAATAATGTCATTTATATTCTGTTTCAAATATAGAGTGAATTTACTGAGTTTTAATGGTCATTAAGACCAGACTTTATATTTAATTTGCCTCTGCAAGAAAAATACATCCCAAGTTTAAAAAAATTGGCTTGCAAAATAATGTTTGGGCTACAACCTAGGCCATTAGAAGTTAGTTCTATTAGGATGACTAGCAAGGAATCTTCATTATTTTTTACATAAAAGTTAGAAGAATATTTTTAAAATGTATTTGGAAGAATTGACTAAGAAAAGGTCACTAGCCTTTCTTCCAAAATATTGTCTTTAGGTCTTCTGAACAAATTACTTCACATCCTCTCTTATTTTCTATTTACCAATTACAAAGTAACTTTGGTATTATAATAAATTTCTTATTTCTATTACCCCTCTGTTTATAGCTTACGTTTTTTTTGAAAACCATTTTTCTTCTCTGGAAAGCTTCAAAACAACTGATGTGTGCTTAGGTTTTCTCTCTAATAAATAGACTTTTTCAGAGGTTTCTTAGCTTTTTTCCCTGAAAACCTCTGCCATTATTTAAAAATTCTTCTTACGTTTCTTGACTGTTAAAATAGAAGATATATTAACTTCTTTTTTAAGCCTCTAAACCAAACAGTATCAAAGGAAACCTCAGGTTTGGCACTCTGCCAGTTAACTCCCGTATCCTACTATCAGGACCATATTTTTTCTCTTTCTTTAAACATTTGTTGATGATAGTATTTTCCAGATAACAGCTAACACGTGCTTATGAAACATCCTCATGAATTACATTCTCAGCCATTACATTCAGGCAAAGTAAAAATAAAGCAAAATATCATTCAGATATTTTGGTCATTAGTAAAGGAATAGATTAACGAGGACTAAAATATCTAAGAGAAACCTTGGTATAAAAAACAGCTCTCAGGATGAAATCAAACTAAATCTCTAGAGTTACTAAAAAAACAGTGGTCCAGTCAAGGTCGGGAAAAAAGTACATAAATACTACAGGCCTGTGAGTCAGAAAATGATGCCAACAATTAAGATGGTAAGTGTGTGGTGGTCACAGGAATGTGAGGGAACAATCAGTGCATTAGATACTGGGTTCTATTTCCTACGGGGTCCATAGGCAAAACAAAAAAGTCACAAAGAAAAAAATCAGATTGCTATCAGACTTCTGAACATCACCATACAAAGCAAATGACAGTGGAGCAGCATTTTCATGAAACTAATGGGGGAAAAAGAGAACCAAGGTCAATATATAAAAATCAGTTTATCTTCTATATACATCAGCAGCGGACTTCAAAAAGGAAATTGAAAAAAATATATTATTCATAATAGCATCAAAAATATCAACTAGCAATTAATCCAACAACAATAAAATGTACAGAATTTCTTTGCAGATAACTATAAAACAATATTGAAAAATTAAATAATATTTAAATAAGTGGAAGACTCAAAATTATAAAGATGTCAGTTCTTTCAAAATTGATCAATACACTGAATTCAATCCCAGTCAGAATCTTGATAGGACTTAATTTATTAACTTGTGAAACCTGACAAACTGAATCTAAAATTTATATTGAAATGGCAGGATCAAAAATAGTTGAGGCAGTATTAAAGGGGAACAAAGTGGAAGAACTTGTTTTTCTAAATTAAAAAAGTGTATGTTAATGCAAGGATTGAAAAATAGAGCAATGGAATAGAATATAAACAGAACCATTGATAATAACAGAGGCACCCAGAGCAGTAGTGTTTTTAATACATGATGCTGAAGGAATTGGATATCTATATGGAAAATAATTAAATGTTACTCTGACCTGACACTATTGTTGCGGAGATGGTTTGAAAGAAGAGTCAGAATCTGGAAATGTCTAACTTACATGGATAAAGGAGAGAGGAGGATAGACAATACTAGCCACCCAACCCCTATCTCCATGGCCTTTTATTAAGTTTCACAGCAGTGCTGGCTTTGCAATTTAATAATCGTTTATTCTCAGGTCAGCAGTACAAGCTACAGCCAACTACCAGATTCAGCCCCAAAGCCACTTCTGTGTTCTCAGCTAATTCCTCATAAGTATATTTTTCTAGTCCCTAGAACAAGAAGTCTTGGAATTGGTCAGGTGTATGTGCCCTTTCTGTAACGTGTCCTTGTGTGCAAGTCCTTATCTTCTTCCAATGTTCTTGTTGCTCCAAGCACCAGACATCCTGCCAGGACTGCAGGCATCTCTCACAACACACCATATGCAAAAATCAGTGATTATACCTCTATATGTGAAAGGCTAAAGCTTAATATTTCTAGATAACATAGGAGACTATTATCTTGACTTCGGATAGAGAGAGATTTCTTAAGTCACAAAAGGTAAAGTGACAAAGGAAAAGTTTGAAAAATTTGACTACATTAAAATTAAAAAATTCTGTTCATTGAAAGATACCGATAAGGGAGAAGATACAACACATAATCAACAAAGGGCTTATATACAGAATATAAAGAGAAGTACAAATTAATGTAAAAGAGACAGACACCTAATAGAAAAATAAGAAAGAGGGTGAAGAGGCACTTCAAAAAGAGGATATCCAACTGTACAATTAACATATAAAAGCGTGTTCAATCTCAGTTGTCATCAAGGAAATGTAAATTGAAACCACCAGGAGACACAGTTACCTTCTTATTAGAATAGCTAGTTCTATTATATTGTTATTATATTTGGTATTAATTTATAATACCAAATAGTGATGATGTAGAGTAATGGGATTTATAATATACTAATACTGAGCATTTATATTGGTAATACCACTCTGGGAATAGTTTCGCATCATCAAAGTTGAAAAAAAAGGTATATCCTATGACCCAACAGTTCTACCCAAAAGAATCTGTGTGCATGTGGAATCATGTACAAAAATGGTTAATAAAGCATTGTTTGTGGTAGCTTAAGTGGAAACAACCAACATAGTTATCAAACATTATCATATATTCATTTGATGGAACTCAAGTTAAAATAATGAACTATAGCTACCATGTCATAAAGTTAACATGGAGCAAAATAATTCAGATATAAAAAGATATACCGGCTTTCCATTTTTAGAAAGTTCAGAAACTAAACTATAGTGTTTAAGAACAAATTATAATAAAATTATAATTAAAAATACCATGAAATTAAGGAGAGAGATACTTTGGGGGAAGAGAACAACTAGTAATTGAGGAAGGATGTAAGAGAGAACTCATGTCTATTCTGTTCTTATCCTGGGACGTTATTATGTGGTGTTTACTTTATGATAACTGAGATAATTGAGATATGCTTTTATTTCTGTGCACATTTGTGTTTTTACATGTGTTCTGTATTCGACACACAGAGAGTTCAAAAAAAGTAACTACGTGTGTTATATGTTAGAGCATAGTATAGGATGTTATGATTGTGTAGAGAAAGGAGCTTTAACTAAGGGTAGTAAATCGAGGAGTGACACTCTGCAGAAACCATACTTAAGCTGAGTCTTAAAAGATGTCTACAAGTTAGCCAGGTGAAGAGGAGGAGAAGAATGTTTTGGGCAGGTAGAGCAGAAAAGCATGTTTGAAGATTTTATTTTTATAAAAAACTTTTAAAAAACATATTTGAAGATTATATTTTTATGTCTTCCTAACGAATTGACTGTTTTATCATTATAGAATATTTCTCTTTATGTGTGATAATACTCTATGTCTTAAAGTATATTTTCTCTGATAAGCCATTTCTTATGCTTACTGTTTGCATGGTATATCTTTTTTTAGTGAACACTTCAATGAACACTTTAACCTTTTTGTGCCTTTATATTTAAAGTACATCTCTTGTAGAGAACTGTAGTTGTATGTTGCTTTTATTTCTTTTATGCATTCTAACAACTTCTGCCTTGTGATCAATGTTTAGTTCAGTAACATTAGTGTAATTATTGATAAGTTGTTAGATTTATGTCTTTTATTGTTTTGTTTTTGTCTCCTTTGATTTTCATCTTTTTGTGACTTAATCTGAAGTATTTGATTTTTTTTAGATTTTTATTTTAATTTATCTATTAGTCTTTTATTTATACCTCTTTACATTTTTTAAACAAATGGTTCCTCTAGGGATTTGTTTTCATTATTTAGCATTAATATTGTACTTTTTCAATATTATAAAATATAATATTGTATTTTTTCAATATCATAAAATATAAAAAACCTGGCACTCTTATTATTCCATTTCTTCCCTTCCCCTCCACCACCATCCTTCATTCTATATGTCTGTCCTGTATATTACATTTAATGTACTTTACGAATACCCTAAGACAAAATATATAGTTTTTGCCTTAGTTATGTATGTTTTTGAAAATTAAGAAGAAAAAAATCATTGTCTTATACTTACCCAGATATTTATCAGTAATTTTCCATCTGATGTCATTTCCTTTCAGCCTAAAGAAATTCCTTTATTATTTTTTTACAGTTTATGTTTGCTGCAGACAAATTCTCTTAGTTTTCTTTCATCTAGAAATATTTTTATTTTGCTTTCATTCTTGAAGGATTTTTCACTGGGTATAGAATTTGGGGTTGATAAATTTTTCTTTCAACTCTTTAAAGATATCTGCTGCCTTTTGGCTTCCGTTATTTGTTTTGAGAAGATAGCTATTCAAATCATTGTTCTCCTGTATATAATGTGTTTGCTTTTGAAATTATATTTTCATCTCGAGTTTCAGCAGTTTGACTATACTGTGCCTAAATGTGATTTTCTTCATATTTATTCTGTTTGGGTTTCACTAAGATTCCTGAACATGTACATTTGTATCTTTCAGAAAACTTGTGAAATTTTCAGCCATTATTCTTTTTTCCCTCAATTTTTATTATTATTTTATTTTAAGTGTACAGGTCAGTGGTATTAAGTATCTTTTATTATTGTGCAACCATCACTGCCATCTATCTCCAGAACTCTTTTCATCTTGCAAAACTGAAACTATAGCCATTAAACAATGACTCACCAGCCCCACTTCACTAGCCCCTGGATACCATTCTGCTTTCTGCCTCTATGATTTTGACTACTCTAAATATCTCATATAAGCGGAATCATACAATATTTGGTTTTTCTGATTGACATCCATCATATTTTTAAATAGTTTTAATTCCATTTGCTTTCATTTCTCCTATTGGAACTCAAATTACCTTTATTTTGGATCTTTTGATATTGACCTGCAGATCTCTCTGTTAATTTTTTTTTCTTTTGTTCATCTGATTGAAAAATTTTTATTAGTCTATCTTTAAATTCACTGACTTTTTCTCTATCATTTCCACTCTCCTGGTAAGCCTATCTGGTACACCATTTTGTTTTAGTTTATGTATTTTTCAGTTTTAGAATTTCTAGTTAGTTCTTTTTTAGAGTTTATATTTCTCTGCTAAGATTTCTTTTCTTTTTATTTATTATGAGCATATTGCTCTTTAATTTATTGAGTTTTATCTAAAAGCTTTGTCTCCTAATTCCAAAATTTGGGCATTTCTGTTCTACCTGCTAAGGCATATTCACATTTTTGTTTTAGTAGTCAGTTGACTTAGTTAAATTAAAACTAAAAATTCTTACTTACAATGGGCAGTGCTGCAATATCAGTTCAATTCTTTTATCTTTAGCAGTGTTAAGGTGCATTTTTCCTAGCACCTGTATGCTTCAAGAATCAGCCAAAGATTTGGACAGAGTTTCTACACAGAACTTGAAGTTTCTTTTCTCTTTTTCAAGATTATTGAAAATAATATGGCCGTGATTATCTCAAAATATTTTTGTTGTTGTTGTTTTGTCCAAAAACACTAGAGGGTTTTAAATTCATTTTAGCTGCTCCACGTACACCAACACCATCACCTGTCCCATAATGCTGACTGTGATCTACTAAAGTTCATAAAAAGTGAGAGACTCACCCCATGTTCTACCCATCTTATAAGTGTCTACTCCCTCCTGAATCTGTCTGATTTTGTATGCTCTCCAATGCTTTTATATAATTTCCTTTTGTATTGTATATAGAGTTTATAGTGTTTTTTTTTTAACTGTGTAGGGTCATTTTGGTAGGAACTTATTTGCAATGGTGAAATAATCTGAAGATTTAATTAGGAGACAGAACTTAGGATATATAAGGAACTGAAAGAAGGCCAGTTTAGCTGCTAAAGTTTGGAGAGAAAGGGAGAGAGTAGCACTGATAAAGCTAGAATAGGAGGCAGGGAGCAGATTGTGGAAGGCCTTATAAGCCATGCTTTCTGGGCAAACATCATCAATGGGTGTCATATAGGTAGAGGAGGCTCATCATGTAAGATATCTATTTTGTCTCCAGAGGTTAGAGTTTTGAACCATGTTGAAATTCTTGGATTGTAGTTTTTGTTTTGCTTGTTAGTGCTATGTCTAATCTGCTCCAGACCCATGACTTTTTGTTGGTCTAGAGTTTCTAAAGTAGTTGCCCTTACTTCATCCTACTACCTTTAGTGTGTATAATAAACCCTTCCAATGCTAGAACTGCCAGTGAGATGTTTAGCATTTGGGAGATATTATCAAAACAGGATGCCAAGGAGGAGGAGTTATTTCCCCATTGGGCCATTAAATTTTGAGTGCTGGATGGTTGGAGATTGTATGTATAAATAGATACAATTTATATAATGGTATATAATGATAAATTATATATATGTAGCATCTTCTCTAAGCTAGAAGTCTGAGCATTCAAGGAGAAGGTTGGCTGATAAGGAAGAGTCCTTCACTTTCTTCATCTTTGCCATGGTTATTGAGGTTAGCTGTAGTAACCAGGAAGGATATGTACCCACTGCTGCTCATTTTGACTTGTAAAAGGAGCTGAAGGGCACAAAACTGGATGTCCTGGAACCTTGTAATCTTATTGCAGTAGTTAGAAGGATCTTCCCAATGGTGTTCAGTGATTCTGAGTACAAACTCTTGCCCTTTGACCCTTATAGTGCCCTATTTATAGTCTGCTGCATGATGAGCATTTTGTAACTCCTCCTTAGCAAGGAGTAATAATAGAGATTTGCCCTTAGATTTGAGTTCACATGAATGTCTAGACTGGGTGGCCCTAAGCTAACTGCAGCACTACTAATTCCTCACCCTTTTGTTCTTTAACCTGCAACCCCATTGCCATCCATGGTCATTGACTGTAATTTGGAAAGCTCAGTGCTATCTTGGAAGCTATGCATGATATCTTAAAACAGGCCTGAATTACTCCATCCTCAAAGCTATACTTTGTTTTTTCTCTGGCTACCCTATCACTACTTTTGCATGTTACCTGGCTCTTTTCTTCACTCAGCCCACCAGCTTTTTGCACTCTTTGATGGCTCTAATTTCCTTTTTGGCTGGCCAGATATAGAGGGATTACCAAAGAGTATAAGTTGAGATGACTGTGATGATTTCCATGCTCCAAAATGGATTATAGAATTAAATGAAGATGTAGAAAGCATGCTTACTAAATTTGCAAGCAACTTAAAGCTGGTATATGTTAAATAATGGACATCAGAATACAAAACCCTGTTTATTAGAACACTGAACTGACTCCAAGAAGAAGCAAAGGTGAAACTAAAGAATTTAGAAGAATCTTAAAAATTGAGAATTGCGAAGACCTAACTTGTCTTCAACTGTTTCCTGAAAGGGTTAGCCAGTTTCTAAAATGAGTACCTAAGGTTTGGTCCCCACCACTGGTTGTTGCAGTAACAGCATTTTAAAAGGTGCCTGCCTTCTCTTGTCTTCTTTTGACTTCTCAGAGCCTTCCTTTCCTAGTGCTTATTCTAATGGCTTGTCATCAGTCTTGACAATCATTACATCATATTACTATACAATAATTGTGAAAACACTTGGAGTACTTCCTCTTTATTTTGATTACTACAATTTGTAGCACTGTTTAGTTTTTATACAACAGGGAAAAAAATATTACCCTATCTTCTATTTTGGTTATACATCTATAATAGTGTGTCTGGTTTTAGGCATCATATTTAAAGAGTTTACTCAGAAGAAATCAGCCAAGATAGTGAAGTGTGTGGAAACTTTATTACAAAGGAAGGAGAGAGGAAATTGTTACAGTTGGAAAGGGAACAGTTCAAATGGAAATGAAAGCAGTGGTGGAACTGGAACCTGAAACAGAAGTTTGGGCTTGATTATGTTCCATCTATATCTTAGAACGGGAGACTTTGTTTAGCTCAGACTTTATTCATGGACTCTTATTGAATCAGCCAGTGTTCTTAGTCATAGACAGACAAATACAAATGTTAATTTAATACAGAACTATTTTTTCTGTGGCTTTTATCATTTTAATAGACCACACTGCCATTTTCTTTTTTCCATTTAACCAAAGAGGGCAGCTTGAAGTTTAAGACAAGTTCCAACTTCTCTAGACAGTAGCTTCCAAAAATTCCAAGAACCAATACTCTTGTCTCTATTTTGTGTTCAACTCTGAAAACAGACACTACCATTAAAAGCCTTTGGTTCACAATGATGTGGCTGCCATTAGAGCCTTATTAACTTTAATTGGTTGACTGCTTCTTTCCATTACTAAATCATTCTTTGAATATAAATAACAAGTCCAGAAATCTGGATCTGAAGGAAGTTTTGGGATGTGGTAGTAAAATTTGGTCTGCTACAAAAACTCACAAATATGCTGCACAGTTCACAGACCTCAATCATGGGGAAAACTCCAGACACCATAGTTAATGATGGTGGGTTGTAGAGGAGACAGATCTTTTCTTAGTGAGAATCTTAAAAGGAATCCATACAGCTCAAGACCCTTGGCCTGTAACTTATGCTTCTAGGTTGACTCTTTTTTGTACACTGTGAAGATGAAGAAATAGTGACATTTCAGTTTCTTTATTAGTATGCCTTGATCATAATTTTATAATTACTAGCCTGTCAATATTTTATATTCTCTTCTGTTTCCATATTTTCACCATGGAAGTCTATAAATTTGTATAGAACAGCAATACAGAAAAGAACTCAAAGTAATCAGAGGCCCATGGAAATAGCATGAAAACTAGATGCCTTTGACCTGGTGCAGTGAAAATGGTAGACTAATGTTGTATGCCCTTATTAATAGTTACATAATGTGATACCTTCTGTTTGCCAGAGCCAGAAACTCCTAGGGTTTTAACTCTGCATTTCTGATTTTCATATTATTACTCTGAAAGACTTAGTTTTTATTTAGCTGACCAGAATGTTCTCTTGAATTTTTGAAAGTATATTTTTGTATGGACACTAATGAATATCTAACTCTGTTAGCTTCTGTGAGAAACAAAACTACAATTATTTATGTGGGCTGAGGTTTTCTGGAAAAGGTTTTATAGATTTAAGTGACATATAAGTTGGACCTGGAAGAAAGTCTAAATGATTAAATAGATAAAAGATTCCAGTTGATGAAGAAATAAAAGCATCACATTTTATTTTAGCTGAAGCCTTCCTAGAGATTCAGATTTTATCAATGACTGCCATACAGTTTGGAACTAGAATGGGAGAGAGATGAGATATGAAGAAGAGGGGAAAGAGAGGAGACTGCAGAAAAAAGGAAAGGAAAAAAAATGTGAGCCAAAAAAGATATCTCTTAAAATTCATTTAATGAATATTTATTTAGCATCTAAATTATACCAGGCACTGGAAGGATTTTACAGATGAGAAAATAGTCAGAGAGGTTAAATAATTTACCCACAATCTTACAGCTTATAAAAAGTTATGAAGTACTATAAGATGTATTATCAACTGGGCTTGTGGCACATTCTCTGTCAGAGATACTCATCCCTTTGTGATGGCTCTGATACAGTTGGAATAATTGCTGTACCATTAGAATGATTCAATAGAGTCACAACAAGAAACCAGACAAAATGACTTGAAGAATTCCTTTCTGTCTCTTTAAACTGGTTTTGCTTTTGTTATGGATGATCTTAACCAATTCTGCTTTGTTTCTTCTAATACTCAGAACTAATTCCGCTAAGCTTACACAGTGAGGTTAAAGTTGTTTGATCTCTGATTAAAGCCATACATATTTGTTATCAGTTTTATGTTGTGCTATCAGCTAACTCTGATCATCTTTCTGTGAAATTACTCACACTTTGTCTGATTCTTGTCAAACAATCAAAGTTACCATCCTGACTAAAAGCCTCCCAAAGCACTTGGAAGAAAATTCAAACTTCTTAATAGTACCTCTAAGATCCAGCTGGCTCTCCAGCCTCATCTTGTCCCACTCTCAACCCTCACTGGACTAGAGCCTCCAGAGTTTTCTGGTAGTTACTGGAGCACATCCAGGTCTTTGCAGCCTCGGGACTTTGGCACACACATTTCCTTTTCTTAAGAATTCTCCTTGATCCTACTTTTCAGGTGACCAACATACTTATCCTTCTTCGGGTGTCAGATTTGACATTCTTTTCTCAGAGAATCGTTTGTAGACCATCCATTTTAATATAGATCTTCCTCGTTATTTTCTCCCATAGCCTGTTGCCCTATTCTTTCATAGCATTTTGCATCTTTAAAATAGTTTACACATATTTGTTTGTTTCTTTTTAACCCTATGTCTCTCACTAGATTATAAGCTTTATGAGGACAAGGACTATGTCTATTTAGGTCTCTACTATTTACCTGGCATGGTACTGAATAAATATTTTTTAAATAAATATTGCGACCTTAAAATTGCCAAGTGCTTTGTAACCTGCAAAGAGTTTTCACACATAATCTCAACTAATCTTTATAATCACTTTCTGAGATATTTCAGGCAGGGTAGATATTAATTTTCTGTTTTATGGAAGATAAGACTTGGAGAGTTTAACTGACAGCCACGTTCACACAGCTGGTGGGGCTTGGGCGGAAAGTCAGGTATTTTTATCACTTAGACTACACTTGTTCTACCAAGAGAGTAGTGGGAAATCTTTGTGGGTACAGAGCACCCAAATTGTGCTTAGGGAAGATTCTCACAGTCGCTATACTTATGACTGCTTACCTTTCATTTTCCTGTAAACTATCTGTGATGATTAGCTAAACTTCCTATAGTGTGATAGCAGAGAAATAGGTCCAGTTCCTTCCTGATTTATAAATACAAAAGGTAAACTTAAACCACTGACTAAACTGTATGGAGATAGAATGCATTTTAATGTAGAAATTTGGTCTTGCCTCTATAGGGTCAGAATGAATATATTGCTCACCTTAAGGACCAGTTGCAAGAGTTGAAGGCAAAAACCAACATGGAGAATCGCTATATGAAGAAAAATACTGAGCTGCAGATTTCCCAGACCCAGAAAAAATGTAACAAAACAGAGGAGCTCTTGCTGGAAGAGATTGAGGTAATCACTGCTATATTAGGAATGAGCCAGGTAGATGGCATATGAGCTGTGTTACTCCTGATAATTACCTCAACTAAAAAAGAGGAAGGGAAGGGAGATTTTCCTGATTTTTGCTTTATTCTCCTTCAGCGCTAACATTTGAGGTTAAAAATAAAAATGGAATGAGGACTTAATACACTTACAAGCAGAGATTCTGATGATCTGTAGCCTACATCTCCTGGTTTGTTTGTTTTTTGGTAATGATTTTGAAAATTGGTTGTTCTTTCTCCCCTTGGTCATTTTATTTTATAAAACTACTTGCCACTTCTCCTGGCAATTATAGGGAGAAGGATAAAACAAGATACTTAGTAACTGCACGTTTTTGTTGCTGCTTTCCTCACACAACCAGTAGTTTTTATCCCTCCACTAAGAAATGGAAATCTAGAGAGCCAAATTTCATTCAGACCTGAATTTATAGAGACAAGAAGTCACAGTGAAAAATATCAGGGGAAAGAAACAAGGGGTAGACGCTATGAGAGAGCTGAAGGCTAACTGACTTAAAGAAGAATAGGTAAGCAAGGGAGAGCAAACTGTTCAGTGTGTCATCTGTGTGCAGGAGGACTCTTTTCTCTGAGGCTCCTGCTTATTTGAAAGCTTAGTTCCCAAGTGTGGCATAAGACCATGACAGCAAACTATTTTCTTGTACTTTAGAATTTCCTTTTCTAGGGCTAACAATAATGCTCTCGAAGCATTGTTTCTCTCCTTCAATTGACATCACTTTCCTGGTAACAAGATTATGGCCCTTTTGTTCTGAGTACTTGTATATATCTAGCACAGTACCTGAGTTTGTGGACTAATTGAGCTGAAGGGAACTGAATTGCAGTATTGGAGCAATACTGTGGAATTTAGGGGATCCTAGCCGATAAAGAAAACCTGTGTTATGGTCACAGCTATACCTCTAATCTTGAGAACTTATTTCCTGCTGGTAAGAACTCTGATGTTGGTTTATTGTTCCCACAGAAACTAAGGTTGAAAACTGAAGAAGAGAACCGGATTCATATGGAGATTGAAATGTTCCTCAAAAAGGAACAGCAGGTGAGTCACCAAAACTTTTTTATCTTCTGTAATGTTTATGTTCCACTTATAAAACACCAAAGACAGAAAAAAAAATTTTAAAGGAAGGAAACATCAACATTTAATTCTGCCAGGCTAATGAATGAGCTGTACCCCATGCTTACCTACAGAGTTATACATCTGAATGTTTTATAAAGCTGTAATTTGAGTGCTGGTAAAATTTTTGTCTTCTGCCTTTATCATTTAACATTACATAAGAAACTGTTTTCTTCTTCTGATATTGCTTCATTGTTATAGTTTTGAAATAACATGTACTGATTTTTTTTAATTATAAAAGTAACATTCTTAGTTGAGGGAAGATTTTTAAAAATTGCCAATTGCTTTTTCACTCATTTTTTTCATGTTATTATAGTCTTTCCATAAAATAATTTAAAATTTAATTTAAAAAAATAGTTTTGTAATGTTTCATTGAATGTTTATGCCATACTTTACTCGTTACCTTTTATTTTGGAATTTTAGGTGACAGGCATACCTTGTTTTATTGCACACCACCTTATTGTGCTTCACACTTGTTACATTTTTTGCAAATTGAAGCCAAGAAGATTAAAAATCACTTTATTGTGATGGTCTGGAACCAAACACGCAATATCTCTGAGGTTTGCCTATATTTCCAATGCAGTAATGAAATCTTTGCCCAAATTGCAATTATTTACCAAAAGTAAATCTCAAGCATGAGATTATTATGTCAGAGAGACAAATATTTTGTAACTCTTAATGAATAGTACTAATACTTTCTGTTACTAATACACTGCCATCAGCAATTATACAGGAACTAATTTCAAGTTATCCTCCACAACACTAGTCATTTTGGATATTATTAAAAGTCTGCTATTTAATGAGTTGTTTTATTTTACATTTTTTGCTTACTAATAGAATTGACCATTTTTCCATATATTTATTTGCTCATTTCTTCTTGTATGAATTATATATGGTTAAAATGGTTTTAATTAGTATTTCTAATACTAATAACAAACCAAGCTGAGTGGAGCCTTTCAAAATATTCCTGTTAAGTGAAAGGTAAAAATTTTCAGCTTACTCATGATATAGCCTAACTTTGAGAAAACTAATGAATTTTCAGTAAACAATTCCAAATTTGAAGTTAAAATAATTTCTAGATGCTATCTCACAAAATTTTACTGAAAAAACATCTGGCAGACTTGTAGAATCAGGGTCCTGTAACTCTGCAATTTAAGAAATAGGTAGCAGTCTATGGCCATGCCACCCTGAATGTGTCCAATCTCGTCTGATCTCAGAAACTAAACAGGGTCGGGCCTGGTTAGTACTTAGATGGGAAACCACCTAGGAATACCAGGTGCTGTAGGCATAAAAATAAATAAATAAAAATAAATTTAAAAAAAAAGAATTAGGTATCATTTTACCTATTCAAGTGTTAGACACTTAGCAGATATTTGATAACAGTAGATGAGTTGCTTGATTAAATAGAAGATAGATGAATAAGTTAGTATTTCTTAGATCTTTAGCTCAATAACACAAGCAATGCATACATACTTTTTAATAAAAAATTTGGAACAGTACAGAAAAGTGAAACCTCTCTTAATCACTCCCTTTTTTTCTAGAGATTTCTTTCACATCTTAAAATAAAATACCTAAATACTTACACGTTTTTAGTGTTTGTTTATATTTGTCTTTTAAGTAAGTGGAATCATACTATATATATTGTTCCAGACTCTTTTTTAAAAAAATTTACCTTGTCTTAAAGTTTTCTATGGCAGTATAGTCACTATCTAATATTTCATAGAGAGAATATACCAAAATTTAGTTAACCGTTCTGTCTGTGGATATTTAGGTTGTTTCCAAGTTTTACTGTTAAAACAATGCTAAATATTCTTGGACATGTCTCCAAGTGCATAGTATATGGAAAGGCTGTTTTTGCATATTATTTTAGATTCCTTATGTCCTCTGCTATTAGTTTTAATGGTTTTTCAGTTGATTTATTTGGGTTTTCTAGGTAGAAATTATTATTAACTGCAAATAGTAACAATTTTATATTTTCCTTTTTGTTAGTTATATGCCTATCCACTTTGTGGCTTATTTTATAGATAGAATATCAAATGTAATACTGATTAATAGTGATAATGGGGCATCATTTTTTTATTCTTGGTTTTAATGGTATTTCAGTCAGTATTACACATGAGTTCATAGCAATGTCAAGTTTCTCATTTGCAAGTTAGGGCTTTTACTGAGAAAGAATGGGAACTTGAAGTTTAGAAGGGGAACATCTAGTTGAAGTCAAATGTAATTGACAATCTCAAATCCCCAAGACACTCTAACCGTGCCTCGCCAGTAGAAGTAGCATGCTCTCCTGTGTCTGAGAAGAGTAGTCTTCCTTTTCCTGAAAATCTTATGATAATAACTTCATCTGAGGCAGATACCTTAAAAAGGGATGTTTACTTGCAAGACAGCATAGTCACCCCAATTGCCACTGGTTCCATATCTTGGGTCAAATCTCAGAAGTTTCAAGGGGACAGATAACTCAGATAATGTAACTCAGAAGGATACGGCTTATGCACCAAAAGAATTACAAGATTTTGCTAATATATATCAGCAGAAACCTGGAGGACATGTGTTGGAATGAATTCTAAGGGCGTTAGATTAAGGAGGTGGAATATACACTAGATTGGATCAAGTTCATTGATATAGGTATACTTCCTAGAGATTCTGGATTTAATGTATTAGGTTGTGCAGTTAGAGGTGACTTTTAACAGTTTGTTTGGTTGTTTAACTGAAACTTGACTCAACCATAGCCCACATTTAATGAAGTGGAGATGCCAGAGCTTCCCTGTTGTGATGTGGAGGAGGGAATCCAAAGACGTAGGAAGACAGGAATATTGAAGCGAATTATCATGTGTGGCCTACAAATCTGCCACTAAAACTCTAAAACATTTCCATATGATACGCCTTCCCAGAAGACACTCCATTACCAAAGATACTAAGAAATACACTAGTGAGGGGTATATCTGCATCATTAAAAAGCTCTGTGGTTACTGGGTATTTACCCCAAAAACTTGAAAATACATACACACACACACACACACACACACACACACACACACACACAATGAAATATTACTCAGTCATATGAAGAAATGAAATATTGCCATTTGCAACAACATGGATGGACCTTGAAATATCATAGTAAGAGAAATAAGCCAGACAGAAAAGGTTGAAAATCACATGATACCACTTATATGTGGGATATAAACCTAAAAGCAACAAATGAACAGGACAAACAAACAGATTCATGAATGTGGACTATGGAGTAGGGGTTACCAGAGGAGACAGGGGATAGGGAAAATAAAAAATAAAATGTTAAAAAAATAATAATAATAAATAAGGATGGAAAGAAAAGAAAAGTTCTGTGGTTGCTTTTCTATACAGACCAGGTAAGACCATGGATGATATGGGCTCCCTGATTTCAGTGGCAATGATGAGATCCTGGAGTGCCAGAGGATAAGTGACAGCACAAGACAAGGTGGACACATTTACCATGAAGGGCAGTAAAAGGTACTGGTAATCAGAGTGCCTTTGCCCAGTAGGGTGTTTGGCTATGGCTAATTAATCATGGTATCCCTAGGAACAAAATTGATGGGCAGCCTGATAAAGCTATACTTGATATGTATAACAGAAAGAAAGCTCAAGTCTAGTAGCCAAAGCCTGATTTGAGTCACAACAATGAAGAGCCATAGCCTCTCATCCAGCTCCCAGAACTAAGTCCATTCACAGACCAGAGCCCCTGGACTGAAGGGGAGAGATGAACTCTGCAGCACTGCTGCAGGTGTATACTATGACTCTTCCCTTAAGCCTTACCTGTGGCTGTTTGTTAGAGTGATTATGCACTGGAAAAAAGAAAAGATCCAGACCTTCTGAGATTACTGAACATTGGCTCTAAATTGATGTGAATTACTGGGGACCCAAAACAATACTGTGACCTCCACTTAAATGGAGGATTATGGTGGTTAGGTGATAGATGGAGCCTTAAATCTGATTTACTTTTGGCCCACTTGTTCTTGGCCCCACTCTGTGGTTATTTCCCCAGTAACTGAACTTATATTTGAAATAGGAATATTTGGCAACAGACAGAATTTCTGATTCATGGGTGAGGGTCATTATGGTGGCAAGTGCCAAGTGAAGTCTCTGACACTTTCCCTCCCTCCCAGGATCATAAACCATAAGCAGTGCTGTACCCCTAGTGTAGCTACAGGCATCAGTGCCAGCATCAAAGACTTGAAAGAAGTATAGGTAGTGATATTTGTCACACTTCAATTTAACTCAGCTGTTTAACCTGTGCAGTTGAATGATCTTGGAGATTGTGAACTATTGTTAATATAAGCAGGTGGTTACTCCAATTGCAGCTACAGTTCCAGATGTGGCATCTTTACTGGAGGAAATCTTCAAATGGCCACTGCACTTGGTAGGCAGCTCTTAACCTGCCCAAAGCCCCTGTCTCCAAACCAGTTTGAACAAACAAACAAACAAACAAACAAAAACACCTCTAGAAGCAGTTTGCTTTTACTTGGATTAGCCAATAGTACATCTGCAAAGTCTCACATCAGGTCTGTGTGTTCTCTTCTCTGCCATAATATGGTCTGCAGAGATATCACTTGCTTTGACTTTCCACAAAACATTGTAATGGTCCACTGAATTATGTTGATTTTATCTAATGAATAGGAAGTAGCAAGAATTTTAGATGCCTTAGTAATATATGAATTAGAAGCTGGGAAATAAACTCTATTTTTGTTACCAATTCTGTATTATTATGGTCCGATTAGGTAACAGAAGCCAGAACAAAAATTTGAGCAGAGAACATTTAACAAAGGAATTATAAACTGGTAATGACTGGCCACAAAGAATATCCTAGGGTAGAAGGACAGTATGCATGGAAGGAATAAACAGAGTTGTTTGCTTTGTTGCCCTGGGTAGAGCTGGTTCACAGCTAGTGAGTGAAACAAGGCTGGCAAGCAGGGAACTGTGGACTGTGTTTGGCAAGCAAGAATCCTCTTGTGTCAGCAAAAGTTGGTGGACAAGTGCCCAAAGTGTCCCACACACATGCCACCGTCAGCCATGTCCCAGGAACAAAAGAGGAAGCACTCTGCAACCAGGGAAAAACTCTCCTGTCACGTCCCTGCAGCACCCTCTACTGACAAAGCTTAATACCGCGCCAGCTGCCAAAAGAGCAATATTTATAGCAAGCATCCAATTTCTAGTAAATATGTGTAAACCAGCATATATTTTGAGCACTGTTCGGCTGTCATCTACAGGTTTTGATACATAATGCTTACATTGCCATTCCTTCTCAAATAATTTTATTTTTTTCCCTTAGCATTTTTTGTGAATGTTTCCAAATATTCAAAGTTGAAAGGATTTTGCAGTGAACACCCATATACCTATCATTTAGTTGAAGATTCTATCACTGACATTTTATTATTCTTGCTTTATCACATATTTACACATCCTTCTTCCAATAACCCACCTTATCTCTTTTATACCTTTAAAAGTAAATTGTAGGCATTATGGTTTCTGGTTTATAATGTATTTCCTTTTTAACCCAAGTTATATAAAGGGTGTTTCTTAAATGTCCGCTTAGTTGGACTTAGGGAGAGAAGAGTGTAGATGTCTTTCCATTGCTCACAGTAACCCCTTTGACATTTCTGCTGTGAAACACTCTTTGAGGTTAATACTCTTACTGTCTTCCATTGTGGTCTTAGAATGTGAAATGTAAAATTTATGCTTGTTGGAATTTGTCGAGATTTTATTTGGGCTTTTTAAAAAATTGAGGTAGCATGGGTTAACAAAATTATATAAAATTCAGGTGTATAACATTACAATTCAGTATCTGTACACTCTATTGTGTGCTCACCAATTAATCTCCTTCCATTATCTTATATTTGACCCCCTTTCCCCTCTTCATTCTCCCTTCACCTCCTTTCCTCTCTAGTAGCCACCATTCTGTTGTCTGTATCTGTGAGTTTGTTTTGTTTGTTCATTTGTTGCTTTTTGTTTTATATTCCACCTATGGTTCTTGTCCTTTTCTGTCTGACTTTTTTCACTTAAAATTATATTCTCAAGGAGAGGAGTCAAAATAGCAGGCTAGGTAAATATGGGGTTCTCCTCCTCCCATGACCGCATTAAAATTACAACCAAATTATAAAACAATCAACTTGGAGAATCACCTGTAGACTAGCAGAACGTATCACATACAACTGCAGATATAAAGAAAAAGCCACATTGAGACCAGTAAGAGTGGAAATATGAACTGAGCTGGCCCGGCCACCGCATGCAGCAGTTAAGCACTGGGAGAGAGAGAGTGGCTGCAGAGGCCCTGAAGGAGCAAGGGGCCCCGGCCCACACAGGGGCTCCACAGCCCATGGTTCCATTTCTAGGAAGAGGAGTTCCCACAAAACCTGACTATAAAAACCAGTGGGGATTTGACCATCTGGGTGAAATGGAAGAAACCTGAAAACCCAGATGTCCTCCTTAAAGGGCCTGCACACAGACTCACTCATAGACACCTATCCTGGACTCAGCAGAGTGTCACTAGCTTAGAAAGTGCAAGAGAATATGGGGAAAAACTAAGTTGTGTAGCATCAGGGTGAGGGCTTAAGGTACAGCTGCCATTGTTCCTTTGTCAGGACCCCTCCAGTGCAGTCTGCAGACAGGTGCCATCTTGCCTATGTTGAACTCTCCCCGACACAGCCAATTCTGAATTTGTATTGGCCAGTGAGATCTGCTGACTCTACCCTGTTGTCTCCCTGAGTCCCCTCCCCACCCATCTTGCAAATTATCCATGGCAGATTCATTGCCTGGCACCAACCCCAACCTGTTATCTTGGTAGGTGGGGGGCATTTGACAGCAATCAATAGTCCTCGGCTTGGGGGCCTGAAAATTGTGGGACAGACTTTTGGGGTAGCCAGCAGTGACACAAGCTGCAGTATCTCTTGAATAAATCTCAGGGGTTAGCAGTTCAAGACAGGCAGAGGCTGACCTCAGTGAGATCTGAGACTCATGTGTGTGTGAACATGTATTTTATTTTTTATTTTATTTTATTTTTTATTAGTTCCAAGTATGTAGTAGAGATCTGAGACTCTTGCAGGTGGTCACAGGCTCAGCACTGGCACCAAATCTGAACCTGCATTAGTCAGCTAACTTTACCCTGGTGACATCCTGGGTCCCCACTCCACCCAACTCAAGTTACCACCCAAAGACTTATTCAGCTGTGGAGGCTTACAGACAGCTGGCAAGCAGCCTCAGGACTTAGGGTGCCCTGGACTTTTTGCTAAGCTGCCCCAGGCTTAGCGCAACTGGCCACAATTCACAGTATGGTCTCTCCTACTTGTCTCCAGATTCAGCACAGGTAGTGACCAACGGTGGATTGCTTTGTAGCTCTCCTTCCAGGTTGCCCCGAGCATTCAAAGGCAGCAGCTGACCCTGTGTGGGAGCCCCTCCTAAGGGGCCACAAAACCACACACCTGGAGAATGGCCCCACAAGTGGTCTAGTGTAGTCTCAACAGGTACACGAGCCCACTAGAGTTAATTCCACTTTATGGGGTCAGCCCACACACAGCAGCTCATACCCTATGGGCATGGCCAGTCCTCACAGCCAGTCACCCCAAGAGTCAATTCCATTCACTGACATGCTAATAGTAATCAAAGCTTAACTACAATGGGAGAACGCACACAACACACAAAAAACACTCCCAGAGCTCCCAATGCAAGTTATCAGAGAGAATGTGCCACTGGGCCACACAGGACACCTATCACATAAGACCACATGACCAAGACTAGGAGATGTAACAAATTTACCTAACACATAGAAACACAGAAAGGGAACTTAAAATGAGAAAATAAAGAAACATGCTGCAAATGAAACAACAGGAGAAAACTCCAGGAGAGAAAACTAAATAAATGGAGACAAGCAACCTACCAGATACAGAGTTCAAAACACTGGTTTTAAGGATGTTGGATGGACTTGGAGGCTAACTGAATGCTCTCAGTAGAACTTCAAAGGAGAGAGAGTAAGCATAGAAAAAGGACATAGGAACTATAAAAAAAACAAACGAATAATACAATAACTGAAATAAAATTATATTCTCAAGATTCATCCATGTTGTTACAAATGGCATTATTTCATCTTTTCTATGGCTGAGTAGTATTCCATTTTGTACATTATCACATCTTCTTTTTCCAGTCGTCAGTGGAAGGACACTTGGGTTGTTTCCATGTCTTGACTATTGCAAATAATGTTACAATAAAAAGAGGTACATATATATTTACGAATAAGTGTTTTTGAATTTTTCAGGTAGATACCCAAGAAAGGGATTGTTGGGTCATATGGTAGCTCTGTTCTTAATATTTTGAGGCATGTCCATACTGATTTCCATAATGACTGCACCAATTTACACTCCCATAGTAGTATATGAGGGTTCCCTTTCCTCTACATTCTCTTCGACACTTGTTATTTCTTGTCTCATTGATAATAGCCATTCTAATGGGAATGAGGTGATATCTCTTTTTTTTTTATGGTTGATCTTACTTATTTGTTACTCTTACAAAATCTCATTTTTGATTGGATTCAGACTTAGAGGTAGAAGCTCTCAGAGAGAAAAGTCTATGTCTCTTGGCAATCTGTTCCTGGCGTTTCTCTTTGGCCTCCTTCATTCTCTTGGCCAAAAGTTTAGTATATTCTGCACCTCTTCCTTATTTTTCTTAGTATGCTATTTCTTCAGAGCAATACACCGATGTTTATGTTGCAGGACATGAGCAGTAACAAGACGCTGAATCTTGGGTGCTTTGGCCCCAGGTTTACCTTCTCTGTTTACGGACTTTCTCACAACATATTGGTGGACATCATCTTCTTTAGAGAGATTGAAAAAAAAAAAGAGAAAAGTTTGTGGGTTCTGCTAGCTCTTTTTGGCCCTAGGCGACAAGGCACAGTTGTATCAGTGAGGCCAGGAATATCTTTCTCCCCCTTTTTCACATGACCAAGGTGAGAACACTCAGACTGGCATCCACAGTGCAACCCTGAACAGATGTGCGCTTTCTTTCGCCAATCCTCCTGGGTCCATACCAGGAATACCCCTTACTCAGTAGCAGGCAGACATGGCTGGCCATTGGTCAAGATATGTTGCTTCATGGGGAAACCTTGTTTGTTGTTTCCACCACTGGTTCGAACCACTAACCCTTCTATTATTCACCCAAAGCATCAGCAGCAACTTCTGTAGCCGTACACTTCTCATAAAGGGTACGAAGTTTGCGTTTATCGTCTATTTTAATGAGCTTCTGGCAGCTGGTAGCTGGGAAAGAGATGTTTAGCTTCACTCTGAAGCAGCCAACTGCCTCCAAGGCACCACACAGACACACAAAAATCATAGTTATTTTGATTTGTGTTTCCCTAATAATTAGAGGTGTTGAACATTTTTTCACATATCTGTTGGTCATCTTGGAAGTGTGTGTTCAGGTTTTCTGCCTATTGAATTGTTTTTTTTGTTGTTGTTGTCATTGTTGAGTTGTGTGTGTTCTTTATGTATGTTGGACTTTAACCCCTTATGCAAATATCTTCTATCATTTGGTTGGTTGCCTTGAAGAGGAAATTTCAGGATTTTCATTAACATCTAATCAGCGTTTTTGTTCTGTTTCTGTAAATGTGCTTACTGTATGCAAGAGCTCACTGCGGAGCTCTTTTGCACCTAGTCCTACTTGCCTTTTGCTCAACAAATGTAAATGTTTGAACAGGTTGTGCCACTAGCAACTCCCAATTTCTGTAACAATTTGTATCTGTCGCAGCAATTCCGCAACTCCGTGCCTTACCAGTGTTACTACTAGTAGTCTCCATAGAAACCCCCATCACAAGTAAGTAAGATTTGAGTTCAAACTGACCAATTAGCTTGTGTAAAAGTTCTGATATACAAGCAATATTTCCACTGAGCCCACTGCCCAGATCTTCAGAGCACTAGCTTCTCTGGAACTGCGTGTAATATGCCTGAGTTCTTTCTCTCTGAGTTACTGCTTGGTGTTTCATTGAACTGGTTTGGGATTTTTCCATAACTACCTCTCCTAGGCAGAAGCTTTTTAGTATTTGAGCTTAATAAATGCTCAGGTTATATGACTTATTCCTTAGATATGTGAAAAGAATGTGTATTTTCTGTTAGGTATAAAGTTGTATAAATGTCTAATAATCTTAACTGTCACATTCTCCATATTTATTTTGGTCTACTTGAGCTATTAATTTCAGAGAAGTGTAATAGTTTCCTGAGATGATTGTGGATCTTTCAACTTCTTATATTTCTAATAATTTTTGTTGTATATATTCCAAAATATGTTATGAGAATATAAAAGTTCATAACTATAATATCTCTTAATAGGGCATGTCTTTGATCAATATAAAATATCTCTTTCTCATTTAATTATTTTAGGCTTGAATTCTATTTTGACAGATATGAATTGCTAAACCTGCTCTTTTTTTTTTTTTTTGCTTATACTGTTTCAGTGGAGGTTTTTATAAAAGTTCATAGCTGGATTAAAAACAAATCTGAGGGGCTCTTTTTTTTGCTAGGGAATCTACCCTAATTTATTTTTACTGAGTTTTCATTTGTACTTAATTTATTACCTTATTTCATGTTTCCTGCTTTTCAAACTTTCTAGTTGTTTCTTTCCTTCTTAACTCTTGTTGGACTGAGGGAATTTTTATTGCTTGATTTCTAGCTCTCTAGCGCAAACTCCAGTTATTTGCATACCATTTTATAGTTTTGTAATATCTGCACACTACCTGTGTTATTACTATTTTTTACCCAATTACTCACCTAAACAACTATGTTAAGATTTTTATATAATTATTATAAAAGGAAAATCGATATCATTTGCCATAAATAGAAATTAATGTAAATAGAACTACAATAAATACACTTATATTACTTCATTTTAGCCAGCTCCTCTTGCCTGTTCTCTTTGTTAAAAAATATTTCTAAAAAGTTAGATATTAAAGATGTCATTGCACCAAATTGACATGTTCTAACTTAATCAGAATAATTGTGAATCGTGGTGTTTTTTCCCCCCAATTCCATGTCTATGTGCCACTTAAAAGTTCCTCTGGATGTCTGTCATTCTTGAGGTACATATTGTAGGAGTTTGAAAGTTATATATTCTGTTTTTGTGGTGGTAACCCTTAAAGTTTTAACATGTATTTATAGTTAGTTCTTTTTCTAAGTCTGGAGTTAATATCTATATCTTCTTGCCTTTATTAAGGCAAAACTTTCACTTATCTCTTCTATATCCCATGTTAAATCATTCATTGTATATTTCCATTTTTTAGGTGAGGTTTAGAGAATTTAAGTAAACCTATTTGAGTTCCATAGTTGGGAGTTGAACCTAGGCAGTCTGCCTTTGGAGACTATTTTTCTCTTTCCACTAGATTATACTGCCTAATTTGGGATTTTAGCTCCAGATTATGATTTATTATTAAAAAGTATATTATATAGCTTAAATATACATTTTGCCGGGTTCTCTTCCATTTCTTATACATACATATTTTAGTTTATTTTGCTAAAGTACATTCTTGAGCTACTCTTTCAGAAAGACTAGGTATATTCTTTCTTTCACATTTAAATGCTAAGTTGGCTAGTTATAAAGTCTTAGATTCACATTTATTATTTTTTTAGAGTTTTAAAGACATCGCACCCTTCTCAACTTGTATTTAGTGTTATTGAACAAAGAGATGTCTGATACCATCCCTTATCCTTCAGAATTTTCTACCTGCCCTTTATTCCTTTCCTCCTACTGTAAACTTCTGTTATCCAGACACCTGGAAAAGTCCTCTTCCCCATTTTAAAACTGAGCAATAATATACAGTAAAGCATACAAATATTAAGTATAGTTTGATGAATATTTATTTATATATGCTTCTGCAGCCCCTCAGATAGAGATATAATCACATTTACAGCATCCCAGAAGTCTCCTTCATAACCCCATTCCCAGTCAATGAACCAATCCTCGCTTCATAAGTAGACACAATTCAGACTTCTATCACCGTGGAAAAGTTTTGATTGTTCTTGAATCTTACATAAATGATTTCATATAAGTATATACTGTTTTGTATCTGGTACAAGTAGTGTTTAAATGTTCTTTCCAAATAGAAACTTGAGGAGAAGCTAGAGTTCTGGATGGAGAAATACGATAAGGACACAGAAATGAAACAGAATGAACTGAATGCTCTCAAATCTGCTAAGGCCAGTGATTTAACACACCTTCAGGACCTTGCAAGGACGGTAAGAAAGCAGAGACTCAATAGTGTAAACCTGAGCACTGAGGAGTGGGTGGTAGCTAAGCTACAGTAGATGGATAATTTTGGGTCATAAAGTAGAGATTTGCCTGTAAACGAATGGGATTCTTTTTCAATGATGATGATGATGATGACGATGGAGATGACAACAACACTGATGATTGGGACAATAACAGCAGCAGCTAGCACTTAGATAGTACTTACTCTGTCCCAGGCACTTTACTAGTATTTCATATATGTAACTTATTTAACCCTCACAACCTCTTGAGATAGATACTATTATTATTTCTACTTTATGACCTCTGAAGACAATTAGCAAATTATGATGTCCCAATTGCTTCTGATTATGGGTTCATCATTGAATGTAGAACTTCCCAAATTTCTCTTTTTAAAATGGCTGTTATTTGTATATGTACATAGCTTTTTAAAAAATTATATTATTTTTAAATCATTAATCACACATTATTAGTGTTTCATTTTTATGAAAGACTTTAAAGCAAATTTGAATTATTCAAACTGAAAAAATTGGAGGAACAATTATAAAGTTAAAATGTGAATATTTACAATATAGGAATCCAGTGAGTTTTTTCTTTTCTTTGGTTTATCTTTAGATTTGGCATGTTTTATTTTAAAATTTTTTATTACAGTTGCAGGGCTGCCTAGGTCACAGCTTAGCCAAGAGTCCTGTAACATATGATTCATATCTTCTTTTACAGCTAAGGGAGTATGAACAGGTCATCATTGAAGATCGTTTAGAAAAGGAGAAGAACAGGAAGAAGCTAGAACAGGATACCTTGGAACTAAAGAGCATCATAAAGGTAGAAAGCCATAATTGGCTTCTTGGGGCCCTTTCAATTTTATAGTTGGCCTAACATTGAGTAATGCAAAGTATCTCTTATTTATTAGCAAACACATAAAAGGAGATGTGAGGAAGCATGGTCTTTGTGATAATTGGAATTTGCCAACACAGTCTGTGATTCAGGGAGACTGTTAACAGAAAAGACATGACTTTAACTCTTAATCCAGGGGAAAAGAGGAGGTTAGTAGTGGAAGCAAAACCTAGAACTTGTGACCAGAGGTCAAATTTAAGAATACTATTTCTAACCAGAACAACTCTTGAAGGAGTTCTTAAAACTCTATTATGCTTCATAAAGCCCTATTTATAAGTTAGCCTAGGCTATCTGCTTTCTAATAAGAGCTGTTTTCAAAGGTGGGAGAAGCTTAGAAAAAAGTAGGTTAGTTTTATATGAACTTGTGTATATTAGTGATGACGAAACTAGCAGATTAGATTCTGGGAAATATTTTCAAGTAAAAAATAACATTAGCTGGACTGAAACTATTTTGAGGACTGCCCTTGTCTCTGAAAGAGGATCTGCTGAGACCCAATAGTATGCAGACTGTAGTTTGGGATGTATATTAGGGGTGGATTAAGAAAGTAAGCTTTAAAGTACATTTAGGGACAGGTATCTGCACCCACACTTGAGCATTCTTTTGTGAGTCGTATGTACAGTTAGTATTTATTGAGCTCCTATATTTTTCTCGGGAATCCTCCATTGAGAGCAAGTATAAGAATGAGCTGAAGACCACTTTTGTTTTTACTGGTAGATTTATTCCGAAATCTTTAGGGCTTAGTCTAATTTTAAAGTTGCCCAGACTGTATTTGGAACAGCTATGTCTAATGACTAAGATACTTAAGGAAACTATCTAAATCCTTTTTGAAAGTATTGATCCTGTAATCAATCATTAAAGATATGAAATACACCAGGAAGTCTATTGAAGTCACATAGATTATCTGCAGTTTTGATTGAATGCTTTCTTTTGCTTGGGGTGCAGGTAGCTAACACTCCTTTTGGTTCAAACTGTTAGATATGGGAAAGTTGGATGTTCATAAAGAGCAGTAGTATAAGGGAGACAGGTTTCTAATGCAAAGGAAAGGTTGGCCTAATCGGATTCCTTTATTTTTACTCCCTGAGAACTTCAGAGTCTATGGCTTGAGCTCTGGGTCCTGCACAACAGGGGAGCATTGCTGTAGGGATGGCATGCTTGGTCACTTTCCTGTCTCAGACAGAAACCATTTTTCAGACATAAGTTACTTAATCAAAATCCAACCCCTTATGTAGAAAGAATGCAGCTTGTTAGGCATACAATAAATTGTACTTTCTCTTCCAGCTCCAGGCCTGGTGGCGAGGCACTGTGGTACGGAATGAAATTGGTAGTTTTAGATTGCCTAAGAAGGATGTAGATGATAGCAAGGATTCAAAAGGTAAAGGCAAAGACAAGGACAAGCGAAGAGGCAAGAAATAGTGACCAGGTATCTTCTGTCTTTTCCTCTGGTATTCTGGAGATGAGGACTTGAAGGGAGTAAAAAACATCTTCCACCATAAGCTCTCTTCTATAGGTTGTTTCTTATTTGGACATTCCTAGGAGTGGCCTGATTATTTCATTTTGCCTGCTATATTAGTTTTCGAACCCTGAATTAGGATTATACTATTCATTTAGGGCTCCTTCATAATATGAAAAAAATTTGCTGGGAAGAAGCATTTTTAAGAGCCTTGTAAAGACACCTTTTGATAAATTTTCCATCGTAAAAAACTTCATGGGCTCACAGTAATACATTAAAACCAGTAATATCTGTAATGTCTGATTCTCATTTTTATTCAATTTGTCTATAATGGAAAGACTCTTCTGAGCATAAGTGTTCAGTAGGAATTACAAGATGATGTTTATAAAGTGTCTCATGTAACATGTACATAGTGAAGTTTTAATAAAGGTTGCTTCTTGCCTTTTTATCACTTTAGTTTTTATTGGGGGTGATAGAATACATACCTTATTATAAACTGCTTCAACTCCTTTTCTGGGGAATAAGTAGGGAAATAAATTATAAAGAAAAAAAGAAGACATTAGGATAACCCACACATAATAAAGATGGGGGACGCAGGTCCGCAGGAAGATTAGTTTGGAGATATTTTTGATTGCCTATTTACTCAATTCTCACCTTATGGGGTATAAAATGCAGCAAGATAAGGCATGTGATAATACCTAACCTATGCCTGGCACATAAAGCTGTTGTCATTCTTCCTCTTCCCCTAAAAAAGAATGAGCCCACTGGGTCATTCTTGCTTTGTTTAATCAGAATAGAATGTCTTGGGATGCTAAAGCTATTCTTATAGCACAGCTGGCAAATTCTGAGAGAAAAACTGCCCAAATGTGTCACACACGTTTCAAATACAGGGCTTGTACTGATACCTATACTTCCTATAAAAAGTACATTTTGATCTCAAGGGCCTATTATGAGGACCCAGCTTCTACTGATGTTCCTTTAAGGAATTAGATACCTTTTCATTTTTGCCATGAAAACCATGCTTTAGGTATAAACATTCTCAAATCAGCCTTTATTTCATGCTATGAAGTGCTTTTATTTTAATGTCAATGAGTAAGGTGGCATACAGGCAATTAGAAATAACATACATGATAGACATATTTATTATACTTAGAACTTATGCATTATATTTACAAACATACAAATATAGGACAATGTTTTACAAAATCTTTTACTATTACATGTTTACATTTTCAGAAAATGAAATATGCTGTAAACCATCTCACTGCAATAACGTATAAAAAAGGCTTCCAAATAGCCATGTTTTCCTTCATTTCTATATTCAGTTAAGTGCTTAGTTTTAAGAAAATTCATCACACTCATCAGCACAGTCACTCATCATTAAGCACCGCTGAGCTACAGCAAGTAAGAGAAATCACAGACTCCTTGTTTAAGCTGCAAGGATGTATTTTAAAAAGCTGTTAAAGAAAGTGATCAACTAATAAGCCTCCTACTCTGTTCTAGCCAAATACCAAGGTCCCTCCTCCCATGAGTTGTTTCCAGAGAAAAATGGTTTAGAGTGCTAAGCATGTATGAGTCTGAAAGCCCGGGAATCTGATGATTTAAAACCTCTGTAGCTGGCAGGGGCCAGGTAGGTGGGCACACAGCCTTTTCTTTCTTCACACTTCAGCACTGGGGAGGTTGCTACTTTCGTAGGAAACTCACAAATAAATGGTCAGGTGGAACTGTTAACAAAGTCATCTTCATCTTACACTGGAGTCTAGCAAGGCTAAATGTTAAACTTTCAGTTAAAAAAAAAAAAAGGTACATACGAAACACTGAATACAAAAAAGTCCACCAAAACATCATGATTTGTTTTTGCATTTTGACACAGAAATACAATATATTCGATATTCTTTCATCAACCAAGACTGTACACAATTTTTTCCTGATAACTGAAATGTAAATTTGTATTAGTTTGATAAAAATACATTAACATTCATGTGATGTGTAAAATTTGAAATAAGTTGAAATTTCCATTTGTTCTATGGGAAAATTAGTTCTAAATGTTGCTTATTTATGTCTTTTGGGATTAGTCCTTGCATGATATGTGACAAAGAGTCTGTCCTTTTCTGAGTTTCATTCAAATGGCTCTCTATAATTTGGAAATTGGAGATTTAATGTGGACTAGAAGGAAAAATATCTATAGTTTAAAAATATTCATGGCTAAATTCTAAACAAGTCAAATGACTAGTGGGTGTGTTTGGAACAGAAAATATAGTGGATCTGGCTTTAAGCACTTAGAAGGTATTTTAATTTTGTTCTGTGATGACCCTGAAGGACTGAGCTTTGGGCTTAGATGTTTTATGTTATATAATTTTAAACTTGGACAAAGTACAATGTTCTGATGATCTGTTTCCTTGTGAGAACAAAACATTATTTTGACCAGCTACTCAACATGATTTTATCCAAAGTTACTTTTAGATGCTGCATTACGTGATTAGAGCAAGAACATTATGCTCAAATGCATGCATTGGTAAAGAAAACCCAGAACAGTTAATAGCAGAAAAAAAAAACCTAGAGAACTATTATCTTCACTTACTCTATTTACTTGGTTTATAAAGGCAGTGAATACCAAAAGATGTCACTGACAACTAAAAAGGGTTCAAAATAACAGGAGAAGAAAGACCCCAGTGGTTTAATCTGAATAAAGCCTCCTGGCTTTGTGCTGCCCAAGCCCTTAGCCCCTTTTATGCCACCCACAACTGAGCAAATAAGGCTCTAGTGGTAGAGCCCGATGAAAAGACAGCAAGCTGTTTTAAAGAAGCCACAAGTGCTTTCATTCAGCCATGGAAACTGGCAGAAATATAAAACCTGAAAAGAATATAAAAATCTTGCTTTTCCTTTAATTTTTTTGCTTTTTCATTATCTTCCATTAGCTGGGGAGTTGAAGTATATGTGCCGTGACTGGAAGGTGTTCACAGGTCCAGGTATCCTGGGGACCGCATCGGGGGAAGGGGAGCTCAATGAAGTCAATGCTAATGACTCTGCATAGCACACATGATCAGCCCACGGATCTGCAGCCTGGGTGTAGAGTGCACATTTATAATCTTGAGATAACAGCAGGATGACACAACCACCTTCTATGCGGTGGCAGACTAGAGCTGGGGGAGGCCTAAGACATTGGCTTTATATACAACTGTATCTTTCATTGTTTTTGTATAATGCAAAATCTAGGCCTTCTACATTAGTTTTGCTTTGCCTTGGACAAAAGATTTTTGGTCTAAAAACCCAGTTTTATGTTATTTTTGCCTTGGACGTAACAGTCCAAGTGGTTATAATGTAGCTTTTGATTTTAAATGCGGTTGAAAAACAGAGTGGAGTTATTACTTCTCAAATCATACAAATATCTAGCTTGGAACAGTGGTGTCACTACATGAAACACCTGGAATGTGTATGGAAAATTCAGATACCCAGGCCTCACTGTAGAACTACTGAATGAGAATCTGTATTTTAACAAATGCTCCAGGAGATTGTAATGAACAACCAAGTTAGAAACCAGTGGACTCTTAGAGTTCTGGGAAACAGGTGAAGATAATATAGCATGTCTGTGCTTTTGAGAGAGCAAAAAAATATCCTTCTGAGAAGATGTTCTTTCTGGCATGTGAAAACAGCCTGCTCTCTAGGAAAGCACAGCCAGTTTAGGCTTTAGCATTGGGTTCTCAGTGACAGAATTAAGTTTCATTTGTGAAAACCAATCTATCTTCATCTATAATTCAATGGAAATGGATATAACCTCCCCTAAAATGGAGAAATGAAGCAAAATATTCCCGTTAGGAATCATGGAAACAGTCCCTTTTAAGAACATGTAACAGCTGTGTTTAAGCAGATGGCTGGCAGCAGCAATCACGTTGTCCTGTTCCGTTTTGGCCAGGTCAGTGCCCAAGGTGCTGTGAGTCCTTAAACAGCAGATAACTGGTGCTGCTGTTGCTTGGGTGGGGCAAGTTCCAGGAGAGCCTGGACCGTCACCGCAACCTGGCTCAAACCTTTCTCTTCTAAAATGTGCAGAGGCAAACATAATTGCTCCTGAAATGGGACAACGTGACATAAAAACAAACACAAAAAAAAACAGGATGAACATCACGGAACTGAAAAGAAAAAAATAAGCATCTCTTCTCTCCCTCCTAATAATCCACTGAGATATGAAAAGTCAGTACCTGGGAAACTGACCTCTCTTAATATTAGTTACACAGAGATGGTAATTGACACTCACCACTACTTTATTAATACAAGGAAAAGTACATACAGATAATTTTGAAAACTGGAAAATGGACAAGTTACATACACTTATACACACAACAGAGGATAAACAATACTATGGCGTGTAAGCAATATCCCTGAAAAATAAAAGAGCAATGCAGAGCAGTAAAATGAGGCAGGTTTAAATAGAAAAAAAAATTATAAATTAATACCAGATAGCTCAAGTCTGAAAGATTTAATATCGCAGGAGAAAGCACTTTGGAAATTACATACTGTAGGAATGCAAGACTGTTTCATGCCATCACTCACACTGCATTACAATCCTGACTCTGAAAATCAGGGCTGTCCTACTGGATAGGGATAAGAGGAAGAAACTGAGATTTAGACATATTTGAGAAACTTCCCCCTACTTTGGGTTATTCACAGAAGGCCCAGTTTGAACTAGTTAAACATCTGAATTAGAGAATTAAAAAAACAAAACAAAAACAAACAAAAAAATTATATTTGAAAAAAGTAAAGTGTTTCATATCCTGGTATTTAATGGATTAAATTATGCTGGAGAACTGATGTGAGCTTAGTCAAGAACATCTTAATTACCATATATTTGAAAACTGTTTACATTTTTGCTTAAGGAAATTAAATACTTCTATCTTGTTTGCCCCATTAAGTTGTTTGGTTAATCTTTTCTTATAAGAAAAAGGCATATCTTAAAAATGAAACCTATCACTGGTTTTTCTTTTAAGACTAAGTATTTGGAAAGAAAAGAGACTGCTCTTACAAAGGACAAAAAGTGGAATTCTGGTTCTATTTCAAAAGAGACTATCTTTTTCTCAGCTTTTCATTGGCATGTACTATATTACTAGGAAGTTTTACAAAAACAAGAGCAATAAAAAAGTATATCCAAGTATTTATTTTGAAGAATTATTGGTACTTGTCCTTACTTTTTAAATTTAATACTTATCTGATAAAATGAGGTAACTGCAATCTTTTGTTCTTATAAAGCTATCTACCTTTTTAACAGCTGCTCTTATGGAAAATTCCCTGATCTTTCTCAGTAGTGCCCTGTGGCCTGTGGTTTTGACATGCCCTCAGAAACTACTTTACAGATGCACATTCACCTTTCAGCTGGCTTAGAAGGAACACTGTGTGCTTTGAAAAGGTGCACAATCACTCCCTCTCAAAACCACACCCAAGACAATGTATTTTCTAGCAGGTGTTTTTTTAAAAGGACAAAACTCCACAAAACTGAATGATCTCTGACTTAGAAACATCTTAAAAACAACAACCCCCCAACTCTTGAAGGCACCACTACTATATAAAACTGAAGTTTTCAACATAGTGTTCAATGTTTCGCCATTAACAGTACACAGTATTTAATGTGGTAAATAAACGTCCCATTTAATATGGAAGAAAATCGAAGCATCAGACCTTCAAGATGACTTCTACAACAGAATGTTATGTTCCTTGCGATCTCCCTTTATACTTGAGTTCAGTTGTCCAATTTTGTTAACAGAGTTCAGGAGATGCCTGAATGTTCAGAAACACTACTTGAGAACTAGAATCTGAAAGCAAGTATAAAGTAGTTTCAAGTATTAAGGCTAGCAGCTAACATACTAAGTATACTGAAAGAGACAAAATTCATTGCTTTGGGTACACAACTGAGATTGCTGCCTAATACTTTACCTGCTACTGTTAAGATATAATTTCCTCAACAGCTTATAAAATACAAGTTCACCTATTACGGTGGTTCAAATATACTGGGAGTTACATATATTCCACATTTTAAATTCTCAACAGGATTCTAGGAGTGAAGCTCAGTTTAAAGATATCACAGTAAATAGGGACATGTCCCTACCTTGAAAGGTCAGTTTCAAATCATTTGTTTTGGTGTACTATTTTAAATGTACACACTGGGCTCAGAGGAGCAAGGATCTTTAGACTGAACATTCTGATCAAATTAAAGTTAAGTGTGACTAGTGTCTTCCAGATGCCCAGAGAGCAAATGCTGATGTGGACCTGTGCCTACTACTAAAGGGAGATTTCAGGGCACAAGTCAATGCAGAGTCCTTAGTGACCACGTGCCCCACAAACCAGAAAGGGTACAACTATTTTCCTTAAGAGCAGCTGTTGAAAAGGTTCAGCAACTCACAATTTCAACACTTAAGTTGTGTTCAGGCATGGGAAAATGGCCAAATGGAAATTTTATTATGTCATTTGAAAACGAAGTTCTTAGTCATATTCTAGGAACAGGCTCAGGACTGTATTGGTAGAAACAGTTCAGCGCTTATAAGAGAAACATGGCCACAAACCAGGTGAATGGATAAATGACCAGGGGAAAAAAAGGCTGATCATTTACTCTTTGTTAGTAATCATAAATGCTTACTAATGTGATGGACTGCTCATCTGGACATATGAAGACAGGACTTATCTACTTTATCGGTTAGCTCTTTGATGGCCAGAAAAAAAGCATATGTAAATATTTCTGAACGAGAAACAAACCTCCTTTGACCAAGCAGAAGAATGAGGTGGAAAATCACTGGAATGCAATCTTTCTGCTAGACAGGGAAGACCCAGTAATAAAGCATACAGAGAGTTAACATTAAAGTACAGTAAAATGCCACAAAACCCAAAAGCTGGACAGATAGAGAGACAAAACTGGATTCTTCTGAATGTGCCCCAAGAGAAAGTAGTGTTTCAACAGTTCTTTTAACGCTGAGGTTTAGCTGAAGGATGTCAGAAGGGGAACAAAGATTGTCCTGTCCAGAGTGTGAGCAGGAAAGGAAAACAGAAAAACAAAGTCAGTGGATCAGAAATACAGATCTGAGTACAGAATTCAAATGATCATCTCAATCATTTTCAAAGAAACACATCTCATAACATTTTTACTATGATAAACAAAAGCAAAATGCTGGAAAACAAAACTGAAGAATCCTCTTTGTGCCGAGTTTTATTTTACCAAGAAATAGTGGAATAAATTGGCTGGCTGGTGACTAGTGCGAACATTCAGGACACAATGAACAGAACTGAATGCTGGCTTAGGGCTGTGTGAGGCCTCAGACTTGTGAGACCTGTGGGAAGCGACCTCTTTCTTGATTCTCATTCTCCTTATTAACAAAAAAAGAAAAGGTCAGAAATCGAGGACAAAACCTGGGGGTAGGCCAAGGAGAGAGAAGTTTTAGAGAAATCCAAGTAAATCAAAAAGGTTCAAATGAGGAGGAAAGCCTAATAATCAGGGCAATTTACTACCTGGAAACCAGGTATACTAAAAGATTTGGTGGTCCCCTAAAAATCAAGTCAAACTCATCTTACGCAAGTCTAGTTTACTAATACATACAAAATGAATCTACAGACATAAGGGGCCTCTGAGATCTTCCAAACCTTCCCAATCATGGATTAAGAAATTAATTTAAAAACATTATTGGATTCTATAATAGGAAAATATTCTTTAACACATAAAATATAATTCAAGGATATAAGATCAAATAGAAATTTTTACCACCCATTATAGTTTTTTGAATAGAACATATTTAATAAAAACATAACAATAAAGAGAATACCCATATGCCCAATCTTATCAGCAGTTTTTAATAATCACCTTATTATTCAATGTTTCATTCATAATTTAACCTGTAAACACTTTAAGTTACACTGAGAAGGAAGCTGTTTGCCTTTATACATACTCTTGACATAGAATCTGATATTAACATTTATAATATTAAATTTCATATTATACAGTTTCAAAAGCGATCATGATTACATCCCTGATTACAACTCAAATGGAGAAAATGGCGACATTTAGGTAAGTCAGAATGCCTACACACAGGGGAGAACAAAGGAAGAAGAGGAAGCACAGGTTTCTTCTTTCCTTCTGTAGCACAGGGACCTGAGAATGCTGGTTTGAACCTACAAGTGTATTTATTCATTTTCCTTCACTTTGTTTTAAGCAAATGACTAATGTTTAGCAGAAACAGCAGCATAACAGGAACCCATCTAAAAGTGGTGGTGGTGGTGGTGGTGGCAGAGACGATGGTGGAAGGCAGAAGAGAGAAAGAGGTGGCCTATGTGGAATGTCTACTTCCTCTTTCTGGTGGGGAGGAGGGAGAGGAAGGAGGATGTGTCAGGAACCCCAGTCTAACCATCAAGTCTTTTAAAATTATATTTTTTCTATCTCCTGCCTTCAAATAGCATAGCTCTGATAGGAACAAGGGTAGGCTGGCTCAAAATAAATACTGTTAACCATTGTTTGGCAAATGCTGAATTAAATGAATGCTTTAAGGTATACTGTTTTTGTATTTTTGCTAATGGATGGCAAATATATTCTGAAAGAATTTAAGTGTATGGACTGTAAATGAGACAGATGATGGTTCTGTAAAGCTCCGAGTACAGGTACAATGACAGTAATAAACCGTGGCAAATAGCACTTTAACAGGTCTGACATAGGCTAATTCTGCTAATGTGTCTTGCTGTCTGGGGCTGTTTTTGGCACTCTCCTCTTATGTTTGCAGGGCCTCTTTTTAATCAGTTGCATCTTTTTCTCTGGTTGCCATTCCATGCACGAACCCATGCCACCTTCCTTTATTCAAAGACACTGTGGTATGAAACTGTGGCAGGTACAGGACGTGCTGTATAGTGTGATGATGAGGTAGGGATGTCTTCAAGAGATAGAAGAGAAGCACTGAATGTTAATGTATGCACATGAATATTAGAACCTGCTTGTTAATATGGAAAAATGCATGCTATTTGTATATTTATAATGCTCTTTCATATATTTAAAAATGGTTTGTTCTAAAAGAGATGATGAGCCTTTAGAAAACTATTATGATAAAAAATGAGAAATTTTCTTAGAATTTGTTCACAGGAACAAAAAAAGGTCCTGTTAACTACCACTAAATGTAAATTTCAATTATAATTCAACTTAAAAAAACACAAAAGAAGGAAGTTAAAAATAAATAGTATTATCACGATCTGCTTAATAAAAGATGAAAAAATAACCATGCGAATTCACACTAGCTAATGCAGATGCTCTATGGAGCTGGGCTCTTTCTCTTCAACTCTGAACACATGAAAAAGCTGAAATGCTGCTCATTGGACAAGTGATGTTGTGACCTTCTCAACTCATGGTTAGTTGAGAGACAAGAATTGTGAAGTGGATAAAAAGAGAGTCACTGTCATAAAAACTATCAGGACAAGGGCTTAACTTCAAGAGAAACAGAGAAGTTGTTGAGTCCAGAGGCCATTCCTGGGTTATTGACAGCTAATTAAGAAGATGATAGAAGAAACATGTTTTCCTCCTTAAAGGTTGGATAAAATATGTTGACAGGCATTGCAGTGGTGTGGTTAATGAAAAAAAATATCAAATGGTACCAAGGTGTTTATTTCTTTAAATTTATCTGTATAATTTCATTAAATATAATATTTCTTAAGAGTACCAGGCTTAGTTGGTTTAATGTAACTGTTTTTAAAGGAGTAATTGAATAAAAAATATATCAAGTTCATGTCCTTTAATCACATCTATAAAGTTTAATTTTTCATACTATTAAAGAGCTTTAATAAAGCTATAACTGAGGAAGCTGGAGGCAATAAATTTCAATAGACTAAAAATCTCAAATGCCTAGAAATGGCCTCTTGTGTGCTAAATTCCAAGGTATTAGAGCTTAGTGGAAAAACTGGTGAAATCTAAACAAAATCTGTAATTTAGTTAACAGCAAGATGCTGGTGTTTGTTATTTTGAATGACCTACTATGTTTATATAGATGTTAATAGTACAGGAATCTGAGTGAAGTGTATATAAAGATGTATACAAAGATGTATACAAGTCAAATAGCGAGTGGGAATGTTTAGAAAAATCAGAATAACTATTTTTTGATTACTTAGCATTAATTTTTACAATATATTTAAATTTATATGTGTATGATTTCTTGGTCCTTGGAAATAAGGGAAACTGCTCAAAAGCATGTTGACTGACTGTAGTAACACAAAATCATGTTAGTAATTAATCAACTTAGTTCAGAGCTAGTCCTATAAGATTTTAGATACCTGCATTTCTGAAAGATTTTAAGAAAATAATACCCGAATCGATTTAAGCAACATAAAAAGTGATAAACGTATTACCTGAGGTACACCAATTTTTCTGCAAGCTTCTAAGAAATTCTCCACATTTCGCCTGCACTTTGCCATTGTTAATTTAGGCTGCAAAAGAAAAAACGTGGTGTAAATTACTACCAAAGTTTGAGACTTGCACTAACTTTAAAAATATTCTTGCCAATTGCTTCATAAACTCAGTGCTCTGGATCAGAGGGTCAGCAAACTTTTTCTTAAAGGATCAGATAATAAAGTTAGTCTTGAGGGCTATATAGTCTATTACAACCTCTCAATTCTGCTAAGAGCCTGAAAACAACCCAGACAATATATAAACAAATAAGTGGGACTGTGTTCCAATAAAACTTTGCCTAAAAAATAGGTACTGGCCTTGGACCACAGTTTATCATTCCTGACTTCAAACGTTTGGCTTTGATTTTTTTTAAGGCAAGTGCTAAATATAGAGAAATTTTAAAGGGATAGTTGTTTTATTTCTTTTTTCCATTTTAAGACAATACAAAGAAAATACAGAAGAAAAGCAAGAAAATTAATTATCCACAGCCCCATCATTCAAATATAACCACACTTAACAATTTGGTTCACTTCCTCTTAAGTCTTTTTAAAAGAAGGTCATTTTTAAAAAAGTCAATAGTCTTTGCCTTTGCTCATGAATATGCTGCAGATGCATCATTTCTCTACCCAATGGTAATATTTACATTTTTAAAAACATTTTAATTTTAAAAGACTGGACTAAAGAACTGGTTTTTCTGAAAAGCTCTCTAATGACTAAAAACACAGAATTGTATCACATTACCTAAAGTTGTATTAAAATTTTTGCCTAGTGGGTATGGGTTATAATGTAAGAAAGAAATATGATGTCTGTTTCTCAGAATAATTACCAAACTCAATTCTTCAAGTTCACTGGTTAGTTATCAGTATGTTTAAGCATCAAGCATGGATGCCAAACACTGGCAGGGACACTGACCTGGAGGCTTTGTAAAGGTAAAGGCCTGTACCATCTCAGAAAAAATTTCACTTGTAAATATCTTGTTTTTTTTTTTTTCAAAGATGGAATATAATATTGTCACAATAAGAGGGGAAACAAGATATTACATAATAGTGGTTGAAGGTAGTTTTATCTTGGCCTGAGAAAGGAAGCAAGGGTTAGGATTGGCTTTATTATGAAAGATAAGGTAACAAGTGAAATGGATGAAAAGTAATAATAATTTGAAAATTTAAAACTGAAAAATTCAAATTGAAAAACTTTCAAAAAAGTTGAGAAAGAGGAAAGAAATTAGGTTCCTATGGGAGCACCTTTTCTATGCCAAGTTCTTCATAAACAAAGTAAAAAAAGGTGTAACAGATAGTAGAATCATGATCAATTTAACAGGAGAAAAACAATCATAGGGTTCACACTGGCTAACTCATAATGAAGCGGGGCTCTTTCCCACTTTTTATATGTAAAAAAGTAGGTTGTTCATCAGAAAAGTGAGGTATATTCTAAACTCATGGCTAGTTAAGAGTTGGAGGTAAGGTGACCTGAGGCAAAAGAGAAAACTCTCTGTGGCGAAAGCTACTGTGACAAGGGCTTAACTTAAAGAGAAGTTGGCAAATTAAACACAGGACAACTGCTTTTACTTAGGAGAAATTTCGTTGGCTAGAAATTCCCTCTCCATATACATTTCCCTTTTTGCACGTAGAAATGGAAGTAGAAACAATGTAACTAACTTCTCTTATTATGAAGAGACCTTACTTGAGCAAACCAGGATCCTGATCTGAGTTTGGGCGAGCAGGCTAGGGGTATATGCACAGGGACACTATGGATGAGAGACACTAATAAAAGGAGACCTGTTCTACAAAAGAAAGACCCCTAAATTTCTGAAACTCTACCATTCAGATGCCAACATCTATGAGAGGGCAGAATGCAATAGCTCTGACCATACAGGCAGAAAAACAACTTTGCTTCTGTACAAAAGAAAGGATAAAAGGATAGAGTTCATGTTGCTAACTTAAAAACTAGTCCAAGAATCACCACCATCTCAGACAAAAAGAAGAGACCGCTCAGAATGATCACGAGGTCTAACTCAGCACTGTCTCCATGATTATTAGCCTCCTAAGACATAAACAGTGTGTGGTGTGGTGTGGTGTGGTGTGGTGTGGTGGGGAGTAGAACAGAACATTTCCTTTGAGATTTCCCTGCAGTGAGCAGACTTCTGACTTAAGAAGGGGAAGAGGAGTGGGGGACCATCATTTCTCTCTCTAATCATTCCTTCCCTTAGCATTTATCTAAATTCCAGGGACGTAGGTCAGTGTTTCATAACTGGGATACGACTCCTTATAGTCTGATGAAAGCTGTGAATCTACTCTTGAGCAGAATACACATAAACACAGTTTTAGGGAGTTCATGGAGCCCTGGAAGCCCTAGGAGTGCACGAGTCCCAAACTACAAATCCCTGTTCTATGTGCCTAATAGAATGGCCAGTCCAAAGGGCCCCGGTGTAGACTCCCTATCACGCTGGAGTGCAAGACTTGTGATTTTGCCTTAAGACAAATCTCATAGGAACCTGCTTTCAAAAGTTTTTCCAGAGTTTCGGGTGACATAACACATGGTTTTAACTGGCCACATACTACCGGTTCTATTTCTGTACTGTACAGTCTGATCTGAATAAGAAATCTTATGCAGGTTTTGAGGAAGAAAGTAATTTCAACAAGAATATAATCTATACTTAAAGGAACAATAAAATAATTTTTCAATTCTGGAATTTAAAATGACTCAGAATTTTTTCAGGTCGTCTTCCTTGGTGATATGGTTCATTCATGATATGGCCAAATCATGTACCGATATGATTTGATCTGATATGATTCAACAGTGCATTTTTAAGAACGTGAACTATGCTACTTAATACCTATGCCTACTGAAAAACCAAACAGCAACTGACCAAATATCAATGATCCTCCCAAAATAACAAAGAAAGATGAATTACAATCTAATGGTTGCAAACATACATGCTGTTCTGTTTCTTTTAAAATGCGCTGTTCTGTTTCTTTTAAAATGCCTGAACATAAGACCTCCTCTTACAATGAGGGGTTATTCTTTGAATTGAGAGAAAGAAATCATGGTTCATACAATATATCAGGAAAGTGTCTATTAAGTTACACTCAGAGTTCTAGTTAGCCAGTTGTCCAAGAATTACAACAAATCACCATACATTAATGTAGCCACAAAGAAACTGCTATGGTTTTTCATTTGTATTTGGCTTTAATTTTATATTCTCACCCCAAAAACATCTCTAAGAAAGTAAAGTACAAAGCTCTGGGTATGGTCAAAAGAACAAAATAGGGACGAAGTAGTTTAATATGAGGAAGAGCAATTCACAAGAAGGAAAAAGGTGTAAATATTTATATTGAAATCTAGTAACAGAAACTCCATTAAAGCAATATTGACTTATTCATAATAATCATTTTTTTTAACTAAAATACTGAACAATTTTCATCTGGTTGATTCAAAAAACATTTTTTTTTACCCCCAATGTTATAATTTGGGATGTTTTACATACTTTTTAACTTCACAGTTCATTTATAAACCGAAAAGATATCCTTCTTAAACCATTTTATTTAATAGGCCTACTTGCTTTTAAGTGTCAAGGACACTATTTCATGAAAGAGTGAATGTATTTTTAAGAGAAACTAATGTTCTTGAGAGAATGGACTTACAACTCATCTCTGTACCTTTCATCCCTTTAAGAATGCTTGAGGTGCTCAAAAAATATGAGTAAGTTTTGTTGCTGGTTTTGCTAGCAACTTTGAAATACTGTAATCTCATGTTATACCGATATTTCTTTGACTAATAAAAAGGTCCATGTATTTTATTTCTCTAAGTGGTTAAATATTTGTAAAATATTTTCATTTTTCCCATATGTATTTTACATTCTTAAATGTAAGGCACTATGTTCTGGTGATCAAAGTAAAGAACTTCAGTCATTCTTACTGTCAAATTCCACTTTCTACACTAGCTCCCTGCTACTTCCCAAGTTACCCCCGGAAATAAAGAATGACAGATTTGTCCTTTTTTTAAATTGTTAAATTTGTTTCTTTCTTAATTCAGGTGACAGAAATTTGGAATAATGCAATGTATGAGTAACCCTTCCTTTACTGGTATTGCCAAATAACATGTCAATTCTTATTCTCTTAAATACTACCTTTAGGACCAGAATCAAGTCTTTCAAGTCTTTGGAAGTATAGTTGACTTTGAGTTACTGCTCTTCTCTGCCTTTCCTACATTAAAACTAAATGCTATTTTCTGAGGTCACTAAATAAAAAGTGGATACCTACTTTCCTTAGTAGCAATGTATGACTATTTTTTGATGTGCTAGAGATGAATGAGCCATATCAGCCTCTTGGGACTTTGGTAACAAAGCAGCTTTTATACTTAGAAGAATACAAGGTCCTTTGGAGGGATAAACAATTTGTTATCTAGAGAGATAGAAAGATGAAAATCTAGAAGTGGCAACCTACAGACCTACATATAGCTGGAATTTGAGTAAAGAATTTGTGCTAAAGAACAAAAAAATGACCAGAAAAAGAGATGAAGTCAAATCTTTTGAAAAGATTAGACACCATTATGCATGTTAAAAATACATAGTATCCATTCAGTCATCAAAAGAAGGTATCACAACAATCAAATACAGCGTGGGAACCTTGATTATATCGTGTGTGTGTGTGTGTGTTGGGGTGGGGAGAGGAGGGAGAAAAGCTATGAAAGACATTCTTAAAACTGAGAAATATAACTTGTAGATGCTGTTGGTGCCTCACCCAGTGTCCCTTTACCTAGCCTATGCACCTGTCACACATTGAGGCAGGAAGGTTCAGCCCCCATTATCAATCAGTAATTTGCTATGGGGAAAAGCAAGGTGGCCAAGACAATTCTCTGAAATACTTAGGGGGTAAAGTGTTATGATATTTGCCTTTTAAATGGTGCAACACACACACATACAAATACAGACAAAGCAAGAGAGCAAAATGAGGTAAATGTCAGATCCAGGTGGAGGCTTTAAGAGTATTCCTTGTATTATTCATTCATAATAAAAATTTTGAAGGAAAAAAATGTGTGTCAACCCAAAGCTTGCTTTTTTGAGGGTTGTCATCCTGATACTGACATCTACATCTGACCAGCAGTCTAAAGAAAACCTGCCAGTCTTCCTACATGCATATTCTTTCTCTCTCAGTTTCTACTGGAGATTGGTCACTAGATCATGTCAATTCCACTCTTGAAATAGAGTCATCATTCTAAAACGCAATTATAATCACATTATTCTCCTCAGATTGTTCCAGTGTTTACTCATTGTCTACACAAAGATAAACTTCTAACTCCCTGATGTAGAACATGAGGCCCTTTGTCATATGGTCCTTGGCTTATCTCTCTAGCTATATCTCCTGCCATTTGCATCCACGCCTCATGCATAATTATTCTGAACTTAAAAATTCCTTGACTATGCCTGTTGGGAGCCATTCTTGCCGAATGCCCTTACAGCTGGAGCCCCTACAGACAGGGTTAAAGTTGCTTGCAAACTAGAAGTTTGCAGAGCAGGTGGGCTCCGTGCAGATGGAGGAGGTTTGGCTTGGTGGAAACCGGGTGAGAGGAGTTATGTAAATGTCAAGCAATTGTTTACAGGTGTGTGGGTTTTGTTTTTCAAGCATTGTCAAGGGTATAAATAGTCTGTGTTAAATAAACTCAAGGCCACAGTATTCACTGTGAGCCCTCCTGACTCTATCTTCTGTCTCTCTCTCTCTCTTTTTCTTTCTTTCTCAATCCTCACTCCCCCTCTCAGGAACTGTTCGATCTCAGCCGGTGGGCTCCGGCATATGCCATGATCTTCCTTATCTTTTCAATCTAGGAATAATATGCAGAGAATGCCTCCTTCCCTCTTTATAATGCTGGCAAATTCCTGCGATTTTACCTCCTCTGGGAAGGTTTTCCTGAATTCTTCAGGCACTATTAAGTGGTCCCTTTTTTGTATTTCTCTAGCACACTTCTTTCCTACACACCACTCTTCTAACATGTATCACATTGCTACAAGTTATTGTTTATGTGCCTATTTTTTCTCTAGCAGAAGTGAGATCTGGAAAGCAGGGACTGGACTATTCATATTTGTATATCTAGCATTCTGTATAAGGTCTGCCATTGTACTTAATAAATGTCTGATGAAGAGCCAACATTTTTTAACATTATAAACTTACTACAGCTGGTGAGGGAACGTGAATGCTTGGGACAGATCGAGGCCGCACATGATTGGCCAAATGGCAAAGAACAACACCATCTGTTAGAGCTGCTCCAAGATCACAAGGCAGAGATACTTTCAACCGGTATTCAATATGCTAAAAGAACAGGAAAACGTACTATATTAATTGAAGAACGGCTGACATAATGGACATTATGGAGTTACAATGGAATATATTTAATTAGAAATCAAGATAAATAGCAAATAACTTAAGTACCATAATCCCTATTTTATCTTTCTATCTTAAGTCAATAGGTTAAGGAGAGCAATTACATATGTATGGTAGCCAGGCCACAGTGGTACCAAGTGCCACAAGAGAAATTCATTTATAATTTTCTGATTAAAAACAAATACACACCAGATTCTCTTTCAACTCTACAATAAAATTAACTCTATGTATAATGTGTGATATGTATGTATACACACGTGTAAATTATCATTACTCTTACTTCTTTATAACATGAGGCAGAAAACAATTTTAAATGAGTAGGGCAAGAAATTAAGCTTTATAGAACAACCCATCTCATTTTCCTTGTAAACAGTTGATTAAGAGTAAAATTTCTTTTACATTCATCATACAGTGGGCAACACAGTACACAATGGACACTTGTTTATTCTATTAAAAAATATTCTATTCTATTAAAAAGTCAAGTTAACAAGAGATAGCAGGATTATGGGCTAGCTATAGCAGTATCGATGAAAAAGCATAATTCAAAGGTAAAGTACACACTTTCCGTAGTTGATCTATTAATTCCAGCTCTTCTTCTCTCTGCCTTGAATTCTGTCTTGCTATGAGATCTGTAGAATCAGAAGTAGGCGCAGAAGACGAAAGGAGGGGTGAAACATGACCTAAAAAATATTACTATGTAAGACAGAATGGCAATTGCCAGTGTTGGAAAAACACCCTGAAACTACCTAATCACAGTTTCCTTGCAAGTATAGTACTTGCTACTTCTGGATAAACTCTTTTAAAAAAGGTTTTATTATGAAAATTTTTAAATATACACAATAATAGGGAGAATAGTAAAAAAAAAAAAAAAAAGTCCATTACCCATTTGGCTAAACTACTTTTGTTTGATTATATCCACTTAATGCTTTTATTGAAAAACAACACACAAAGAAAATTACACACAAATCATAAGCAAAGAGCTCAATAAATTATCAAAGTGGACACAACCATTATCAACACCCAGAAGCTCCTCTCAAGCTCCCAACCTACCAGTACAAAGGTTACTTCTAATACCACAGGTTTTAATGAGGACTTCCTGACTTGTAACCCACGAATCAGTTTTGTCCTTTTTGAACTTTCTATAAAGGAAACCATTATTATATATCTATGCTTTTGTGTCTGCATTCTTTTGATCAACATTATAAGGTTTATCTATGTTGTGTATATTAATTTGTTCATTTTCATTGCTTATACAGTATGCCACTGTATAAATTTACCATAATGATTTATCCATTATATCATTGATAAACATTTAGTTTGGGGCCATTATGAAGAGTGCTGCTATATTTTTGTACATCTGTTTTGATGTACATGTGTACATATTTGAGAAAGCAAAATTGTAAGTTATAAGATATACAAATGTTCAACATTACATAATGTAAACAGTTTTCAATACTAATTTACAATCCCACCAGCAGTGCGTCTCTGGTTTGATTTTAAATCTTGCTGTAATTGCATCTATCAGTTACAATAAAAGCAGTTATTTTGGACTTGAAATGTGTGTTTCTAATTCTTGGTAACTTCTTTGTGGGCCAGGCAAAAATCTGTCACATTAACTAAAAAAACTTGAGAACTAAGTAGATTTAAAAAATTACTGACTCATTTCTTTAAGAACATAGGAAACAGTTTTTATCAACAAAAAATATCTGAGAAAGAGCTCATTACAGAGAGCTCATTACATTCTCTGAAATCCTAAGAGAGTTATTTGTTCCAACACTATAACCTGATTTTAGGTAGTACTAAGAAACTTTCCCACTAAAACAAATTCAAACAAGATTCTCTGGCTTAAATGTAGTATCACAGATAAATGCAGAGTTTAAAGCTTCTGCCAATGTGACATCTCAGTGTAGATGTTTAAAATCATTTAACATTTAATGTCATTATATAACCCCCTCCCACACACCCAGCACCACCTTTTAGTCACTACCTCTTACCTTTATTTGTTTCTGCCCTGACAGCTGCTCGGAAAAGGAAACTTTCAGGGCGCTGAGGCTGGTTTCTCTGGATAGCAGCAGGAAGACAATATGCAGGGGAATGATGAACTAAATCAGCATAGAAAGCAAAATTAAAGAAAATAGAAAAATATTTAATATAGTAACAGACACATATGTCACAAAAGTTCAATAAATGGAAAATAAAGAAAACATCGACTTAAATGTGGCAATGATATAAAAGAATAATTTTATTAATACAAAATCTGGTACAGAAAAGTAACACTGACAGGAGGAAGGCTGTTTGTATTTTAATTATCATGTTATTTTTGGTATATCAATAAAGACAGAATGAATGTTAATATATCAAAGTCTCTTGCAAACTTATAGCACTGCTAGCTCACGCTCATTTGTTCATATCAAATGGCTGAGCAGTTAAACCAGTTAAATTAAAAAATTGAAAAATGTGCAAAAAGTTCCCAATTTTGTGTCTGATTTCACATCTCAGAAAAGGAAAACACAGTTCTCCAAGAAGTAATTTATCAGGAGAATCCTGGGAAAGCATTATAATCTTGATGTGGTTAACTGCACCTCTGTGTCTATTACCTGTTTCTGTTGTTGGTGAACTTGATATAGCATTAGATCTGTCATCATTCTGTGGAGAGATAAGATTTTCATCAATAATTATTATTCATGAAGAAGTACTTTCTACATTTATGGAAACTTTGGGATTATTAAAAAAACATGCGTCATTGGCCATGCTACCCTGAATGTGCCCAATCTCATCTGATCTTGGAAGCTAAGCAGGGTCAGGCCTGGTTAGTACTTGGATGGGAGACCACCTTGGAATATCAGGTGCTGTAGATATTAAAAAACAAAACACAAAACAAAAAAACATGCAATTCTCCTTCAAAATTAAGTCTAGAAATGAGAATTCAGTGTAATTAATTAATTTTTTATTTTTTTAAGGCCAACCTTTTTAATTAGTTCTACAGATACAAGGTTTATGTAATGCATTCTCTAAAGATGGTCCTATTATTATAACAGGCCTTTCCTATCATTGTGAAAAATGATCATCCCAAGGCAGAAAACTTTATTGGGAAATGTATAGGAGAAAACAAATTTTTATTTTATAATAATATTTCCGGTATTGTTTCTAATGTACTTTTATTCCCCATCCCCCAGGGAATAAAATTTAATGTGTTAAGAAAGAGTGATGGAGATTTCTTCATTTCAGTTAATAAATAGGGTGTTTAAAGATGATAGAATCTGTTTGGAAGAGGAAAGTGAGGAGTTTCTCCATGCTAAGGAGTAACAATGGACACCCAGAAGGACATTCAACACCAAAAGCAGCAGCTACTTTATATATCTGTGGAGAATGTCACATAGAAAATGAAATAAAATCCAGAGATCCAATCAGATGCAGAGAATGTGGATACAGAATAATGAATAAGGACTAAAAACCTGTGGTTTTGATGCTTGAGAAAACATGGACTTTAGAGAAATATCTTTGTATTTGGATTTGCTGTTAATGTTGCAGAGCTTTTGATTACTGCACTTATCTTTATGAATACAACTATATATATATAATTTCATTAAAAAACGTATTTAGGTATCTATCAATAGTTAAAAAAACTATTTTTTGTTCAGTTACATGATTTGTAATTTAATATTATTATATATGTCATCTGACACACAATGAAGGTTCAAAGTGCTTCCCCAAACGACACTTTTAATCAAAACCTAGAATTGTCTATGTCCATTGTCACCCTGAACATGCCCAATGTCATCTGACCTTGGAAGCTAATAAGCGGGGTTAGGCCTGGTTAGTACTTGGATGGGAAACTACCTAGGAATACCAGGTACTGTAGGTGTTAAAACAAACAAACAAAAACCTAGAATCACTTGGGGCCCTTGTTAAAGTTTTCTAAGGCTCTAAAAAAAAAAAAAAAAAGATGATAGCCATATTTCCAGAATGGTATTTGAGTCTGAGATATTTTTAATTCTTTGAACAAAGGAATTGTAAAAAGAAGGAAGAGCTAGCTCAACTGGTGGTTAAGTTTACCTAAAAAGGGGGAAATGTAGATAAACTAAAAAAAAAAGGGCTAGTTGGTTCAGTTAGAGATATTGAAGACTTGGCAGGAGAGTAGAAGAAGAGCTAGAGTAACAATTTTTCAGGCTTTGATATCTAGTTATTCTCAATAATTTTAATACACCTTTATAATTTAATAACCAAGACATATTTTTGAATTAACAGAATGACTTTAAAACACACATAGAGACACATCTGCTCCCATGCTTTTCTCCCCACTTTGGTTTCAATGTTTTCAGAAATCTTTTATCTTTAGTTGGTGTTGAGTCAGATGAAATTAATGATGACAGGGAATTTTAATTGCTTAAGTAAATAAACAGAAGACATGGGGTCAAGAAAATTCTTGGACAGATCTGGAAGACAATTTTGTGGTAACCAATCCTTGGTTTGACACTTTTAGGCTTAGAATTAAAACTTAAAAAGCACTGAATGAAGAAATAAATCATATCGTTATTAGTGAAAATGACAAGATGTTCATGAAGTTTACAGACGGCAAAAAGCTAAATCTAGAATACTGAGAAGAAATGAAAATTTAAATAACAAAATTTAAAATAACAATAGGCAATAAAAAATGAACAGAAGAGCAAATGAGGCAAGAGCTGGATATTTTTATAAGGAAACAAAAGAAAATTCTTATTTCAAGGAATATGAGTTAGGAAAGAGAAAGCTAGTTAGCTACACAAACAGAAAAACAAAAAGTAAAGATTATTCTAGGTACAGAGAAAAAATACTTTTTAAAAATTTAAAAAGACCTATTACTACGCGTCAGGCTAGAAATTTAAGTATAGTAAGGAATAAAATAATAAAAGTTAATAGAAAACTCTATTAGGTAAGAAAAGCTGAAAAAAATTCCATGAATGGCAGCAAATATTCTCAACCTCCAAAAACACCAAAAGATAATATTATCATAGTTGGGTGTAATGAAAAACAAAGCCAGAATAAAAGGGACTTGTAAAACGATGACTTAAAAAAATGTACTTTTATTAAATCTAAGCGACTTGCATTCTAGGATTACTAAAATAATTGGTTCAAATCACTCACCAACCATTGACTATATATGAGAACTCGTGGAGAACTGGAGACTAAAAAAGTGGAAATTGACATGAACTTGACTTTTATGGCTGGTTAAGCAACAAAAGAAATAAAACCATGCCTATATATAGCATATATCTGCTGTAAAGTAACTGGGATACCAAAAAATAAAGAATAAATCTTTTAAAATTAATCGTCTGACAGCGCAGCAAGTATGCTAGAAAAATCAGATTTATCACACAACTTTTGACATTCACATTTGGCCTTTCTCAAAAATGATTCTGCGAGAGAATAAGCCCCAATGCCCTAAGGTATTCAACAAGTGGAATGAATTAACTTCTCTCCTATACATCTTGGAATGGAGAGAATTTTGAAAACAGTCCCTCAGATAATATTCTATGTTGTTTTTCAAATAAGAAACCTAGCTTTGAAAGGCTAACAAAGGGTTAAGACAGAAGAAAATTATAGTTTTTTCAGAAGTCATCAGGTATCTATAGCATCAGAGAGAGGGTTTGTCAGGTTAACAGATGTTATAAAAGTTGGAGTCAGCATTTAGAAGGACATGATCTAAGTATTTGAAAGTATTCTGGTAAATTAGAGAAGTAAAAATGTTCAAAAAGTAAAATTAATTTAACCAATGTCACCATTAAAAAAAGTAAAATTAGGAAAACAAAAGATACAGAATATGAAAATCAAATATCATTTAGAAATATAATTAAAACTCTTGAGAATTATAGTGGATACTGAACAAAATTAATATCAAAATGAAAAAAGTCAACTTAATGCTCGGAGTAGGACGTGAAAAACGCTTATTTCATGCTCAGCACCAGGCAAACTCTAATGAGAGATATATTTCTCATTGGGAACTGTGAAGACAAAATGGAAGGCAGAGAACTTGTGAAAGTTCATAAAGATTGATAGGCCTGGAAAGCCATGTAAAAGGATCAGAGTTTATTCAGGGAGAAGACAAGGAGGGCATCATAATAATTTTCAAATATAAGGATTCTTGTATAAAGACTGCTATTTACTAGAAAATGTCCACTCTAGAAAGAAAAGAAGTATAAACCACAGGAAGATGGAAATTAGAAAAAGAGAGGACCTTCCTGACAGTGAGGATTATTAATCATTTCTTATGTATTGTGCGATAACAAATGTGTAATTACTATCCCTAGAGGCCTTCAAAAAAATAATATACTACAGGTTCCTTATTTAGGCTTCCAGGCTATGTGCTCTCTGTTGCAAGTATGCTGTTATGCACGAAAGCAGCCACAGACAATACATAAACAATCAGGAGTGGATGCGTACCAATAAAACTATTTACCAAAACAGGTAGCCTAGGGGGCCATAGCTTGCTGATCCCTACTCTAGAGGGTTTTGAAAATAACAGTTTTGGGGACTAGAACTAAAATTATTTTGCATCTATATTAAACAACAGAGTGAATATGATATTGCATATTAACCAAAGCAAAATAAGAAGTCATGATAAAAAAATAATCACTGATAAGAAAATTAGAATGACATTTCAATCAGAACCTGAATATAATGAATTAATGCAGCTTTTATGATTGTCTGGCATGATAAAACTGTCAACAAATTTCAAGTGAAACTAATGTTAAACTCAAATAGTTTTATAAACTTGGGTATATTTCATGCAATCCTAGATTTCAGATTGCCTGCTGTTAGGCCAACCCTCTGGAAAACTAAGACCTTCACTATATATCCCCTTCCCGGAGTTGATGAATGATAATAACAAGAGATACCTTAAGAGGCACGAAGGCAGAAGAATGAGGCACGGTAGCAGCAAAGCCCATTTGATTCAACCCTGACAGCGACTAAATTTCAAAAGAGAAAGAGAAGAAACAAAAGGCGGCATTTAAGTTAGCAAAATGTCTGGCAGGCAAGTAGGCAGGCAAGCAGGCAGATCAGGTCAGTGAAATTAGAAACAGAAAGTTTCTAATTTCTGTTTGACAAACTTTCAAATGGTTTACTAAGATAGGGCAGAAAGAGATACTTGGGGGAAAAAACCCATAATTTATAAAAGTTTATTCACCTGTATAATTCAAACTATTTCAATACCTTATACTATATCAATTGAGAAATAAAAGGCATAATTTATTGAAAAAAGCTCTATTTTGAAATAAAACTGATCACATCAAAATTTCTTTAGCAAAGCAGCCTTGAAACTAACGAGTCCTGTGCTGTTCCTATGGGGGAGGGAGGGGTGGTAGGGAGCAGTCAGAGCTCATTTTAAATGAGCAAAACCAACATGATTTAGAACAATATTTTTCAATATTAATGCAAATTAGATTATAATTCAATTTAATGTCTTTAATATGAGAAGACAGGACATGAGGATTTTTGCATCATACCTTAAAGATGAACCAGCATTTAATTTCTGCCTCTGTCAAAGTCCAAATAACCTTTAAAAGGTTAAGTAAAATTTTCCTTCTTTAAATCCTTTACCCATTCACCAACCTACATATGACTAGATTTTTAGAGATAGTCATTGTACAGATTTTGATTACAGATAAAAGCTGCTAAAAACATGACAATGTTTTTATTTGGTGGGGAGCAGAAATCAGAGAAGACACGACTTTCACAAAGGGTGTTGGATAAGACTGTACCTATTAAAAGAACAAAATGCCAAAGGCTTAATGATATCAAAGGCTTTATAAGTTAAATAATCTAAAAAAATTTAAATTGGGATCACACGTATCTGAATCATGGGATGGTAGAACAACACATGTGGATATTTAGAAAAAAATTATGTAGGTGGTCAATAAAATAAATACAATTATTTTTCATAAGACTTGATAGACAGAAATGTCTTTTTGTTTTTTTTTAAAAAAAGTATGTAACACACACTGCAACATTAAGGCAGAAAAAAGTGAAAAAGAAATGAAGTCAAGAACAAAACCCTGACAACAGTAATACAATATGTATATGTCACCTGTTAAGATTTCTTGGTCCTCCTTATAATCAAAGGTGCTGGAATTACTGTAAATCTCAAGTATAAAAAAGCTAAAAACCATTATGTTGGCAAAGAAGGAAAAAAGGAGTGAAGGGAAGAGGAAGTGAAATATGCACTTCTCTAGTATCTAGAGATGGGATATAGATATGGATAGGATACAGATGAAAGCAAGAGAAGCCTGAAGAAGGACAGCCCTAAGAGAATGTTAGTATAACTGATATTAATCATTACTAATACTCATTTCAAATTCTATATTTCAAAGTCTTTAAATCAAATTCAATATTTATCTTGCTATACCATCAGACCTTTTCATCAAGAAACATTTTAATGAACAATCAACCATTAGATGCACAACATTTACATGTTCATTCAGGAAATATTTATTGAGCACCTAATGTATCCAAGAAACTATGACAGGGACTAAGCATACATAAGTAAATGCAACAGAGAATACCACTGGTCTATGAAGCTACAGTCTAGTCGTCTAACAGGGAAGAGATGTAAAACAACAAATACCCACCTAAAAGTACTATGAATAAAAAAGTAACAGTGGAGAAATAAACTTGATTTGAGGGTGGAATGTTCCAGAAAAGCTGTTTTAAAGATGTCACATTTAAGCTGACACCTGATAGATGAGAATAAATTAACCAAGGAGTATATGCAGGGAGGAAGAGGCATTCCACGCAGAGGGAAAGGTCTTTGCAAAGGTCCTGAAGTAGAAAAGGGCTTGCCATTTTTGAAGAACTGAAAAATATTGGTATAGCATGAGCCGAGAGATGAAAGATAGAGATGGTAGTCATATAATACATAGGAATATACAAGAGCTTATTGGCCATGTTAAGAAATTTGTACTTTATATGAAGGAGCTTGTAGGCCATGTTAAGAAGTATGAACTTTATTTTACCACAGGAATCCACTGAAGAGTAGTTTTGAGAGGATCAGAGGTATGATTTAAAATATGACTCTTCTGCACAGTGCTGGATACTATTTGGCACATAAAAAATATGTGAGACATGACTCTTGCTTTTAAAAGGCCATCTAATTTAGGTGTGACAAGAATACTAATCATTAATACCAAGTATAGTGTTTTGAAAATGGCTGAAAGCCATTTTAAATTCCATGCTAAGGGGATTTTGTTGTTTTTTTCAAATTCCACTTTTTCCTTGACAATAAAGTCTGGGCATTTACACTTCTATCACTTATGTGTTATTAAATCTCACCTTCAGTTTCCTAAATTGTTTTCAATTATAGGAAAGTATGAAATTATAGGATAGTATGAAAGGCAATACAACATAGTGTTTAATGTAGGTTCTCCAGTTAGCCAAATCTATATTTGAACCCAGCCTGGCACTTACTAGCAATGTGACCTTGGACAAGTCACAGGCTGGATAAGACAGTCTGTGCCTCAGCAATCATTTGTAAAATGGAGATATGTCTAATCTTAACTGTTAAAGTTGTTGTGAGGAGTGAAGGAGATAATTCTGGTGACTCATCATAGGTTCTTAATAGTTTTCTGCATTAATTTAAATTATCAGTTGCTTCTATACCAATTAACTTCCACTAAAATTACAGAGGCTCGTGGTTGTATTTATCTATAAGACTGACCAGTTAAAATATGCTTCATCCATATCAAAGAAAATGATGATTGATCCCAGAAATTTGAACACAGGAAGTTTACGTAACAGGAATCTCATACTAAAGTATGCAGTCCATGCAGTAATAGGCACAATGGCAACAGTAGCACATGAGACAAGAATTGTTAGAGACAGTAGATTTTTGAACTGCTAGTTTTCATTATTACCATGAAAAAATAACATAAAACATGATGGAGAAAAGCAAATATGTAAATGGTTAGAATTCTCTTTCAAGGCTGATGTAAGATTTTCAATAAAGCGCCCTCATGTTATACTCATTTTCACCTGAGTTTGAAAAATGGGTATGGAGGGATAATCTTGAGATGTTAGTATTTTTTAAAAGGTTGAGATTTTCTGTAGCTTAAGACAGATGATAAAAAGGGATGCCAAAAACATAGTTATAAAATTAGCATTGTGGAGTAAGGGACTCCATTTAACACACAGGTGACTCATGAACCAAATTAATGGTTAATAAATAAGTACACCTAGAATTAGAAATGACATTTAAAAAACTAATATATTATGCCTTTTTCTCCCAATATACATACAAAGCCAATATGGTTCTCAGTGCAACTGTTTTACTTTTGGAAACACTAACAAAGATATTTGATTCATAGCTGCAGAGTACTGGAACTCTGGGCAAATCATGAACAGTAACGCAGAAAAACAGTTCTAGCTAAGCATTTAGTAATGATGACCATCATGTTTTATGGTATACAGATCATTTCTGAATGCACACCAGCTATTCTCCAATATCTGGACACAGCGATTTAAAATCATTTTGTGCAAGGCTCTTACCACTAACAAGGCACTATCATCAGTATGCTGAGACCTTCTGGATGGAAAGGGACACTAGAGAGGTAGAGAAAATGAAGCAATATCAAAAACAAACTATGCACACACATGACATATTTCACAAATAAGAGGCAAAGAGACATACTAAGACATACTTGTGAAGATATTAACACACAGGACTATATTCACTATCATTTGGAATTCATGTCCCATAATAGCTAATAAGTTGATGCTGAGTAATGATTTTCTTTTGAAGAGCTTAAATAACTTCAAATATGATCTAATTGCCTCAACTTTCTAAAGCAATAGGGGATAGAGATTATTATTCTTTGTTCACAAGAGAGGAAGCTACATATAGATGGAGCAAGAATGTAAGTTTCTGTGGTCATTTAGTGAGCCAGTGACAAATTTAAAAACAATATACTCAAGAGTTATGATTTCTAGTCTAAGCATCTCTTCACATTACCTTTCTCAGACAAAACCAAAGTATAACTGGAAATTTTAAAACTGTCATTCTCCTGAGAAGCTTGAGTTTTTAGACAATGCATTTTCCAGAATAACCATCAAGAAGAAAATGTGGAGTAAAAAAGGAAGAGTGCATTAACTTATCTAACTTTGATTGTCAAAAGTTTGTACAGAATTATTACCATGTGAAGAAAAGACAACTGAAAATATTTAAGTGAATTTTTCAGGTATTATACCAAGGTGTAAGTTCTCATATAAACAAAAAGTAGTTATTATATCCAATAAGATTTTTAAAACTTTCTAATTGATAATTTAAAACATTTCCAACAATATATTTTACCATTTCAGAAACACTTATGCTTTAAAAACACTGCTGTGAAAATCGATGCTTATAAATCCCCATGTGTTAGGTTTTTAAAAGAACTTACTTTACAAAAAGCAAACTCAAGATTCACATAAAATAGTGCTTTTATGCATTATTTGAGGAAATAATGGTCATAAATTGAATAAATGAGAAGGCAAAGATAAAAGAGAATGGTTAATTAGAATGCTAACTATAATAAAAATATTCATTTAGTAAGCTTCCCAAAATAGTGCACAAATTTTAAAAAGGTTAAACAATTAATTTTACATGTTAACTTGTAATGAAAATGTACTAAATATTACAAAACTAATGTGTACAAAGTATAATCAATAACATACACACTTAAGCAATGAGCAATGAAGCTGAAATACTATGTAAAGTCTTTGTTTAACACCAACACCATTCACCTGTGCCAGATAACCCTTCTCAGGACTCTCACTACACAGTATGCTTCGAAAAAGGGTGAGGGAGATACCTTTGGTGAGGATGGGGAGGGAAACAATCTCCAGATGGATCCATATAACATTAAAAAATCCTGATCTACAGATTCTGACAAACGCCCTGGCCTGTATTTTTAGTCTCTAATAAGTAGAATTTGTGAGCAGAAAAGAGAAAATGGCAATATATAAATCACTGAAAACATGTGGTAATCACACATCAAATATTTCATTGTAATAATAAAAAATTCCAAAGAAAAGATAATTATATAGACTTACCTCGCCATCTAAGGGGGGTTGTTTTTGTGTACTGTGTGGTGCTTTTTTCTATAGACCCCCCGAAATCCCCCCCAAAAAAGGAAAGTTGGTTAGAATCTGGAACACTAGAAAGGATAAATTCTACTTACTAAAATAATTACATTAATATCTGCATCTCTTTTCTAGATTTATTGGTTAGATGTTGTCCTTCCTTTTAAAAAACTTACAATTTAAATGAGGAAAAGCAATAAAATGACAACTAGTATTTTCATATTTCTATAAGCATCTATAAAACAGAAACTTTTTAAAAACTATGTTTTTATATGTACATGCATACAAACACAATCACAAAGTAGTAATATCTCACTATATCCTCTCAATAAAATCATTTGCCCTTTCTCTAACGGCTTCAAAAGTCAATCTAACGCTAACAGCTTTAGTTCTTGTCAGCCAAATTTCACATTTGCATTTTCAACAGCTTATGGAAATACTCTACTTGGAAACACTACTCTCAGTTCATGTTCAACATATTCAAAAACTAACTCACAATTTCCCTTACTAACTGGCTCTTTTCCCCAATTTGCTAATTTCTGTTATCATGTCAAACAATATTATCTATATAGTTAGCATTTTACATTGTGTACTTGTATATGGTATCTTAAGTGATCCTTTTTACTCTGTGAGATAAACATAATCACATTCATTTGAAGATGAGAAAATTGAGGATAAGCAAGGTTATATGGTATGTGCAAGGTTGCAAAGCTGGTAGGCAGCATAACTGAGATGTACATCTTTGTCTTTTGACTCCAAATTCTATATTCTTTCCATAATGCTAGACACCCATTAAAACCATTCTTTTAGCCTCAAAACCTTGCTTTGGGACTTCTCCTTTTAACTCATCTTTAATAATTTATTCAAAATTCACCACACAGCTATGTATAAGACATAATGATGCTTCTCCTGAAATTTTATAGTTAATTTTTAAAATCCATTGTTTTGGTAGGGGAGTGTAGCACTCACCATACTAATAAAAGTATTAGAAGTATTCATAATAATTATGAAATAGTTAATGTTTAATAGCTAAATGTTACACATATGAGGAAACTAAAGGCACAGAGTGGTTTGGCAACTTACCAAAATTCAAGCATATACTGAAGCGAAGCTGGATTCAAACTCAAGTATTTCTAATTCTAAGCAACATTGCTTCTCCTTAGGAATCTTAGAAATTAACTAGTTTTATGCCTTTATTTTGCACCCTCATCTAATTATTGCAATTATTCTCTATTTCATTTTCTTCCTTTCTTAGTCTCTAACATATTCAACATCAATAGATCAGTTTTTCAGAATTATCTTTCCTCTCATGTCTTTCTCTTGCTTAAGAATTTACAACTGTTCTCTTATGCTGAACATATCAAGATCAAAAACTCCAATCTCACAATTAATCAAGACTATTTACAGTATCATTATCTCTTCATAGCTATGACTTCTACAGAAGGCAAGCTAAATGAGTTACAATTTATGTAAAAAGGAGAGAAAAGCACTTAGGACATAGTATGTGTTAGCTATTACTATTACTGAGAGTAGTATAGCATTGTGATCATAGAGTAGGGTTTGAAACCAGCCCTGTTTAAAACAACAACAACAACAACTACTACTTTCCATTAGCCTTATTTCCATTTTCTGTTCAGCCTGTCTTGGTTAGAATCCTTACTCTGCCCATACTAGCTGAGTATTTAACCTCAGGCAAATTGTTATCTTCTCTGGGCATCAGAGATCATCAAGGACTGATACATTTGAAAAAACTGAAAAAGAATTTATCATGTCTATGATATTTAATGGTACTTAAAGAAGATGATCTTTGATTATAGTTATAAAACACAAGCTAGAAAGAGTTTGGAGGACAAGAGTGTTTCATTCACTTAACAAATATTTATAAGCTTTACTATAGGCTAAGACCTGCTAAAGATCTAGGGATATAACAGTGAATAAACAAGACTGATGTGGTCCCTGTCTTTAGGAAATTTACAGATAAATAGGAAAGACAGATATTAAATAAACAAAAATACAAATAATTTTTTAATTAGGAAAAAATAAATTCAAGGTGATTTCAGAACAAAAAGACAAGTAATATAGGCAAAACAAAACAAAAAACAGGCCGTAAAATGTTTAGAAAGAAAAAAAGAAAGATTAACAGAGATAGTTAACTAAGTGTGGAGAGAACAAAAAGGAATCAAAAGATGACTCTGAAGTATTAAACCTGTGAGCCACACAAATTTTTGCAGAGTGAGGAAATCAGAAATAGGTTCAGATAATAATAGTTTACATTTGACACTTTCACTTTCATAATATTATTAACTTTACTAATGCACCAGAGATTGAAAAAATAGCAATGGATAGTAAAGTGATATATCTAATGACAGATTGCTAATTAAGAGGAAGAAAACACTGTCCTAAGAGCAAGATCATCACTTCTAATTGTTTTCAGGTTTATCTACATGAGGACAATTAATCTAATCACAGGTAGGAAACAGTTACATTACTCAAGATTTTTATGAGGAAAAAAGGTTAACATTTTAATTAAGACAATAAAAACTGACAGCCTCAGTAAAACAAATAAGCACTTCTAAGGAACTTTAGGAGTATCATTAAATGCATTCAAAGGACTTACCTTGACAAAGTCTAAGACAGCATCCCTCTGAATCTGCTTAGTCCTAACTTTCTCCTCCTCATACTGCAGGGCAGCAAGCTGTGCCTCTCTTCGAGTGCGCTCTAATTGTTCTCTTCTCCGATGAAGTTCCAAGTCTGTATGTGATAGCTGGAACAAAAGTTAGTTTGCAAATGCAAGTGGAGATAAAAATTCAACTTATTAATCCTTATCAATTTAGGGAATTACTGCTGACCCAACTTTTACTTTGCAGCCACCTGGCATTTCTTTAAATGTGTTTGTTCATTGCTAATCTTTTCTCATCTTTGTACTGTGTTCTTATATGTACTATAAAGCCATCATATGGATAAAGATTTATTTTTGTCTAGTATCTTTAAAATACTGTTAGCAAGTATCAGGTACACATGTTATAGTAACTGTATAATCGAAGAGATGGAGTGAAGTTTATAGCTATCTGGCAATTAATGATAATTTAGATATTATAAAGGAGGAAAACCATCACAGTTAAAAAAAATCAAAACTAAAACAGAATTTTTTTTTTTTACCTGATTATGACTTGGTGATAGTGACAAGAGAGAAGATGGCTCAACTGGAACCCTGGCCCCAAAAAGAAAAGAAGAAAACTTTTTGATAAGACAGATATAGATATATAAAAGACAAGTGAAACTTCACTGTTAATGTTAATAGCTTTCTATGAATCAATATGCAAACTGTCTGTCTAATCAGCACTGAAAAAACTAAATGCATTTTGTAAACTTGAGCCCAGGTCATTAAATTAAGTTATAGGAATACCTGATGCCTTCAACTTGTGTTTCACGTGGTATCACTGATCAAGCTATAGATAGCTAACAACTGTCTGTGTCAGCCAGTGCTGATGATATAGTTATTTTTAGATCACTTTCCAAACACTCTCATTTCTTTATACCACAAATAACCATTATTTCCTTTACTACAATGACTGAAACAAGATACAAGTAAATGGAGATCATTTTATACACAAAGCCATTTTATCAACAGAAATCCATAATACTGCAGAACCTGGTAACTGTACTTGTAAAACACTTGTACTCCCCAACCAATAAAACAATTTTAATAACAAATATAAAGATTCCGTTGATTTTTATTTTTAAGAAAAAGATGAAACCTAATTTGATGCTTTAAAAAATAGTAAAACTTGCTTCTCAGTTTTATTGATATTAATTCTTATAGTTTGATATTTATCTTTTTCCTGATCTGGATTTAGATTTTCGAGTCTGTTACTCATTTGTGTCTTTGAAACTAACAATATTAGAGCAGTGACATTTAGGACCTGAAAGTTTTAAACTGTGATTATTAATTAGGCTGTCAGGCTGCATTAAATCAGTGTGTTATTAGGGAAACAAAAACAAATCCTCCGAAGTTCACAGAGTTTCTTATTACTTACTAATAATAATAATATTCTTCAACCTGAAATTTAGGACACTCACCCCAATTAATACACCATGAAAACTTTTCTCTAGCAAGATCTCTTCAGTTATCATATATTAAATCCTTAAATGCCTTTTCCAAAAATTCCAACCTATGGAGATTTTCTGAGAAAAGGTCTTTTTAAGAATCTCACTTTTCTTTAAAATTGGGACTTTTTTTCTTGATGTATCTGTGTAATCAATACTTCTTTTGCACTTATCGACAATGCTTTGTGCCACTTTTTGGACAATATTTTTCAAAGGCACATAGAAACAAACATCTCTGCAGCTCTGTTAAGTACACACACTATTTCTCAATTATTCCTCATAATAACCTTATGATCTTATGGAGTAAGAACTATTATAATAATCCTTATTCTACAATTGAGAAACTGGGGCAAAGAAGTTAAGTAATTTCCCCCAGGTGACAAAGTAAGTTGTAGAGTTAAGATCTGAATCCTTATTTATCTGATTCTGCAGCAGTTTGCATGCTAAACTACTAAGCATGAAAAAACTGAGACCCACAGAGGTTAATGACAGCAATTTATTGGCAGAGCCTGGATTAGAATTCAAGGTACTTGACTTGTATTAGTGCTTTCTACTAAACCACATTTCTCTACTTTACAGCAACAGACTCTAGGAAGGAGAAACTGAAGAGCACTGAGATTTAAAAGCATTTGGGTACCCACAAAAAATTTTACCTGAGATGGTAAAAACTAAGTTGTGAAAAGTTAAAGATGTTGGCAAAGAGGGAAGCATGGCATATGAGAAAAAAGTGGTAGTGAAGAACACATTTGAGAACAGACAGTTACCTACTAATTAATCACCAGGTAGTAATGTTACCCCATTATAGCTTTCTCACTCCTTGGTGTCATGACATTTCATGTTGCATGGCCTTTTCATCTATGAATGTTACTTAATGGAAGTATCACTGACATTTCAGATAATATTGTTGTTGTACAAAATTGTCCTACACATTACTGATAGTTTAGCCTTAATGCCGGCCAATAACACCTATAATCACTTTAACAACCAATTTCCACAACACATAAATATATGTTCAAATATCCCTTGGGGAGTGGTGTTATTCCCTGTTAAGACATGCTGATCTACCTTATATCTTACACTTTCTTGAATTTTAAAAATATAATATGTAAGAAAGCAAAGAAGTTACAGTACCGTTCTTTTTCTTTCCAAGTTTTTTTCTATTATTAGTTCTAAATCTTTGAAGTATTCTGAAAATTCTTTTTAAAAAATTTCTAGGGGTGGCTCCATAGTGTAGGGGTTAGTATGCCTGCTTTACACATAAAAGGTCCTGGGTTTACCAGGCCTGGGGTGCACCAGGTCCCCATGAGTGCACTGGGGGTGCCAGGCCCCAGGTGTATGCCCCAAGCATGTGGGAGGGGTCACCCCACCTTCAGAGATCCACTTCTTAAGGGGAAGCAGCAACATCCATAGGTCAGGGGTGAAAGTGGAAGGGAAAGGGGAATTAAAGGAGGGGGGGAATTTGTAGACACTAAAATAATAAGTTATTGACAGAATAAATTATGTTTATAATTTTTTAAAAGAACAGAATAAATTATTTAATATAATCCTTGAAAAAGTTTAAAATAACATTAAACCTGGGGAAAATCTTCCTTAACTTTTTACTAATCCTTGCCAACCTTTAACATCCCTAAACCTTTGCATCTTCAGTCAAAAGTTTTCAAGGTAAAAGGAGGAGAATGGGTAATTAGGGATAAGATTTTTAATTGGGATATAACCAATAAAGAATGAGAAATTAGTGAGTCCAGAACCATGTACTTGTGAGAAGGAACATGGTACAGTGGTTAAAAACACAGATTTTATAATTAGTCATGACTGAGTTTGAATCCAAGGCCTGTCACTTAATAGTAACTGACTGTGGATATAAATGAAAAACTCCTACCTCTGAAAGCACAGGCTCAAATAAGGGAGGATTCCTCCAGTGCTGGTAAAGTAAGAACTTTAAGGCTTGGAGCCTGGACATTACACCTGGATAAAGGAACTTGTTTACCAACAGAGTATTGTAGAATATGGGAGTTGATGTTGTTTTTGAATAGCTGACATAGCTGCTTGGTATAAACAGGGAGTTAGCCTATAATTCCCTACCTACTCTTCTGACTGGTGAACATCTCAATTTGCCCAGGTCACTTAGACTCATGTCCTAGATGCTCATCCCTCAGAAAATAACAGAGGCAATGGGAAACATGCTTAGCTAAGTACATGCTTTGCACTGACTAATAATTGCTTTAGGAATAATCTACCACCATTCATATATATCCTCACAAATCAAGACTAGTTGCTCCATGGTTTGGCCCAATTCAATGAACTAGGAAAGTTATTTAACTTCTCTAAGGCTTATTTTCCTCATTTACAAAATGAGGATAATATAAACTAAAAAGGAAAATAAAAAACACATTCTAATGATTACATATTTAGAGTAAGAGGTATTAACTGCAACTCTGTCCCCAAATTACTAATTTCACTATTAACATTTCCTGTAGCTTTTATTGGCCATCTGTAGATGAAGCAGACCAAAAAATAGAAAGGACAGATAAACCATCTCAAATGGGTTTACGTACCCTAATCTGACAATATGTTTTAATAATATGCTTTTCAAACAAAACCTTTTAATTGGTAGAAAAAAAGAAGCAATTTCTTTTTAGCAATGATCAATGGGCAAGTAGCAATCTGTTAAACTCGATTCCTTTGAGTCTTTGTAACTGGAGGACTGAGATTTTTTTGGTTAACCTATTATTCAGGTTACAGACAAGTCTTGGTAGCCAGACAGCTGCCAGTCATTTTGAGGTGATTTTGTTTTTCTAGGTTCTAATTCATGATTCCATTTGAATGTAAGCTCTAGGAGGACAAGGGAACTTTGACATTCACAGCTATTTCCCAATACCTAGAAAAGTAGCTGGCACACAAAAGATATTTAGCAAATATGTAACTAAATAAATGAAGCACAGTCGACCTTGAACAATGTGGGGGTTAAGAGCACTGACCACCCCTGCACACAGTCAAAAATCCAAGTATAACTTCTAAGTTCCTCAAAAACTTAGTTGTCCTTTGGTATTCTCAGGAGACTGGTTCCAGGCTTCCTGTGGATACTGAAATCCATAGATGCTCAAGTCACCTATATAAAAGGGTGTAAATCAATGCATCCATGGACTCCCAACTGTGGATCAAAAACAGTACTGTTATTTATTAAAAAAAAGTTCATATATAAGTGGACCCATGAAGTTCAAACCTGTGTTGTTTAAGGGTCAATTGTATGTATTTCTTTTAGATTTTAACTGGTTATAGGAATAAAGTGTAAAGTCCTTATTCAAAGACTATATTAAGGTCTAGTGATTTGAAGCACCCAATTAAAAGTACAATAGATCCTCCATATCCAAGGGCTCTGCATTGGAGGATTCAATCAACATTTCAATTGGTTGAATCCACATACATGGAACCTTGGGATACAGAGAGCTGACTAAGACTTGTACATTTTAGTATCCACAGTGGTCCTGGAACCAATCCTCTATGGCTACTGAGAGGCAACGGTAATCATGGCTTCGGTTTCTTGCACTGTGGTAGATTAGACACTCTAAATGACTCTTTGATGGAAACAACTAAAATGCTGAATAAAACAATCATTTAAAATGCACTGCTAAAGTGCTATGAAAATAAAGAATCCACAGATTCTAAAAAGAAGTAAAAACAGGAACTCTGCATTAAAGTTTGATAGGCAGACTTTTGTCCCTTATGATCTCTACCCCTGGTGTGACTCCAGTGAATGCATGTCAAAAGGACTGTGCAGACAAAATTAAGATTATAAATCGTTGACCTTAAATTGGAGAGATTACCCAGGTGGGCCTAATATAATCACACGAGCCTTTAAAAGAAAAAGGCAAGAGAGTTTGTGAGATGCAGCAGAAACAGAAATCAGAGATTCAAAATGTGAGAAGGATTTGGCCCTCAACTCCTGGCTGGAAATGGAGGAAGCCATGAACTAAGTAATGTGGGCAGGCTCTAGAAGTTGAAAATGACTCCTAGCTAAAATCCAATAAGGTAATGGAGACCTCAGTCTATGAATGCATGGAACTGAATTTTGCCAACAACCAGTATAAAACCTGGAAAGGGATTCTCCCCCAAGGTCTCCAGATAAGAAGTCAGGCAAGCCTGTCTAGACCTCTACCCAACAGAACTGTGACATAATAAATGGTTGTTTTAAGCTGCTAAATTTGTGGTAATTTGTTACAGAAGTATTAGAAAATTAATACATAAGACAACCGAGCAAAAAAGCTGGCTTTTACCTTGAGGGTTCCTACTAAATACCAGCAACCTTGAGCTTTACTTACAATGGATGTAGGAATTTAGAGGTACAGGAGATAAAGAAAGCCTAGGTCTACCCAAAGTGGGGGAATGTAATAGGAAATCTCTGCATGAAATTGAAACCTCAGTCTAAGTAGACATGGCAATAAAAAGCCATTTTGAGATAAATTTGAAAGATATGAAATTTAACTAAGTTCTGTGAATTACCTGATAAGACTATAAAAGGCCAAGTTATGAGTTTCTTTAATTATTTCACCCATTTACTCGATCCATCTATATCTCAGTCCCCTAAGCAAATATAGTATCTTGTCATGTATAAGTAAAAAACTATGTATGACACTTTCTACAAAGCACATTTACTATTGTTTAAGAATAGGCATTTGAAATCCACTACTTAAGACTTCATAAAAACAGAGAAGAAGCAAAGAACCAAAGGCTGAGTATTTTTCAACTATTGTGACATAATTATGACAAAAAAACTTTTTGGAATTCAAGAATAAGAAGCAGTACTCTAAATGGTCAACCTAATTTTAGAAACAGTCTATGTTGCACTACGTGTAGTGAAAAGGTCATATCAACTGCGATAGTAATAAGGATACATATTGCTGTTTCTGTCTTTCTGTTATACAGTCAAAGTTTAAGTATAAAATATTTCAGGACTCCTGACATTCATTTAGCTCTCTTTATGCATAAAACCAGACATATCACCATAAAAAAATCTCATTGCTATGAAGTATCTTCAATTCAAATAACTGTGCAAGTAGTGGTTTAGGTGATCTAAATTTAGAATCAATAAATCTGTTTTACTTGTTTTGCTATTACATGAGCACAAAGGTACGTTATCATTCAGCCCTAAACACATAGTACTGAAAACATACAGTATTTAAACATCTTTATTATACACAGATCTGCACAAAACTAAAATCATTTCATGCTCTTATTAAGTTTTAAGACAAAAACAAATAAGTACACTTGGTCTTTCAAACCTATTTTGATGTGAGTATCTTCTCACATCTTCTGCTTTTTGAAACTCCCTCATGGGTACTGGCTTAATTGGTGAACCCTATGAAAAAGCAGAAATAAATCCATTTAACATGCTTATCCAGAACACTGTGATTACACAGTTCACATTGAACTTCGCATTTAGAGGTATGTATATTACATTAAAAAACATTTTAACAAAATCTTCAAATGTGAGTTTTTTATGTTATAAAAATAAAAATGAAGTAAATTTCCTTTTCACTGTATTATATAAATTATAGCTTAGAGGTCATCTAGCAACAAACTTTCATCGAGAACAGAAATTCCTACCTACCCTACCTACCCTGACTTTTGCTGGTAATAGGGAGTTCATTGGGCAGATTTCATTTCTTCTTCATCACCACAAATTATTATTATTACTTATGTTGGTCATACATACAGTCCTGGGGATGTTGGTGGAATATTAAGATAAAACAAAAAGTAATTTCTTTTTTTGGTAAAATGACATTAAAAAAGAAATAATGGCAACTTAATTTACTTTTAAACTAATGGGTAAAGGTCATTTAAAAAAACATTACTGAGAAAAATTAAACTGACTTGAGTAATATGTACTACATACTGAAAAATGAAATAAATCAAAGGTAGAAGCTTACAGGTTATCACAGTATGTACTATGTCAAATGAGAATATATAGAAACAATACAATCTTATTTCTCACCAAAAATAATCATCAAAATGAGTATTCTTGAAAGGAAAGAAAACTGCTTATCCAAAGAGGATATCCAAAAAATTAAATGCAAAACTATATTTCTAAGAAATAAGTACATCACATATAACTATAAATCTTCTTTGGTGAGTTACTCTAAAGGACTAAAGCTGACTCTCTTAAATTCTGGGCATGAGGATCATATAAAATGAGATACTATTCTAGAATCCTGATGAGAGAATAATTATTCTAATTTCAGTGAATGTGGCTTTTTAAAATTAACAAATGTATCTCTCAGTATGTTAATGTCAGTGACTTATCACCCTGGTTTTATAACACTACAATTATTTAAAATTTTTGCAAGAGATACATAAAATTTTCATGCCAAAATCAATGTGACATTGGTTTAACTTTTAAAATAAATATGTCATATTCTATAAATATAAGTAATACCCCATTTTATCATAATATTTCTATATATGTGAGAAGTACTATAATAAAATTAAATAGCAGCAGTGTTTAAAATCTAGATTAGTTTTTAACAACTCATTTTCAGACAGCATTCAAGACTATAAAAAAATATTTCTTCACTGATTATTAAACCATCTAAAATACCACTATTTCATCATTTTTTATAAATGCCAAATTTTAGAAAGTCTGATGACACAGAAGTCATAAAGAGCCTAATGACATAAAGATTACCACACATAATAGGCTGTAGGAATTAAAAAATATTATTATAAACTAGCCAATAGAACTATTTATTTGGACTAAAGAAATGATATAATTTTTTTACCAATAGTATAATAGGCATTTTCATTTTTAGTAAAAAATCTCATTTATACAGCCTATTTAACCATAAGATGATCAAAGAGAAAGACCACAAGGAAGGAAAACGGATTCCCGTTAAGATTATAGCATGCATTGTTAATTTTAACTTTATTGCAAAGCTGTTGCTTTAACAGGGATGTTTATAGTGAAACAAGTGGTTTTACTAATCACTTGGTACACACTGCTACCTCTGGGCTGCAGGATTTTGATTTATATTTACCCAACTTTAAATACAAGAGGGTCTTCAGAACACCGAAAAATTACTGTTAATACTTTTAATAAAGCCTTCAGAGAGGAAAACCAAAAGAATTTTTTAAAGGAATGCTAATATCACTCCATAACATGTCCCACTTGAAATGATTATTCTCTATGTCATCATTCTCCAAAAAGGCCCCAAGTACTTCTCAAATAACTCGTGCTCTGAACCTGGGACCAACTCCAGACATTAACATCATACATAATGAAGTTGAGCCATTTTATTATGCTGACTAGATACGTCAAATGCTATTTCTACTTGAGATGCTTGGGGAACCGGCAGAGATTCTGCAGTGAACTGAATGCTCATTTATGAGGCAACTCAATGCTCCACTATAAGAGACACCCAAGAATTTTAATGACAAACAATTCATATTCTGTTTGAGCATAAAAATTCCAATATAATAATTAAGCTCATTATAAAAATTCTATGGTTAAGTATGTTGCTCCAAAAGTCATCAGTTTTGTTCAATTCTTAATTACTGATTAAACTTTGATTTACCAGTTAGTAACAATAAAAAAGCACTAAGAACAAGGATGAAAAGGATCATATTCTTTTGCATTTTCTTCAGAGGCATGGGACACTCATAGGACTCTTTTAATCTTGTTTTGAGATTCTAGATTCTGTCTTTATTTAAAAAATAAACCTAAACCCTATGTGAGCCTACTGTCTGATTTTTAAAACTAAATCTGAAAAATTTGGTAATGAATTGGAACTGAACACAGTAAAACAAATAATCAGGCCTAAACCAACAAATCACTGGTATGACAGAAATTTATACTATCATGAACTATTTATATCGGGATTAGCAACATATTTAGGCTTAAATGTATGTACTACTACCTCATGAGTGATTCGCCGTTGTTCAATATATGCCATGAACTGTGAACTGAGGCTGTTTGAATCCAGGCCCTTGGGTTGTCTGATCTCGTCCTCTTCTTCCTCTGCAGTACAGCTATCAATGTAGTCAATCTGATCCAGATCGTGTTCCACTGTCCACCACACACACCACCCCGCAGAAAAAACATTCAAATTAGATAGCCAATAAAGACATTAAATTGCATTCTTGCCTTCCCCTAACATTTTCTATTCTGAAAGTAGAAGGAATAAGAGGTTTAAATTATGTAAGCCTTTATTATTTATTCCACGGCCACCAACAAAAATAGGCTCCCCCAAAATTTTAGTCATAATTTACTAAAGAATACAGTAATTGATGGCATTTATTGGAATATAGACCTCTAATTTTCTTTTTTTTTCCTTTGAATAGTTCTTGACTGTTTTAAATAGGACAGTCTGAATTTGTGAGACAAAGAGAGGAAGAATAATTTTTAAACATTGAAAGGTACATCTTCTTTCAGGTTTTCTCCCCATGTTTTAGGTTTGAGATTTAATCATATCTCCTTGAAGACGTGGGGAGGCAGAAAACATAATACAATCAACTTAAAGGAAAAGAGAAAAGGTAGAAGGAAGGTGAACTTGGAGATAAAACAGATACTGTTAACTGTTGTCCATAACTAGAACAAAGATTTTCTATTTAGAAAACTGTTTTCTAGAGGTCAGCACTGTAGATATTTTGTAGCAGTTTATAGATAAAAGAAAATCACTTGAGAAATGTTTTCTTCTCAAAATGCTTTGAGTAATTATAAAAAATTATGTTTACCTCCACCATTTGTTACTACTAAATTACTGCGATTCTCCTGAAACTGGTTTTCTCTCCGTAGTCTTTGTTCTTTAGTAATTTCTGCTACTCGAAGAGGCAGATCTGAAAATTCATCTGTAGGCTTAAAAAAAATAGCAGAAACATTAAATAACATTATTTCATTATTAGACTACAGAGTATTTAAAATATGGATATAATATAAACTCATTAATATTATATTTAAGAAGAAATAGCAAAAAAGTTCTGGACATACACAGTGGTAATAGGTTCTCAACAACGTGAATGTACTTAAAGCCATTGAAATATACACTTAAAAATGGTTAAAATGGTAGATTTTATATTATGGACAGTTGACCACAATTAAAAAAAAAGAAACAGAAAGGTATATATGACTCTATAAATATACATATGTACATGAATTTAAAGTATCTACACATATATCTGTATGGATATGGCCAAAATTATGTGCACACATACCTAAACATAAATATGTAAGAAATTCCAAATTACAAAAAGGCTGTTGTCTAAAATTAATTTGCTTTGAACTCCCAATGAAACAATGTTATAAATGGTAGGTTTTCCTAAGAAAAATTTATTTAATCATTTAACCCAATTTACAGCTACAATATAACTGTAATTTTAAAATAAAAATAGAACACTAATAAAAATGATATCATTAACTAAAAAAAAGTCATTTATTTTGACCATGTGGATATTCTTCAGTAAGGTTTCCATCTCATTCATTACCCATCAGCCTATAGTTCTATTTTCTCATCTTCTAGCACCGCTTTTATCACTTTTGCCCAAGATCACCCAGCTCTTCAAATTTCAGGCTTCAGTTGTTAACTCAGTCAGTTCCCACTTGGCTTTCCAGGATATAAAACTATTTATATAAGAAAATGAGGTAAGAAACATGTAAAACACATGTGGTAAAAAGATGGTAAAGAAACATAATACCATTTTTGGGTGGTATGAGTATGTAGGATTTCCCACCCTCGGCTTTTTTATATTTTATGTAATGAGAAATCAAATCCAATTAAGTGACTTTCCATTTTCGTCATTTTAGTTTCCCATTAATTAGAAGTTACAACATATAGAACAGAAGAAACACTTACTTCATTTCCTGACCATCTCTTATCACCACTGTCCACACTATTGAAACCTGAATCAAGTGCTCCATAAGGGCGACCTGAGTACAGTTCTTCGTGGCTGCCAGAAAGAGATTTTAGTTGCTACTGCAAAGTTTGATATTCTAAAAATTAATATTTGAAATAAATCAGATGCAACTTAATAAATATTTTTATGGCATTTAGAGATTTAACTATTTAACTAAATGAGCATTCTTTTGATATGAAAAATTCCAAATTAAAATAGAGTAAACAAAATAATATAATGAGCTCTCAGGTACTCATTAACAGCATCAAAAGTATCTGCATTTTGTCATTCTTGTTTCATCTATTCTTTCCATCTCCAATGCCCCCTCAACTGTTTTTAACAGTACTCTTTAAGGTAAAATGTACATACATTGAAACACACATACCTTAGCTGTGTAATTTTGACAAATTAATACATCTTTGTAACATAAACCTGTATCATGATATAGCACATTTCTACTTTGCAAGAAAATTCCCACACATCCCTTCCCAAGCAATTTTCCTCACTCTGCTACTGTGTGCTCCTAAGAGGCAACCACCATTTGGATTTTTTTCATGTTACATTAGTATGGAAGCCAGAATAATCGTCCCTGAATATGTCTAAGGCTTTAATCCTAGAACCTGTAAATATGTCACTTTATATGGCCAAGGAGAATTAGGGTTGCAGATAGAAATAAGGTTGCTAATCAGCTGACCTTAAAATAGGAAAAGTATCTTGAATTATCTGAATGGACTCAATGGGCTCAACAAGAGACTTCAAAAGCTGCAGAGGGAGGTAGAAGAGGACGTCATTATGATTGATGCTGGCTTGAAGATGGAGGAAGGAGACCAAGAGCCAAGGAATGTGCAGACAGCCGCTACAAAACTTTAAAAGGCAAGGAGTGATTCCTACAGAGAGCCTACAGAGAGAAAAGAATGTAGTTCTACCAGTATCTTGATAAGACCAAGATTTAGACTTCTGACCTACAGAACTATAAGATAATAGATTTTTGTTGTTTTAGCCTCTAAGTTTTTGGTAACCTGTTATGGCAACAACAGAAAAGTAATACAATTAGTTTTACTTATTCTAGAACTCATAAAAATGTAATCATTTTTTACTCCGCATCATGTCAGTGAAAACTTGATGTTAATGCTGTGGAGTAAAATGGATGAATTATATAGCTAAGTGTAGTTTTAACTTTAAAAAATTATCTCACTTTGGTTTTAAATTGTATTTCTCTCATGACCAGTGACATGAAATATCTTTTTGTATGCTTATTGGTCATTCGTTTACCTTCTTTTGTAAAGTGTTTAAATCTTTTGCCCATTTTTAAATGCAACATAATCTTAAAAATATTTTGCCAAGTAAAAGCCAGACACAAAATGCTACATAATGTTTGATTTTATTTGTATGAAATCCTAGAAAATGCAAAACTATATTGACAGAAAGAACACTGTTTGCCTGGACTGATGGTAGAAGGAAAGGATTTAAGATATAAATGGGTATGAGTGAAATAGAAATAATAATGATTATGTTGGTATTGGTAGTTTCGTGACTATATCCATTTACCAAAACTCACTGAACTGCACACTTAAAATGGATAAATTTTATTATTTGTAACTTATACTTCAATAAAGCTGTTTTAAAAATCTGCCAAACCAGTCTGGTAGATGTCCCATTTTTACATTTTTATAAGCAATATATGACAGCACTGATTGCTCCACTAACATTTGGTGTTGTCAGTCTTAATTTTAGTCACTCTAAAGGGTGGGTAGTGATAGCTCAATGTAACTTAATTTGCATTTTCATGATGATTAATGATGTTGAATATTTTTTTGTGCTTCTTCGTCATTGATATATCTTTGTGAAATATCTACTCAAGTATTTTTAACATTAAGTTGCAGGTATTCATTCTTTAGATAGTATAGATAAAAGTTCTTGTCATATATTTTGTGAATGTTTTCTCCCAGTCCGTAATCTATTTCCTTAATATTTTTTATCATGATAGATGTTTTTTAAAATTTTGAGGAAATCTAACTTATCATTTGTTTTTAGTTATTGCATTTGTGTCCTCAGAAATCACTGCTTATCCCAAGTCACAAAGATACTCTCTATTTTCTTCTAAGAGTTTTATAGCTTTAATTTTTGCTTGTTCTTAAACATACTTTTAAAAGTTAGCTTAATTAGAAATCTAAAATATGAAAAAATGTACTTTAAAAAATGCTCTTAGCATTTTATTTAATAAGCTTGTTGGTTGAAAACAACTTTAAATGGTACAAGTTTAAAATAGTGTTCTAATGTTGAATTTTGTATTCCATATATTCTTATACTTAATTCACATACATAACTTTAAAAAAGTTATTATGTCATGCTGTCACAATGAATTAGAATTTAAAGTACAGGGAAAGAGCAATGCACTTGGATTTCACAAATAAGGTATCAGTTTACCACTTACCAACCATTAGCTCAAAGAAGTCACTTAATCTTTGTAAAATAAGGTTAGCATTTTTAATCATATGACTTCCATATAAGGTGAAAGCTTTGTCAACTAAAAACAAAAAAAGAAGCAAAAAGCCCTATATGAATATAAGACAGTTTTAATAACTTGTCAATTATTTTATTGATAAAGATGTTATTTTGTATGTGGTAATATACAGAACTATTTGTCCAGTGCTACATACACTCTGATTATAAAGATCCAAAAATATAGGTACTTTAAAGCTATCTTCCTCATTTTCCTACCTTTCTCCACAAAGCTCTTTTAGCACTCTCTCCCCTCAAAAAAGCCTCTCGGTATAATTCTAAAATTACTTTTCTAAAAGAAGTTAATTTCCCCCAACTTTTTATTTTGGGAAAATTCATATCTATATAAGAATTGAGAGAGTAATAGAATATCATTTGCTCTTCATCTAGATCTCCCAATTGTTAGCATTTCTTAAGGAAAGGTCCTATGTGAGTTTTATCACAGCCAAGTCAGGCCAAGGTGACTAATTTTAAAAGCTTTCTAATGAAATATATATTTAAGCTGCACTTAAAAAATTTTTCTGTAGCTGCTAGAATATGTGTATTCAAGATTTACTGAAAAATACTTTTAATATTATGTAAATTTTTCAATTTCAATATTTCAGATCTCTAGAGGATACTATTTTATATACTGTAATGTATTTTCCATCAAGTGGCCAATCAAAATAAACCTAATTTTGCTGTGGTATTTTTAAAATGGGCAACATAAAGAGAATCAATACAATATTTGCATTAAGCTATTATTTTATCTTCTTTATCTGGTTACCTTTAGCTTCTTCACATATTCGCTCTCACTCAGAGATTAAACTGCTAAGATTAAAGTGAGACATACAAGTATACCAGCTCTCTAAATTTGCTCAGAATTTTCCTGGTTTCAGCACTGAACGTCTTATGTCCCAGGAAACCCCTTTAGTCACGTGAAAACCAGAACAAATGACCACTCTACGTAAAAATATGGCCTTTAGGGCGCCAGGAAGAGTTCAGCTAGCCAGGCTCCAGTTATGCCCTATTAGAAAGTCCAACTTCCCTAATAAACTACTAGGTATAACATGGGTTCAAATGTGTAGGAGGAATATGAACTGTGAATCAGTACAGTACAATGAGGAGTTGCAAACACAGTTGTTCTTTTTTTTCATATAGTTTAACAGATCTAAACTGTCTAAACTGACAGTTTTGTTCCATCATTTACCAGCTATATGACTCGTTTAACTTCCTGTTAAGTTACAAAAAGAAGGGTTAACAACCGCTACCTCATAGAGTTGCTATAAAGACTGAGAAACATAAATTAAGGACTTGCACAAAGTCTGGTTGGAATACAATCAAAATTATCATTCTGTGAAGAATACACCCTTAAAAGAACATTTCCTGTTATAACAAGTCACTAAATCTGCTTCATTTGAGTTTATTGAAAGCCAGGCAATGCTCTCGGTGCTAAAATACAAACATAATACAGGATTGTGATTGCTTTCACAAGTTCAGGCTTGTACTGAATTAATTCTGTTACTGAGGTTAGAGAGGTAGGATTTTTCTTACCAGTGGCTTAGTCTTCCCAGAATTTTGTTTTACTATCACATGATCATAAATACATATATTTGATCTGTAATATAAATCTGCTTAAGATTATTTCAGCAAAAAAGCATAGGTCACTATAGATCGCTACTGAAAAATGTGTGCCATTATATAAAATGAAAATGTTATCACAACAGTGCAGTTTGCTAAAATAGCTGGAAACATTTATATCTGGAAATAAGTTAAACATCTGTGATCTTTAAAAACTTAAGGAAGATTGTGTGTTGCTTTAATGTTATACAAAAGTAGTTAGAAAAATGTTATAGGAAAGTAGTTAGAAACTTACATCTAAGAATTAAAAGTATCACAGCATCTAATTTTACTGAATGCCTGAAGAACTACAGGATTAATAAAAACTCTTTTTAATAAGACACAACTCTTAGGACTAAATGGGTCCTAGATTACAGTAGACAGCTAGTAACTAAAATGTCAAATATCTGTTTAGGGTTTTATGGTCAGTAAAATGGTCACTTTTTTTTTTATGGTCAGTTTTATGGTCACTTTCACACACGGGTCATTTGATCCTCAGAACTGTTATAGAGTACAAACAGGGTAAAGATCATATTGAAGACACCGAGGTTCAAGGATGTTAAGTGTATTTCCCAATACTATGGTAATCCAGAGCTAGAACCATGGACTATGATTCCATGACAGCATTTTGAATAAATGTACTGCTAACTACAATACAATTTTACCAATCTGTACCTCAGTGAGAAAGATATAAATAAAAGTATTTCTCATTCACTGATGCATGAGGAGTTAAAGGAAATACTGCATGTATGTATGTAAATATGTATATTTCCACAATACTCTGAAACAATTCCAAATAAAGTAGCATAACTCTCGGAAAAATAGAAAATATATTAGATTAACCTAGTGAGCACAATTAGGAATTATTATAGGGACTGGAATACATTAGATTTATAATTATTAATTCCTTGGAGAGACATGACATGTTTATGCTTTAGACTTCCCATTTAGGATAGATTTCTCCATCGATTCAAGTTTTCTTTTATCTCTTAGAAATATAAACTTTCTTCCTAGTTTTGCTTTTGATATATATTTTTAAAATAATATGAGGATTGCTACAGTAAAAAAATAATTAGGCCAAAACTAAGGACAGAGTCACAGATTTTGCAATTAGCATTGCAAACTTCAGTCAAAACTCATTACTCATATAGGTGATGATGCATCCTCCTTAATCTCTTTAGGCATATCCTCACATACACATACCCAGTAATCACTATTAACTGCCAATGACAGCAGTAGAAGTTTAATTTTCCTATTCTGCTATTTCAGGAGTGGAAAACTTTTTCTTGGCAAGAATTACTAACTCCAAGGACGAAAATCAATTAGTGTGTATACACACACACACACACACACACACACACACACACACACACACAAAATAAAAGCTACTTTTATTGTTTATTTTTAAAGACTATAGGAGTAGAATACCTTTAACATAAAATTTAAATAGGAAAACCAAAACTTCAATAAATAAGAAATAAGAGTTCTATATTAAAAGCAACTAATTGAGGTAGGAGAAAAAGAAATGAAAGAAAAGGAGATAGTAAATGAGGAAATGAAAAATTCTTGGCAATAATGGTTTGGGTCCCTTCATACTTTTCTTGCTGCCAAAATCTATCCTCTAAGAGAGGCTTAGATCCAGCACATAGCATGTCAGACGTAAGCCTTACAATCTGCCAAAATCTTTTATGTCCTCCTTAACATTACATAATTGCTTTCAGTCTTCAGAGTTAAAATTGTTAAGAGTGAAGATGTTCTCAGGAATCTTTTATGGGTATGTATTATTTTGGTCAATTTCTCTTTGTGTATTTGTGTAAACATAAAAACTTATAATATTGTATGCTTAAACAACTAGATTAGAACTGGTGTTTTAAATATCCTTTATAGTATCTATGCAAATCTTCAATCTAACAGCCAGACCAAAAAACTCAGAATGTCATTATGAACTTGTTTCTGATGACTTTAAGCAAAGAAGTAACATTTGTGCAACCAAACTGCCTATTCATTCACTCAATAAATACTTGATCATCTACTGTATATGCCAAATACTCAGCTGAGCTAGGGATACAGTGGTGAATAAGAAAGGCATGGTCTGTGGCAAAGGGCAGAAATCAAATTTCTATGGAATAATACTTAATTTACCTGAGAAACAGCATTCTGTGTAAGCGAAATTTTCAGATAACTTGAGATGATCTCTCTTAGCATAAATACTTAAATATGTAATTCTAATAATTACTGATGAATAAGTCAAACTATGATGCATATTTCCCTTTACTGCAAATGATACAGCTTAATATACTTTTGCATTTTCTTAATAGGCATCATTATTTACTATGCTAAAATACAACTTAAAATGTTACTGAAATATGGAGGGGTCTTTGCATATATTCCTAATGGTGTCAAACTGCTATGTTTTTAGAGCCTCTCTGACTTTAAATCCTAAAATTATGAGACATATCATAGATGAAAATATCTATAACAGACATAGCTTTTAAAACATGAGATATTATTAATACATTTAAAGCCCCATTATGCCTCATTCACACTGAATCTTACTTCTCAGAGTTAACAATCCAAATTTTTATTTAATGTGTTTGCTTTTTACAGTTTTATTTTTTCCTTCAATTACATTGTATACTTTTAGTATGTCTACTTTTAAATAGCCAACAGACACGAAAAGATACTCAACATCACTAATCATCACGGAAATGCAATCCAAAATCACAATAAGCTATTACCTCATACCAGTCAGAATGGCTACTATCAAAAAGTTGAGGTGGAACCAAAATGGCGTAGATGATAGAGGCTCTGTTCATCCCTCTGGCAACCAAATCAAAGCTGTGACAGAAACAAGGAGCAGCAGCAAGGAAAACCGCCTGAGATCTAAATAAACAAGCCACACAACTAGAGAGAAAGCCAAGAAAGCACCCTGCAACAACAGAAAGTAGGACAGGGCGAGGATGTGGGTGGCCCATTCTCCAGTGGCTGAGTGAGATGGAGGATGCGGCAGCGGCAGACACTTCTTAAAGAGGCTGCATCCCAGAGGGGACCTGCTCGCTGTGAGCACCAGTGTGGATTTGGCTGTGCGCATGAGGCATCAAGGATTTACAGGGAGACACTGTTGAAGTGACAGCCCAGGAAGACGCACTCTGTACAGAAGTGCCGGTGGTATCCCTTGTTCCCTGTTGAGTCCTCCCCCTTACCAGTGCGCAGGACACAGGGCCCTCGGTCATCAAACTGGATCAACGAGGTCGCTCTGCCCAGAGGATTCCCTGAAACCCCGCCTCACCCCAACTCACAGCTCTGCCCAAGCCACATCCATGTTTATTCTCAGCAAGTCAGGTGCTCCTTGCTGAGCAGAGTCTAGACTCACACTGGAGACAGCTGGCCTTGGTTTCTGGTGTGGCCTTTTGAGGTAACTATAAGCACAGCATCTGAGGATTGCTTGTTGAATCTTAACAGGTGACCCGGAGGGATGGAGGCTTGGGCTAAGTTTGGCCTGCAGCTGAACCCCTCTCAGGACTGTGCCACTAGACATCTTCCTCATGAATCTACACTAACAAGACCAGGAGATTTAGGAGCTTTGCTTAGTACATAGAAACAGAGGTGGAAAGGCAGCCAAAATGGGAGGACAAAGAAGCAGAAACCATATGAGAAAACAGAACAGAGATCCAGATATAATGGAGTCAAATAATCTAACAGATGCAAAGTTCAAAACACTGGTTATAAAGATGCTCAATGAACTTTTGGTTACATTCAACAAAAAGATAAAAAACATAAAAATGGAAAAGGAAATTATAAAAGGGAACCAGTCTGAACTGAAGAACACATTATTTGAGATGAGAAGTATATTAAAGAGAATAAACAAAGAAATAAATTAAATGAATAAAGAAAAGGATCAAATGCCCTAGCTAGAGGATGAGAAAGCTAAGGACATTGAATCAGGATGGCAACAGATAAGATGCCAAGACTATAAAAATAATTTAAGGTGCATATGAGACACTATTAAGGGTCCAAATATCCATCTGATCGTGTAACTGAAGAAAATCAAGATGTTGAACAACTGTTTGAAGAAATAATGATGGAAAACTTCCCTAATCTGGTAAATGAAATGGACATAAAACCCCTGGAAGCTCAGAGAATTCCAAAAATCAAGAATCCAAAGAAGCCTACATCATAATTAAAATGCCAAAGGTTAAATACAGAGAAAGAATATTAAAAGCAACAAGAGAAAAACAGATACTTATAAGGGAGCACTCATAAGACTGATAGCTTATTTCTCAAAAGAACCTATGCAGGACAGAAGGGCTTGGCAAAAAATATTTGACAGGATGAAGACCCAGGATATACAACCAAGAATAATTTATCCAGCAAAGCTATCATTTAGAGTTAAAGGACAGATAAAGAGATTCCCAGACAAAAAATAAGCTGAAGGAATTTATCACCACCAAGTCAATTTTACAGAAAATGTTGGAGGAATTTCTTTAAGAAGAAAAAACATGTATCAAAAACAGGAATAAAGAATGGTAATAACTACATTCCTATCAAAAAGTACCTCAAATGGAAAAGAATTAAGTGCTCCAAGTAAAAGAGTGGATGAATGGAAAGGAAAACAAGACCCCTACATGTTGCCTATAAGAGACTCACTCAGATTAAAAGACACACAGACTAAAAGGAAGGGGATGGAAAAGATATTGCTTTGATGGACCTAGGAAGTATTTAAGTCAGACAGAGAAAGACAAATACTATATGATTTCACTTATATGGGGAATCTAAGGAATAAAAAGAACAAACTAATAAAAAAAAAAGTCAACAAAGAACATATAGAGAAAAGGGTATCCTTGTGCACTGCGGATGAGAATGCAAACTGATATAGCTACTATAGAAAAGAGTATAGAGATTCCTCAAAAACACTAAAAACAGACATACCATAGGACACACCAATTCCATTTTGGGGTATTTAGAAACGAAACTAAAGGGATGGTTATCAGAAGGGAAGGTGTAGGAGATGGGTAAAAGGGGTGAAGGGAAATATAGTCAATAATATTGTGATAAGTTTGCACAGTGAAAAACTATCACTAGAATAATTACACTGTAATTATAATGTGATCACACTGTAAGGTCTAAAAATGTCGAATCCCTACATTATATAGTTGAAACTAATACAAATAATATAATACTATATACTAATTATATATAAATAAAAAGTTTAAGCAAATCTAAAAAGAAGTATGTTTGCTTTTAGAAACTCTACCATAATAGAAATTTGTTAATTTGTTTCAGATTAGGATACTGAGAAGCAAGCTCATTAGGACTGTACTTTTACATAAAATGTGACAGGTTCTAAGGGAAGGCCTTAAAGGTTCTCTTTGAGTAAAGTTTATGAGCAGTACTGTACTTTCATTGAGACATCTATTTTGTCTGTTTAAAGGTCTTTTGAATTTAATTCCTGCTACTTAAGATTATTCCAGATGGTTGGGAATGCCAAGTAGATGACCTTATAAGTCAGGTGTTATGTCACGTAGGGATTTATACACTTAAACATCCTGAGGTGACATTAATGGTCATCGAATTCAACTTCTTCATTCTCTATGGAATAAAAATGAAGCCCAAAAAGTTTGAGTGACTTGCCTGAAGTCACAGAGCTAGTTAAGAGCAGAGCCAACATTAGAATCCAAGTCACTCAGACCAGTGGTTTTAAATTGGGGACCATCCAGGCGGATATTTGGCAATGTCTGGAGACATTTTTGTCATACTGAGAGAGTGCTACAGATGCCAGAATGCTGCTAAACGTCTTCCAATGTATAGGACAGCTCCTTACAACAAAGAATTATCTGGTCCAAAATACCAACAGTGCTGAGGTTCAGAAACACTGACTCAGAACTCCACTGTCACATCTATGTGATCAACTTTTACTTAATATATGCATTCTGAAAAAAAAAAAAGTGTCAAAATAGGTTACTTCCCTTTAGTCAAACATTAGGGCAGATTTAATGGTCCAGTGTATTTGATTCCCTGTGAGATGGAATATGGTTGATAAAAAAATATAACATACTTACCAGGAGCCAAAACCCAAGGGTCTTCTATCATAATCTGGCAGATCTGGAGCAATCTTACAAGCTTGTATGTTCAGGTATTTAAATATGTGGACTTTGCCTTTTATACATATCTAAATAAAGCAACACATAAATGCAACCCAAATTATTACTCATCTGAAATATATGTGTCCCTTTTCTTTTATAACAATCAGCTTTTTACTTAATGTATATTAGAAGTAGAAGGCATTTCTATCAAGTACCTATAGTATTAAAAATCTAATACTCATAACAATTATTTTAGGTATTTAAGTGATATAAATATAGGTTTTGTTTTCTAGTAACTAATAAAGTTTCACTAACATATAAAATAATTTATGATTACAAACAGAATACCAAGTAACCTTATCATTGATTAGGTAGGTATATAGTCAGGGCTTTAAAGCATTGCTCCCCCATGTATTATATTAGCAACTTTTGCTATTAGGAATCCAATGATCATGTACAATCATGTTTTCAATCCGCGAGAGAGAAAAGCAAGAGATAATTAAATAATAAAGTTGCATATATTTATGTTGCTACCTGTTGACGAAGTCAAAACATAAATTCTTTAGAATTATGAAAGCTTTCTACAGTTATAAAGCTTACTCATAAAGTTTTATGGTTAACATACAGACACTTATTCAACACCACTGACAGATTTAGAGTTAAAAAAGCTACAGTGAAAAATATAGGCTAGTAAAAATTTTTAGATTGTAGGATGTCTGGAATCTATATATAATACTACCTTATAATTACTATATTATTAAATAGCTTCATTTCAGTCACTAATAAATGATCAAACTAACTGAATGAGGAACTTAAGATTTTAGAAAACAGGAAGGCATAAAAACAATGGTCAAAATAAATGCATTGATAATTTTTAGTTCTGAAAGCTAAGTATTTTGTCTCTAGTATTTACATGGTTTATATTCAAGTTTTACTAGAAAGAAATTTAACTAAAATTTTATTAGAAACACTTTAAGGAAGTATTCCACAACTTTAAAAATAAGTCAATTCAATGAAAAGAAAAACAGTTCTGAAAACAGTATTTAACTTCTACCCCATTTACTGAAGTCTTCTAAAGAATACATATACGTGTGATTTTTTTTTTAAAGAACTTAATTTCCAACAAAAACATAAACACATAGAACTTAAGTTTAAAATTTCATCCTTTGCCCAGAAAGTTCATGAAATACTTCAAATCATCTATGGTTTACCTGTGCAGGAGGAGACTGTAATGGGTTGTTGTCTAGGGTGATCACCTGTAGGTGCTTGAGGTTCCGATAACAAACAGGGATTGTTGTAATTTTATTGCAGGAGATGTCTAACCGTATCAAAGGCAACTCTGCCAGCTCTGCAGGGAGATAAGATAGAAATGAACAATCAGTATTTCAAAACTAGACAACTTTTACAGGATCTTCTAGTTAAACACAGTAGATTTACCATGAGTATTTACCTCCATTCTTTCTTGGTGATTAACTGATATAACAAAAAGTGGTGTATAATGAAATCTACTTACTTATAGTCAGGAATATAAATTCAAGCTGTTTGATCCCTCACAGAACTTCAGAAAGATGAAGGCCTGATACCACAGAATAATGGAGATAACAAAGAGATGAGATAATAGTCTATATAAATAACAACTTAGAGATGCCTATAGATTCCTAACCCCAACTCAAGCAGCTAGAGCACTACTCCTCTCCAATCACCACAGTAGCCAACAAGTTATTCTCTAGTGCAAATGAATTGAAAGGCTCTAAATTCAGGGACCCCAAGCACAATGGAAAGTCAGGATGAGCTGCCAGTTGAAAATAGAGGTCTACGGCCATGCCACCCTGAACAAGCCTGATCCTGCCTGATCTTGGAAGCTAAGCAGGGTCAGGGCTGTTTAATACTTCGATGGTATAACACCTAGAAAGATCAGGTGCTGTAGGCATAAAAATAAAAAAATAAGGGATTGTATGCTGACAAGGTCCTTGCAATCAATCTGTGAGGTCAACCAACGGCTGCCTCGCCTAAAAAAAAAAAAAAAAAAAAAAAAAAAAAAAAAAAAAAAAAAAAAAAAAAAAAAAAAAAAAAAAGAAAGAAAAAGAAAATGGAGGATTTAAGTGGAAGTCTACACAAAACCTCACTTTCCTACCCAGTCCCACCCATCTCCAGAGTTCTTGAATGTGGGTAGTTAGTAATATACATAAACAATGTAGAAGAAATAAAATATTCTCTGGAGAAACTATATAGTCTCATATAAAAGGACTTTAGATTCAGATATAAAATTCCTCCCCCCAAATATCTAGCTTGCTGCTTAATTATCATTGTACAATTCCTGCACAGTATGCCTGGAACTTCTTTCTAATCAGCTCTATACTGACAGTTTATGATCCATAGACATTTAGAAAAGCCTCCAACATGTTAGATGGAAATCAAAACATACAAACCAATCCAAAAGAACAACTCAGAACAGGTAATACAGAGGAAACAGAAGAAAACTCTGAAAAACTAGAACTATTACCTCTAATTTCAGAGAGATAAGATACTGAATTACTGAAACAAGAAAGGGTTTTAAAAAAATCAGAATAATAAGTGTTCTCAGAAATGAAAATTATGGTAGCAGATATTAAAAATTCAGAAGAATGGTAAATGGTTGGAAATGTTTACCACCTGGTAAAACAAAATGAAAAAGAACTGAATTATAAAAATGATAACAAATATTATAGGATCAATTCAAGAGGTTCAATATCAATTAAAAGAAAAAAAAACCTAGAAAGAGAAAACAGAGAAAGCAGAAGACAGGAAATTACCAAAAAAGAGATATAAGTATTTTCCAGAATGAAAGATGTGACTCTCTGGTTTGGAAAGAGGCCCATCAAGTACCTAGTATAGTAAATTAAAACAACTCATATTGTGTATGGCACACCATCATAAAATGTCACTGCAGTAGAAAAAAGAGAAGATCTTAAAATCTTTCAGAGAAAAAAAATGTATCACAAACAATGGACTGGAAGTAGAAACAGTATCAAAATTTCAACCATTAATTTTTAACACTGAAAGTCAAAAGTGAAAAAAAGACCTGAAAATCCTAAGAGAAAATAATTTTCCACCTAGAATCTATAACCAAATTATCAATCAAGAGTGAGCACAGAATAAAGATGTTTCTTTTCAAGTGAAATTTCAAAAAAATGTTTTCTCATGACATGTTCTTTGGAACTACTAGAAGATACCACCCAGCAAAACAGGAGAGTAAAGTATGAAAGAGGAATTACTCGTCATTTATACTTTTATAGAACTGAAATTTTTAAAAAAGTATAAGAAAGAGGAAGATACGAAGTCCAGAGGTAAGAGTATTCAACAAAGAAGAAAGCTGAGCAGCAACAACAGAACAACCAGCACAGACTGGAAGGAAAAAAAAAAAGCATCAATGAGGGAATTATGCAGGGAATAAAAAATGATAATCTGATTGGTTTGACTAATAATAATAAGGCTGTTAGAAAAAGAGGGAGAGATTAGTCATAGGTACATAAAAACCTGAGCAAATTAAAAAAAAACAATAACAAGGAATTACTGACTGGAAAAACAAAAACAAGGTATATACAAGAAAGAAAATAAAATCAGAGTATATCACTTGAAATGGCAGGATAAATATTTATATACTTATAATAATACAAACAATAAATAATTATTTAATAAAAAGTTGTGGTAAAACTACACTGGGAAGATGTGAAGAGCGAAATAAAGGTGTGATAGTATAAGGAAGTTAAGTCCTCATCAACCATAACAGAAAGCAGACATGTGTCAAAGCTGACAAATCCAGCAATAACTGTAAAAAGCCCATCATCAGAAATATGTCAGCAAATAAAAGTAGAAGGAGTCAAAGGAACTGAAGGTAGATGCTTCTGGCCACTGAAACTGGGGTGGCGGGATGGTTGAGGTAGGGAAATGCTATTATTTATTTTAAGCTTTTTAATACTATTTGATTTTTTGAATATTTGATAATAAGAGTAAAAATTAATTTAAAATCAAAGAGCAATATAACGAAGCATGTAATATCTTACCCACCAAATTATAATATGTTAGAGACCACCAATTAATTAACATGAACTTGCACACTAACTTGTGTAGCTGCTGGAAAAAGGTTTTATTGATCTCAGTTTAACTGACTATCCTGAGATTACAAGACAAACTGATTTTTAAAAACTCATTTAAAACTATTTGGTAGTTTCATAATTTTTTTAGTAATACACATTCAAAATAAGATATAGGAATATATGAGATGACAAAACTATCAGACTGCAGTTGTCATCTGAAACCCCAAATGTTCATTTTCACTAAAACCCCAATATTTTCATTGATTTCACACTAAGTCAGTAATATTACATTTGCAAGTCTTTAAAGATTAGCTAAAGTAGGTGAGTCCTGAGTAGAGGGGTAAGGTAATCCTAAATAAAAAGTTTTGGTTATAAGGTCCTATGTCATGATTTTAGTCAGTTCTGCTGAGTCCTTCATTCATATTCCTGATGTGCTATAAGGCAGAACAAGAAAAAAGTGAGGAAGGCTCTAAAGACAAAAAGTGTAAAGGTTACTGGGTAAGCCTAGTGAGAGAAAAGATATGCAGGATTTTGGGTAGTGTGGTTGCAGTAAATGTATAAAAGTGGACTGGGAAGTCACTTTCTGACTTGGGATCCAAAATGTCAAAGCTACACTAGTATGCTAGAACTAAATACCATCCTAGATCAAATTAGTGTAAACATTTGGATTCTATAATGAAGCAAAGACATCATTAGTTAATTCAATACTTATTGTACACTAGACATCATGTTTTGCTGAAGAACCTATAGAATTATTGTCATGAAAACACCTTCTGAAGATTATCTTTTTGCTACATAATCTCAAACATTTACAGATGAATTTCTCTAGATTCTAAAGGATAGACTTAAAAAAAGTGGATGACAGCATAGATAAAACAAGAGTTGCCATGATCTCATGATCACTGTAGATGGGTGATTCATTGCTCTCATTTACATATGGGAAATTTTCCATTACAAAATTAAATATATATTCTGATCTAATAGAATAATAGTTCTCTCCATTTTTACTTTCTTTGATAGCTTTTTCCATTAATTTGTATTTTTGAAAATTGATAAATTATACTTAATTTGTTTAATCAATTTTATCATTCAAATAAATATACCAGAACTTAGAGTCAGCCTAAGACAGCCAGTTTCCTAGTGCAGTCCCTCATTCCATTCATTATTCACTCTACCCATCACCTCTACATGGTTAATTAGCCTCTACTGGCTATTTGCAGGGAAGGATAAAATTATTGAGTTCAAGTCAAGTCCATTTTTAAGTCAGCTAATTTCAGGAATGTTTTTCATTATACTAAACTATCCTCTTATCAAAAATATGTTATATGTCACCCAAGTAGTTATGCTTACTGAAACTTCCAGTGACCCTCCCCTGAGTTAGTGATTACATAGGTTAACAAGATCTAAAAGTATAATCACTGGTAAATAGTTAATCAAACTTTTCACCTAAAAGTCTAACTTTTAAAATTCACAATGTACAGATAACATATGTTGAATAAACCATTATATCTCAAAATATTAGCTGTAATTCTTATATATTTTTGACTTGTGCACATCAGTCTGAGAGGCTTTTAAAATAAAAGAAATAACAAAGTAATTATTTCATAGTTCTTACCTTCAGGCAAACGTACTAAGTGGTTTCTTCTTACATTAAGGTCTCTCAAGGCCTCCAAATTACCAATTTGGGAAGGTATTGTTTGAATTTCATTGCAGCTAACATCCTATTTCAAAAAAGATACAAAGTAAAGAATTATTCTAATATTAAAAGGTTGTCTGCTTTAAACTATCTGTAAAATGGGGTTGGACAAGATAATGCCTGTGGTCCCTCCTGGTTATGAAAAAAAATTGTCAAAGAATAATTACAATAATTTGTAGTAACACTTAATTTTTAAAAGTTACAGGTTTTCAACTGATTCAATATATTTTATATATGACTAATTTTGTGAGCTGAACTAAAATTAAATGACTTAAGATATGGGTAGGAGGCCTAGAATATGAGATCAAATAAATATGTTGATGAGAAGGTAAAATAAAACAATATTTTTATTTTATATTGTTCTAATGAAGATGGAAAGAATGATAAAATTACAATAAAATTATTTAAAAGAAAACCCTACTTTCAAAATATCAGTTCAACTGTTTAAGAATATAAAATGAAAATGCACTGAAGATTCAAATCATTTTTTTATCAAATTGAAAGTGAGGAGAAAATAATAAAGTACACATAACTCAAAAGGCTATAAAAAAATAGATACTGTTTTATTAGCATCTGATCAACCTGATTCCAATACATATATTAGGTAGGCCTTCGGGTATCGTGGTTAATAGCCTGATTCTGTTTCCACTGGTTCTGAACAGAAACTGACTATAGGTTCCAAGATTATACAGGATGCCATAACTGTTACACCAACTAGCATAATTTGTAAATCCATATGTTAATAAAAGTATCAAGATACCAGATTAACACTTCAAAATAAAGTGTTAATTTGAGTAAAAATAACAACAGACATTGTTAGAAGACTACTTACCAAAAATTTCAATAAGCTTCAAACATTATTTTAAAATTTTCCCAAAATGTTTTTAGAAAAAATATTATTTTTACTTTCCTATCACGTACTATCTGAAGTAGAATCAGAAGCTAGATTTCTCAGTCCAATGTTCTAGGTATCAAAGTTAAAAGGGTTCTAAAAGGAATTGAAAAGATTGGAAAATGAAGCCTGAGCCAGAAGGTAAAACCAATCTATAATACTTCTCTCAGAAAATGTGTATGTTGAAAGATACAGTTTACTTTCATTAAAAAAAAAAAAATGACTAAGGATATTGCAGAAAGACTATCAAGTAGGAATCAGGAGCTTTAGGACTGCTACTTCTTACTCTGCCACAAGCTGTTTATATGATTGAGGATATCAATTAACCTCTTTTGTAGAAAGCTCAAAGCACTTTTTGCAAGAGATATCTACCTTTTAAGTACCTAGCATTCAGTAAATAGAAACAGAAAGTTTAAATGATTTGAAAATCAGAATTTGAAATATAAGTATAATTTGCTACTTGTTCATGTTATTAACACAAGTTCTGAAGAAATGTCACAGAACATACATTTTGGACTTTACTTCCTAGATCTAATGAATTTAAATAAACAGTGGTCTAGTATCTACACTCCAGATTTAATGCATTTGTGAATTATGACATGTGACTTTTTATATTCATAATCCACCTGAAAAAAAAACATGAGCTAATATGAGGACCAATTAGATTATAAGTATATAGTATTTTTTTTAATGATGTTCATCTTTGTTAATAAACCTACCTGGAACTATGGAACTATACTCTCAAATCTCAACAGACGTAATTGTATTTGATCCTTTCAGAAATATGAAACATGAGCTTTGGAACTAAAGTAGACTGGTTTCAAATTCTACTTCAGTTATGGAACCTTGGGCAAATTGCTTAACCTGAGTGCTAGTTTGCTCAGCTGTAATATAATTATAGTACCTAATTCCTACTGTTATTGTGGTGATTTGATGAGAAAAGTCTATTGCCATGTCCAAACCTTAAGTACTCAAGAACAACAAGGAGTAGTGGGTGAAGATTAAGCTTTTTAGAAATATAAGGCAGTAAAGATGAGCTTTCTTTACAGTGGAAGATAGTTTCTAAGATAGCATGTAAGGCAAAAAAATAAGCCTGACCTTTGTAGTTAGTGTCCATTTCCCTACAGAAACTAACCAAAAATCAGAATATTGATGCTTATTAACAAGATTTAATTCTAAAAGTTCAAATGCATTATTAATTACACCTACAGCACCTGATATACCTAGGTGGTCTCCCATCCAAGTACTAACCAGGTCCGACCCTGCTCAGCTTCCAAGATCAGACGAGATTGGGCACGTTCAGAGTAGCATGGCCGTAGACAGTTCCTAAATATTTCTGATAACATACTTGAATACTGATCAATCAGTGAAAGTCTATTATCAATACTTAAAAAGAACTAAAAAACACACCTTAGTAATGGATCTTTACCATATAAGAGTATGACTGTGTGTGTGTGTGTGTGTGTGTGTGTGTGTGTCTGTGTGTGTATAACAATCAAAAAATAATAAAAATATTAACTTACAAGTTCTGTTAAATGTCTGAGATGTCCAATTTCTTCTGGAAGTGAGACCAATTTGTTATTACCAGCAATTAAGACTTTCAATGGTAAATTACACAAATGTACTGGCAATGTTGACAGCTGGTTCCGACTAAAATGGGTAAGTAGAAAAGAGAAGAGTCAGAGCCTATTACGAAAAATACTTCCATATTTCCCACTCTGTACTCAGTAAAATAACAAATATAAGTTTTACAAGAAACAAACAGGATATTAGACTTGAGTTCCTCCTTTCACTTCCTTACTTGTCAGCTTTATGCTTTTAAGCACAGCGTTAACCTATCAGCATCTTAGAGATTCCTTGTCTGTAAATTGAGTTTTAAAAGAACAATAACTGTGGCTCGGAAGAACCTCATTAGTTATGATACTGCCACTGCACAAAGCTCGTCGTCTCTACCTATCTTACAGGGCTCTTGCACAATAAAACACCTTTGTAAATAATGAAGTGCTATATAAATACGACATATTATTTTATTAAAGTTAAATTTATATAAAAAAAATAATTTAAAATAGAGTGGATACTATTATCCTCTTCTCCCATTCAAAGAAGAATTATAAATGTAAGTGTTTGTAATCTACTTCTCTCATCATTCCAGTATTATAATTAAATGTACATAAGATCCAAATATAGTTCTATGGAAAACAAGTGACATATTTGTGATTTCAAATATATCATATCACTCAAGTATAGGTAAGAAATCTTATTTACACAAAAACAAGCAAATCAGAATTAAAAGTAAAATAAAACACATCTATTATTAGGATAAAAATGAGTTAAATTTTTACTCATGTAGATTTAACTTTTTAATCCTTAGCACCAATTGCCCCCTATTTTCAAGATCTTTAAAGCTTTTAATGTGATAATAATTTTTTACTTATGTAGATTTAACTTTTTAATCCTTAGCACCAATTGCCCCCTATTTTCAAGATCTTTAAAGCTTTTAATGTGATAATAATTTTACTCCTAAATATTTACCTTAAAGAAAGAGAAAAATAAACATTTACATATAAAATTATCTACTAGTATTACTTTTATCATGGCAAAAAACTGAAAGTTACTGAGAGGGAAAATGAGTTTTAGAAGTATATGAATTGTATGATACTGATTATATATAAAAATATTTCCAGAGGATATTTCATGACAAGAGGAAAAATTTAAAAATATAACTAAAAGCCTGGAAACAGGGAAAAGATCACCTATAATACTACTTATTATTATTATTTACAGATATTTAAATTGTTTATTGTTAATATTGAAAAATACTTACTGGTTACCTTCTTAAAAAGTTGAACCAGTTTATACTTCCACTAATGGGATCACCTACAATTATAACTGCAACAACATTTTTATGAATTTCCTTTACACTTTTCTACATTTGCTCATTTTCTCCAATGAACGTTTATAACTTTTACAATGTAATAAAATAACAAAAAAATTCTTGTAAGATGTGAAAAAATGGAAATGAGTTGAATAAGTGCATTTATTACATTCAGAACTTAATACACAAAAATAATCATAAGAACCAAAGTAATTACAGAGATACTACTTTCATATGATGCAGTTTATTTGAAAATGTAGTTGGAGAACCATTGCTACAAGACTACTGCAGCAAGCCTATTAACCTAATGCTAATTATTGCAAAGACAAAGGGAGAAACTGGAGAAATATAGTCAATACTGTTAATTTAGCCTAAGAACTTATATGGATACTGCTGATATGAATGGATAGTGTAAATTTTACCGAAAGGGAAGGAAAATTGAAAAGACCACATAAAACAAAATATTAAAAAACAAATCCTTACCTAATATTTAAGAATGTAAGAGCTTGTAGGTTTAGAATGCCCTCTGGTATATATCGAATACAATTTTGGTATAAGTTGAAATTCTCAAGAGAAACGAAGTGACATACTTCTATGGGAATTTCTGAGAGGCGATTTCGTGATAGATCTGTAAGAAAAAATAAATTAAGTTTTAAAACATCTTTTGGAATTTAGTTTATTGAAATGTTAAATAGGCAAGTTTCCTGAATGTTTGAATTCCCAAGAGTTCTACTGTGGAGACTGATCCAGGGTAAACAATCAAATATTAATTGAATAAACCATTTTAACATATGCCTCTACACCTATTGCTGAGAAATGTTGATTCCTTTTCAGTTGCCACATATACTAAAAAATAAAACCCATTATTCTTTTCAAATAACACAAATTCTAAGTCAAATTCGCCTACAAATCATAAGGAAGATCAAACGAAATACCAAAATATCCAAGAAAAAGAACATATCTCTAAAATCCACCTTCCCAAAAGCACAGACAACATTCAGATTTTTAGAAACACAAAGCAAAGCAAAACAAAAAATTCTGTTCCTTTCTTTATCAGTCAAAATAATCAGGATCATGTCAAAAGGACTCAAGAACCAACTTTGTTTCCCCTGATCAAAAATGAGACAATTTGAGTTTCAATAAAGATCATAATTACAATAGATTGAATCTATTACATACATAGAATTATATAAGCTTATAATGACATGTCCTTCTCTGTCCCAAAAAAGATAGAGAACCAATTCATTATCTTGTAAACTGACAAAGAAAGGGATAAAAATCAAACATTTACCTTGCCTTCCCTATATGAACTGTATCACTGAATAACCAAGTAGATGAAGGGAAGTATCTCTATATGCATTCTAGCTATAAATGAAAACTGAGAGAAAATCACCATTTTGCAACCCTCAATGAATTACTGGATCTAGAAATGAGTAATAATGGCTGCTATATATACAAAATACAATCAAATTATATGTCTCCTACTAGAACAGAACATCACATTATGGTCTTGTCAAAGGGACAGAACATGAATCTAACTAAGCTTCTGCATCAGCTGAACACTTTCAGGAAATGCAGAGGACAGAGGAATATTGTAATCACTCTATCATTATCCATTTAGATTTAATTAAATATACTGTGAGATTTATTTGCTCACAACTGTTTTCTCTCTTCTGCCCTATCTTAAGGTCTCTGTTAGGAATTATTTGGTGAGAATCCTTTACTGAGAACTTTCCCTAGATAGAGGACCTGAATTCTTGCATATCTGCAAATTCAATGCTTGCACCATAACAAGTGAATGATGTTTTGGCTAAAAATAGGTACAGTTCTTTTGTTAGTAATCTGTAGATGTTATTTTACTACCTTCTAGTTTCCAGTATTGCACTGAGTAGTCCAGCACTTATCTGATCATTTTTCTTATGTAGCAGCTTGTTCTTTGTCTCAACACCACCACCAACACACCAGTCTAGAACTCAGTGGGCTCTTTCAATCCTTTAAACCAGAGGCCCCTCTATTATATCTTTAGTTGTTGCATGTCCTCAATTTGTTCTTTCTCCTTCTTCACATTTTTTCTGTTTTGATATACTCTTCTAATGTTCTAGATCATGACTTTGAGTCTCAACAATAATCATCCTCTCCCAAATTAATATATAAAAAAGTTTTTTCTCCTCACTTTTTAATTCTTTTATACTATGATGTCATTTTGTTTCTCCTAAGAATCTTGGAGTAATCTGTTTTGTTTTGCTTGTTAGATTTGTCATCTCTCTCTTCCAATAATTCTATTTCACTGAAGTAACTTGTTCCAGATATAAATCTTGTTGATCCTCTCTCTGGGACTGTGGAGTTCCTTTAAGTGAATTACTTTCCATTGCCAATTCATACCTTGCCTCATCCTTGGAGCTCAGATCAAGCTGCAAGAGTTAAGACCAAAATAATGGAAGCAGTCTCTACAATGTCCTGGTACTAAGCTTCCCCTCCAAGGCACGGCTCTTTCTGAGAACTCAAAACTTTTGATAATGGCCCCCAGAGACTTATGCCTCTTGTCTTCATCTGGATCCCGGTATATCCCCAGACTCATATATTTCCTACTGATGCTACTAGCCTGTGCACCCCAAAGCTACTTTGCTCTGAAGTAATAATAGTAACCGAGGCTGGGAAACAGTCTACCATCTTACCAAAACACCATGATTAAGAAAAAGTTAAAGCTCAAGTAACAGAGACCATCAAGTACTTAGACTAAATATTTCCTATAAAATCACACTGTAAATGACTGCTTTAAAGTGCAAAAAGGCAGGGCTTATTTAATATTAATTTTCCTAATATTTGTATTATAAAGCTAAATTACTTAAAATCCAGAAAAATAAAATCAATGACATCCATCATTTTTTGGTCCCCATAATAAGGAGAGAAAAAAAAAATGGTAGTACAATACACAGTCAGTTTAAATACATCTCAACAAACAAGCACTCCCTAATTTTTAAAGAATTAGCTAATTTACAACATAATCTACTTTTGAAGCCAGAGTTACTAAGGGTTCTTACAAGTTCTCCCATTTAAACTCTATTTTGATTTCAATTTGGGAAGACAAATAACTACTTCTTTGTGTTAAATATAATTTTTTTTACATCTTATAAATTCAAGAAGAAGGCTGAATCAGTCAGTTTAGTCATAGATGAAATATGGAAAGTACTGCAAAGTACTACTGGTTTATAAAGAAAATAATTTTACAGATAAAGAAATGAGATAAAAGAGAAAAAAACTTTTAAAATATTCAGTTAAAAATTATGGATATGTTGCATTCTTGAAACTTTCTGGTTATAAAAGCAATATATATTAACTCATGTATGCAGAAGATTGCATAAAACATACACATTCAAAGACATAAAATGTTGCAAGTACCCTAAAAGCCTCAATATAGCTCTTCTTAATCATAAGCCCTTTCTTCTCCAAAAGAAGAACCGATATATTGATTTTAGTGATAATCATTTCCTCGATAGTTTCAACACTTTATAAGTTGTAGTTTTTTCTCCTGCATTAACTTCCTATTGTTGCTGTAACAAATTATCACAAACTCAGTGGCTTAAAATAAAATAGCACACATTCCAGTTCTTGTTCAAAATGGTGATGCAGGAAGATCCTGAACTCATCGCCCAGGGACACACTGAATCTACACATGGAACTACGTATGAAGCTACGTATGGAACAATTGCCTCTTAAAAACCCTAGAGATTGGCTGAGTGATGACTACATATAAAGCAAATAAGAAGAAAACCACATTAAAGGGGGTAGGATAGGCTGGGAAACAATGTCACCATAACCCCATCCTGGCACAGAGACACACAATTGGGAGAAAATTCAAAACCTAGAGCTTCTCCCTGAGGAGTGAAGTGTTCAAACCCTAGATTAGGCTCCTCAACTTTTAGAACTTACATCTGAGAGATGAGTCCCCCAAACGCCTAACTTTGAAAACCAAGGGGCTCACAGCCAGAGATCCACAAAATTATAGTCATCCGGGGGATAGGTTTTAAAAGGCCCAACTCAGAGGCAGCTGATCATATGCAGACTTAAAGTTAATGAGGCTGGCCTGCTATTAAAGAATTGGCCTGAGGGACAGGCTTCTAATTTAAAATAAACATTTAACACCCTGCTGAAATACTGTCTCTGGGGACAGAGAATGGCATAAACCACCTTTGTGCTCACCCTTTACCATGTTCCAGAGAGCCAGTACTGCCAGGAAGGGACCTTTTACAAGTATCTGGTGACTCACCTTTGCAGCTGCTGTCCAGGGAAGCTTGCACTCCTGGTCCCATGGAACTGTAATAATCAGTATCATCCATAAAGGAGCTCATACCCATGTCTGACACCCTGATTTTTGCAGCTCCTGACAGGTGACACTTCTGTATTGCCTGCCTTCCGCAAACAATGGTGCTTATACTCATGGTAACCAAGTAAGAGTCCCTAAACAGCTCCCACCTTCAGGGCAGAGCAAGTGGCAAAAGACCCAAGAAGCTCAGTCCTTCTGTGAAAGAGAACCTATTAACTAATTATCATAGCTGCAACCTGAGGGGCAGGCTTCTAATTAAATATATATCTAAAGTGTGACTATAATCCTTTCAAGAGACCCTGGAGGGCAGGCACTATATTCATGCTCTCCTGCCATACTCCAGAGAGCCAGTTTTCCTAAAGAAGAACTGATACCCTGGTTTTTAAATGTCTGCTGCCACTCAGAGGATGCCCCTTAATCATCTGGCTCTGGTAGCCAGGAGAGTTTGCATTCCTGGGTTCCATGGTACTGTGGCAATTGAAGAGATAGTTCTTGACGGGCTGCCATCCCCAGGGCACTTTGCAGATAAGAGACTCAGGCATACTGCTCAGTCTTTTTGTGAAGGAGGCCTCTTCGCTTGTCCTGGAGTTTCAGCCAGAGGGTCATGCTTCATGTCTGGCACACATCTAGTGGACAACAGAGCTGTCCTCAAGGAATGAAGGCTGTAGCAACATCAAACAGACTAATATTGGAAGAGAAGGGGGAGGGGAGGAAGGAGGAGGAGAAGAAAAAGAAAGGAGTAGAAATCTTGTTCAAAGAAAATAATGGCTGAAAACTTTCCAACATGGGGAAGGAAAGTTCCAGTCTGGGAAGCACAGAGAGTTCCAAATAAGATGGACTCAAAGAGACTCACACCAAAACACATCATAATTAAAATATTAAAGACAAAGAGTTAAGTGCATAGTGATAAATGTCTACATTAAGAAACAAGAAAAGTCTAAATTAAACTACCTAACTTTACAACTCAAGGAACTAAAAAATAAAGATCAAACAAGCCTCAAAGTTAGCAGAAGAAAGAAGAAATAGAACAGAAAAAAAAATGAAACTAACAAAAGACAATAGAAAAGATCAATGAAACTAAGAGCTGATTCTTTGAAAAGATTAACAAAATTGACAAACCTTTAGCTAGACTCACCAAGAAAAAAAGGACTCAAATAAAAGCAGAAATGAAAGAGCCAGTACAACTAATATCTGAGAAATACAAAGGACCACAGAGACTATTATAAACAATTAAATGCCAACATAGAATTCCTAGGAACATACAACCTACATCAAGACTGAATCTTAATGAAATAGTAACTTTAAACAGTTCAATTACCAGTGAAGAGATTAAATCAGTAATCAAAAACCTCCCAACACACAAAAGTCCAGGATCAGATAGTTTCACTGGTGAATGAATGCTCTTCAAAAAAACAGAAGAAGAAACTCGTCCAAACTCGTTTAAAGAGGCTAGTGTTACCCTGATACCAACACCTGACAAGGATGCCAGAATAAAATGAAATTACAGTTCAATATCCCTGATGAACGTAAATGTAAAAATCCTCAACAAAATATTAGCAAACCAAATTCAACAACATATCAAAAGGATCATACACCATGATCACGCGAGAGTTATACCAGGTAAGTATAGATGGTTCAACATCAGCCTATCAGTCAATGTGATATACTATATTAACAAAATAAGGATAAAAATCAAATTATCTCAATAGATGAGAAAAAGTATGACAAAATTCAACATCTATTTATGATTAAAAAACAAAACTCAACACAAAGAGTATAGAGAATGTACTTCAACATAATAAAGGTCGTATATGACAAGCCTATAGCTAACATCATACTGGTGAAAAGCTGAAAGCTTTTCCTCTAAAATCAGGAACAAGACAATGATGCCCACTTTCACCACTTATTAAAAACAGTACTGAAAGCCCTAGCCAGAGCAATAAGGCAAAAAATAAAAAATAAATGAAATAAAAGGCATCTAAATTGGAAAGGAATAAGCAAAACTGTCACTATTTGCAGATGACACAATACTATATACAGAAAGCCCTAAAGACGCCAAGAAACTGAATTCAGTTAAGTTGCAGGATACAAAATCAATACACAAGAATCTGTTGAGTTCCTATATACTAATAACAAACTATCAGAAAGAGATATCAAGAAAATGATCCTATTTTTAATTATATCGAAAAGAATAAAATATTTAGGAAAAATTTAACCAAGAAGGTAAAAGACTGACACATAGAAAACTATAAGACATCAACAAAAGAAACTGAAGACACAAATAAATGGAAAGATATTCCATGTTCATGGACTGGAAGCATTAGTATTTTTAAAATGTCCATACTACCCAAAGCAATATACAGATTCAATGCAATCGCTATCAAAATTCCAATGGCACTTTTCAAAGACATATAGAACAAATAATTTTAAAATTTGTAAGGAATCATGAAAAAAAAACCCAAATAGCCAAAACAATCGTGAAAAGAAAGAACAAAACTGGAGGCATCATGTTTTATGATTTCAAATGTTACAAAACTATAGTAATTAAAATAGTATGATACTGGCATAAAAACAGGCACACAGATCAATGGAACAAATCCATGCATATACAGTCAATTCATTTACAACAAAGGAGCCAAAAACAGATAATGAGGAAAAGACAGTTTCTTCAATAAATGATATTGGGAAACTGGAAAGCCTCATTCAAAAACGAAAACAAAAACAAAAACAAAACAAAAACTCAACCAATTCCTACACCACACACAAAAATTTACCCCTAGAAGAAAACAGGCAGTAAACTCTGACATAGGTCTTGGCAATGACTTTTTATATCTGACATCAAAAGCAAATAAAAGTGGGACCATGTCATAGTACAAAGCTTCTGAACAGCAAAGGAACCCATCAACAAAATGAAAAGGCAATCTACTGATGGGAGAAAATATCTGCAAACATATCCGATAAAGGGTTAATAGAGAACTCATACAACTCAATAGCCAAAAACAAATACTCTGATTTAAAATGGGTAGATCTAAATAGATATATTTCCAAAAGAGATGGATAGATGGCCAACAGGTGTATGAAAAGATGTTCAACACCATTAACCATCAGAGAAATGTAAATCAAAACCATGATGAGTTATCATCTCACACCAGTTAGAATGGTTATCAAAAAGATAAGGAATAACAAGTTTCTACATGGAGAAAAAGAAACCCTCATGCACTGCTGTTAGGAATGTAAACTAGTACAGCCATTATGGAAAACAGTATGGAGGTTCCTCAAAAAATTAAAAATAGAACCATGAAATAACCTAGCAATTCCACTTCTGGGTATTTACCCAAAGAAAACACTACTACTAATGAGAAAATATATTTATGTTCACTGTAGCATTATTTACAATATCCAAGATATGGAAGCAAACTAAGTGTCCACTAATGAATGAATGAATAAAGAAATTATGATATACATACACACACACATGTATATGAGATTATTATTCAATCATAAAAAAGATGAAATCTTGCCATTGCGACCACACAGAGGGACCTTGAGAGCAGTTTAAGTAAAATAAGTCAGACAGAGAAACACAAATACCATGTGATCTCTCTTATACATGGAATCTAAAGAAAAAAAAAAACAACTAAACTCATAGATAGAGAATAGACTGGTGGTTGCCAGAGTTGGGTGGGGGTGGGAGAAATGAGTGCTGTTTTTTCAGTTTAAATTGTTTAAATAAAAATGAAATTTAAAAATTGAAAATGCTGTGTAATAAGATATATGTATCTTCAACTTTACAAGAGAATGCCAAACTGTTTTCCGAAGTGGTTGTGCCAATTTACATATCTACTACCAGTGTACAAAGAGTTCTTGTGGCTTCACATCCTTGCCAATACTCATTATGAGATATTTTAATACATTCATTATGTTTTAAAGATTTTTATACAGTGGCATTTCCTTGTGATTTTAATTTTCATTTCTCTGGTTATTAATGAAGTACCACAGCTTTTCGTATTTACTGGCCATCTAGATTTCCTTTCTTGTGAAGTGCCTGCTAGAGTCTTTTGGTTTGTTGGAGATCTTCAGAAATTGTGAGTATGAGTCTGCTGTCATTACATATGTGACAAATATCTTCTCCCACTCTGTGGTTTGAAGTTTCATAGTCTTTATGATTTCATGACCTCTAATGAAAGTCTTTAATTTTAGCAGAGGAAAAATTTTAAATTAATCTTTTCCTTTATGGTTAGTGGTTTTTGCAGTTTTTAAAAAAAATCCTTCTCTATCCAAGGTCATAAAGATTTTATCTTCTAAAAATTTTATAGTTTAATGATCACATTTAATCTATCAGAAAATGATATTCTAATATCACATGAGGTAGGAGGCCAATTTCATTTTTTTCATACAGAGATACCCAATTATCCCAGTAATGGTTATTAAAAAGCCCATCTTTCCCCCTACAATTTCTCTATAACACCCATGTCATATATGATCAGGTGTCTTTATTTGTACAGGACTATTTGGGGGCTCCCTAATCTGCTCCATCACTCTAATTATCTATCCTATGTCAATATTATACAACCTTAATTACTACAGCTTAATAATAATTCTTTTCATTTTTTAATTGAAAAAATGATTTTAATTTTTTCCCCCATGTACTTTCCCCTCCTCCTAATAATTCTTGACATCATATACAGTGGTGTACCCACCCCAACCCCCCACATCACTTCTAGTAGAAGTATTCCTTTCTCTTTGTAATTCTTCAAGTGTGTCTTGACTTTCTAGGTCCTTTGCATTTCTTTATAAATTTAGAATGAGCTTGTTAGTTATCAAAAAGTATGAAATTTTTATTGAGATTGCACTGAGTATATCAACTTGGGAAGAAATGACATCTTCACAGTATTGAATCTTTCAATCTATGAAGATCTCCATTAATTAAAGAGTTCTTTAAAGTTTCTCAATAAGGTTTTGTCAGTTTCCTCAGAAAGGTTTTTATAATTTTTTAACTTAATTCCATGTCCTTGTTATTTTATAAACGATATATATATTTTTGAAGTTTTATTTTCTAACCATTAGTTATTCATAGAAATAAAACTGATTTTATGTATCGATTTTGTTTCTGGCATTCTTAATGAACTTTTTAAAATTATTTTATCAGATTTTTTGGATTGTTCTAGATCCATAATTACGTGGTTCTGTGAGTAATCAAAGCTTATTTCTTACTTTCTGATCCTTATTTACTTACCTATTTATTTAACTCTAAGACTGCTGGCTAAGACCTCCAGTACAATGTTAAATAAAAGTGGTAACAGAAGGTATTCTTGTCTTGTTCCTAATTTCAAAGGTTTTCTGTAGATATTCCTTATCAGATTAGGAAACTGCTTTCTGTTTCTACGTTGACAATTTTTTTTATATCATTAACAGACACTGAATTTATCAATCGCTTTTTCTTCATCTATTGAGATGATCACAGGATTTTAATCTTTTATTACATTAATATGGAATTTTACTCTTTATTCCACTATTCTTTTATTTCTTTAGTGTAGAATAGACCCTCTTCTTCTCTCAATGCAGGACTTGGTTTCCCCATCACTAGGGGAAATTTGCCCTGTCCTGCATCAAACAGACTAAATAAAATATCTATATTTCAATGAAAAAAGTTTTTAAGTATTTTGTTTGCAATTAGACACCTGATTATTTTTTGTTATTTACAAAAATCTTACCCTCAGAGTTAAACTCATCTCAAAGATACTATAAGTTTTTTAATAATACGTTTAAAAAAAAGGAAAAAAAGAAAAAGAATCCTCATATTAATGGGGAGGGGACAGGTGCATAAGAATGATCGATCACTCTAGATTCACACAGCAAATATTTATTGAGTATGTAATGAGGGTAGGGACTATTTTTTTTGTTCAAATCTGTAGTACTACAGTACATAACACATACTAGGGACTCAGAAAAATATTTGCTCAAAAAATGAGCAAATGGATGAAATAAAACTGTAGACTCAGAAATGAGTACAAACCCTGCCCTCCCTCTACTGAGTTTCATCTATAGTAAAACTATAATTAACATACTAAAGAACACAATTAACATACTAAAAGGCCAAATCACATCTTTACCTTTACTAAAAAAGGACCAAATCACAATTATACCTTTATGATTTTTTTTTTGTTTTAAGGATTACTAATCTGGATTGAAAATAATTTATTTCTAAACAAGTATTTAAATAAAATTAATCAACTCCAGCTATCTAGGGAAAAACTATTACATGTATCAAACTACAGATATTTTATAATTTGAAAAGGCTGAGGTAGGTTGCAACAGCAAAAAAGAGTGCTAGAGATATACAAAATAATGACCTGGAACTTTTTTCCATTCAGAAGTATAGAATGTTTTTAATTTATGATATTCTCCTTCCTATTTTTAGGCTAGCTCCTGTATCTTCTTGATATGGCATCTTAAATTTTTTTGAGCATTTCTTTTTTTCTGGCACAACAAGATGTTCCAGGCTTATCTTGCAACTTCCTTGCCCCAATTCTGGAATCAGCTATTTCTCACTCTTAATATAACAGAAACTTAGCAAGTCAGACTCAAGAGATGGGGGTGAGGGGCAGAAAAGAAAGCCACCAATCCAAGGGAAATTTCTGAATAAAAGACTGTTAGGTTTTTGTAAGCTTTGTAGTGGTCTGTTACACAGCAACAAAAAAAGCAAAACAAATTGGTACCTGAAGTGGAGTGCTGCTTTAATAACCTAAAACATCTGGTATTAGCTAAAATAAGGCAGCAGGCAACGGCCCTAAGTTGCCTCCCAGATTTTGTTAATGGAGGCTGAAGGGCAATGGAAACAACAACGAGAACAACAACAACAAAAACAACAAAATGCTATTAAAGGCTGGAGAAAAGGGCACCCTAGTTCTGTCGTGGAAGAACAATTAAAGAAACTATCACCTGCAGTAATGTGACAGGTTGAAAGGGTACCTAATGGATTTAAATCACCATAAATACATGTGGGCTATCTGTAGTGAGACATGTTAATTGAAGTTAAGAAATAAATTATAACAAAGATTAGGTATTAATCTTAAATCTTCATGATGAGAAAGGGTATGCATATTTACACACACATTCCTGTAATTATCTCATTCTCTTCTCACTTATTTTTTGTTATCATTCAAATATATTACATATTTTTCCTTTCAAATAATGCAGAGAAAGGGAATGACGTCAATCAACTTAAAAGACTCTCTTTTAAGTTAGCTCACACAGGAAAGAATGTAAATTTCTGCCTAGAATGAATTCTGGTTTCATATAATATTGGGGAAAAAAACTCAGTTTTTGAGCATAAAGACCATTCTTAACTGTAATCCAATTATTATGATTTTCTTTCATCTTGAAATACTTCTCATCACATATTCTGCCAATAAAGTTTTTAAAACCAAACCCTGAAACAATACATTTTAGAGAAAAACTCTGATCTTAAATGAGACATCTGATACAGCCTTTAGTTCTAGGCCTACCATTTATTACCATCTTACCTCTAGAACAGAATCTCCCTCTCTAGCACTTTCAGTGAGATGCATTCAATTATTTTACTTTTTTGCAAGTAAGAAGTATACTAAAAGGTACTTTTCCCTAAATCCATCTCTCCTGTTAATTTTATGATTTTATGAATTAGGAGTGGTTAATTTCTAACTTTCAGGGGGAAAACATGGAACTCAAGGACATAATAGTAATTCAGTTTCTTAAATCTGAAAAAAACTCTGGGGAAACATTTATGTAACTGACATGGCATTTTCCTCCCAGCTAATTTTCTAACTTTCTATTTCTATTTGAGACTATGAAAGGTCTTGAGGTCCAGAAAAAGAATATAATTATTTTACTAACGTAATATTGCTCACGTCTCATAAGAGAAAAGGAAAAACCTTAACTCTGTATAACACACTTGTTAATAACTTACAGTTTATTAACTTAAATCTCTGAAAATACTTAAAGTGTTTCAATGTTCAGTTCAACAAATTCTTTCTTTGCTTAAAGAAGTCTGCTCAATTCTGTCCCTTCTTTCAGAAGTAGTCAACTGTTACAATCGCCATTCTTGACTCTTCCTAGAGCTGCCAGAGCAATCTTTTTTTCTCACATATCTGACTTTTACACTAAGGTATCTGAGATCACCTCTGATCCACCAGATCTAATTCACACTCTCCTCTGCCCCTCCCTATTCTCATGTAAGCCAACAGAAGGAATAATGTGGTGACGGTATCTGTTAAAGGAAACACCTATCCGAATCACAACCAAAATAAGTTAAAATCAGTTAAATTTAAAAAGTTTTCCACACTACAACAGGTCAGCTTGAATTTACACAGTTCTATATACAGTTTTTCCAAGTGTTTCCAGCTCATATGCATGAGCAGGTTACCAAAAGCACATAGGGAAAAGGGACCAAAGGTATCTTTCCCAAACCTCTCATTTAAAAAGTAGATATTCTGGCAATTGTATATTGCTTATTATCATAAATGTATATACACAGTAAGGCATTTTTTAGATATCTTCTCAGCTCACAATGTTCCTAACTTCTTTCTCCTTCACAGGGGTTGGAGCCATCTCTCTCCCAGCTTTTCAGAGTCATATATACCAGTGACTCAATCTTAGGGACCCTCTCAAATGAAGTAACACTGAACTTTGAGCTCTCCTAAGTTTTAATATCCTGGTAAACTACTGTCTCTCACTGAAGAGCCACCTCAAGCATAATCTCATAATACTTCTCTTGACTTGTCTAGGCACTCAAATAATTTTTCCCACTGAGGTTCTATTACTCTAGTAATTATCAAATGGTACTATAATTCTTCATTAGATTTTAACTTCCTTGAGACCAAGAGCTTTGTATCTTTAGCATCTAACACAATAAATGACTTAGTAAAAGGTTATTTATTTGCTAGAATTATATTAATTCAGTGTGCCAACACTGGATATTTAATGCTCCTCAAATCTCTAGCTATTTCATGTTTTCATTTAAAACTGGAAAATTATTTCTGAATAAATAAAATGTGTTTTGTAGGTAATTAATTTTTAAAATGTGGGCTCCATAAAGGGAATCATAACAAAGGAGCCTTAGTAGAGGAAATGTAAGAGACACACTTATAGACTAGATCAGATTACACTCACACCACCACCAACTCTCTGTAACAGGAATTAAAAATATTATGGGTAATCTGATAGTGGATTAATATACAGAATATATCTGTATTAAAAAAAAACTAATAAAACTCAACAAAAAAGCAAACAGCCCAATTTTTAAAATGAGCAAAAGACATGAATAAACATTTTTCTAAAGAGGCTACACAAATCTGTAATAAGCACATGAAAAGACAGTCAATATTACTAATAATTAAGTAAATGCAAAACAAAACCATAATGATACCGCTTCAAACCAATAAGAATGCCAATTTTTTTAAGTCAAAAAATAACAAATGTTGGTGAGAATGTAAAATGGTACAACTGCTGTAGAAAACAGTACAATGGTTCTTCAAAAAATTAACACAAAATTGTTCATAATTCAGTAATTACACTTCTGAGTATACACCCACAGGAACTGAAAGCAGGGACTTAGGTATTTGTACACCCATATAGCGTCACTGAATAAAGACAAAAGGTGGAACCAACCCAGATGTCCACTAACAGATAAATGAACAAATAATATGTGGTAATATACATACAATAATATTCAGCCTTAAAAAGGAATGAAATTCTGCTACATGCTACAACGTGGATGGACCATGAAAACATTGTGTTAAATGAAACAGGTCAGACATGAAAGAACAAATATATGATTTCAATTATATGAGGTACCTAGAATAGTCAAATTTATAGAGACAGAAAGTAGAATAGCACCAGGGGCTAATGGAGAGTTATTGTTTAATAGATACAGTTTCAGTTTGGGATGATGAAAAAGTTCTGGAGATGGATATAGGGTAATGCCACTGAACTATACACTTAAAAAAGGTTAAAATGATACATTTCATATTATGTATATTTTATCACCACTTAAAAAAATTAATTGTGTAGTATTCGAAGTAGAAAATAAATGTAATGTCTTTTAGTGATATGCACCTTAAAAATCTCTCTAGAAAATTATGGACTTTTCTAATAACCAATTTTATTCCTCAACAATAAACTAAATAACAGAAATTATAGCAACAAAAATTCAAAGTATTTTTGAATGTCAAATCTCAAAAGTTAATCTCAAAACTGTGTAACAAAAAAAGTCAGTTGTTTATTAACTTCTAATTCTGTTTCTCTTTCTCAGAGAGAAAATTGTTTAATACTTCATTCTACTCAGCTATGTAACTATGACAGTAGAATTTATGTCTTTAAATCTCTAGAGCTAAGCCAGGAAAACCCAGGTTCATTCCAGCCCTAACACAAATTAATGTTTTCAACAGTATGGCATTTATTAAGAAATCCTAGCAGTCAAAAGTCTTATGTTCTTCTAATAACTCCTTCAGGCCATCCCACGCAATGACATCATTCTTGACAAATAAAGCCCATTATGCAATACCCATATACACAGTACTATCACTTCCTATGAGAATAGTCACTGCTATGAATGTTAAAAGGGCCTGAGAATATGACAAATACACTGTAAAATAGATTTTAACACTAAGCAATGTAAACTTTAAAAGAATATTATAGGAATATCATCCTTCAGCATATAAAAATTAGTAAATACAAACTATAAAAAAAGTTAAAATACACGTTCAATATGAATTAAATAAAGAGTAAAATTCCTAAGAAGGGTCAAGTCCCTAGAAAATTATATAAAAGTAAAAATTTTAAACATGACTTGATAACTAACAAACCACAATGATACTTGTTCATGGTGCTTCCCACAGGCTAACAAATACCAAGGAGAGAGACCATAAAAAGTTGCCCATTAAATGAAGATACTGTGATGACTGAGTAACATTTGTTACCTTTTTAAAACTTTTTAAAAATTTGCCACATTTAAAAAATACTTTGTACTTAGGTATTTCCTTTATGTTTTCAATCACTATGCCACTCTCATGAAAATTTTGTTGAAAGAATGTAATAAAAATCATTAGTTATTAATAAAATTATGTAATGCAAGGAGGTCAGAAATGAGAATGTTTTCTATGCTTTTCATTCTAAAGTTACACTATTTTTATATAACTTGTGAGTTTAATTTTATCAAAGGTAGTAAATTTATATATTTTAAATGCCAATTAGTGTCCTTTGCTTTAAGAAGCAAAAGGCACTAATTGTACTTTTCCCTAGTCTTCCTGCAAAGTACAACTAAAAACCCTGCCCATTTTATCTAAAACGAACATAAGATAACTAGAAACTTTAGGCCACAAAGAATGACATCATGATTAGTTCCCTGGGTTTTCTTTTCGCCTTGTGTATTCTATAGACTTGGAGGTGACATCTTCAAGTTGACAACTCAGAAACACCAATAAGCAGAGCCTTCCCTCAAAGCACAAACACCAAAAACACCCAGCCCCAACAAAAGTCATCTCTCTCTAGTTAAAGGATTAGGAAAGGGGTAACTTAAGAAGAAAACTTTTAGACAGTAATGGCTCGACTCCAGCCAAACATTTCAGAAACTGTAGCCTCACCCTCGACCTATGCCAGCACAGGTTGAGTGGGCAGCCAAACTTCCACCCCTACAGGATTGTAACTTGGCATTTCCGTGGCTCCTCCCCAGTCTCCACTGATGTGGTGTCAAAGGTCAACTAGGTCTTGTGGGATCGTGAGGATTATCCGGGGGAAGCCTGGATCTCCACCCCTACCCAGCAGTAATGAGGGTCACTCCAACTTCCTGCTGGAGTGACATAAAAGGATTAGTAGAGTCAGGACTCTGACTACTGCCCAGTAGTTAGGAAAGGCGGAAAGAAAAGATAAATGGCCTGTCACATTACTATTCTTGTCAAAAAGCAAGGTCCTTGAAGCAATCTCTAAAAAACTATGGGAGTGTACAGAGTATGTAGCAAAAACTTTTAGGACTGAAAATATTTCAAAATCTTAACCTGATGTTAATTTTCAGTGTGCTGCATTAGAGTATGAAAATTCAGACCACCATAACTATGATGTCATTACTGAAATAAGGGAAAAGAAAAAATACGAGGCACATTTCAGGAGGAAATGCCATTGGGCCTATTTGACTTTTGAAAGAAGCAAATACTTTAATAAGATCCAGTTCCTATAATCACAACCCCAAAGTCAAAAACAATATAAACTAGAAGACCTGGGGATTCAATGATGGGATGCTGATAATCAAGTTCTGAAGTAGAGTGTTGGAAATAAGCAATGAGGGAAAAATTCATTAATGTCTTAATTTGTTTATAATATTGGACTTTATACTGAATGACGACCATTTGATATGATTAACTCTAAAGAGAATATTTTTCTATAAAAGCTATAAATATATCACAACTTCTTTTCCTTATTTTTTACTTTCATATAGCAGCATTTACAGAGATGTCAAATGTGCCTCATTATGAAGCAGGCCTTAGTTTTAATCAGAAAATAAAAAGCATAGATTACGATCAAAACAGTCACATCTTTACATGATTTAATGATATCCTCTTTCCTCCACAACACTTTAAAAGTTAGAACTTTATAAAGTCTTTGAGCAAATGTACTGCCATTTCACCAAAACAGACTTTAATTGCAGCAGGTCTGTGTTATTTCATTGGGGACTTCACTAGGATTAGAAAATGTGGTCATGATATTATAAAGAATTTCTTTGCAGTGAGATTTAATTTGTTGTTAATAGGTATTTGTAGAAATTAAGATCACCAGATTAAATAAATGTGCTATGTTTTTAACATAGTAATAACATGCTACTGGAAAACTGTTAGAAGTAACTCGTGTTCCCATTTTAAAATCTGTAAATATTAATATATAACTTGCATGTGTAAATATGAAAAAGTAACATATAAAAATATAAGAGTTTTTATATACTTTTTCATTAAAAGACTAATGCGTATTTTTTTGGTTGTACAGATAGGCCAAGTGTCTAGATACTTGAGAAATTTGTTTGTGGGTTACATGTCTACTTTTCAAAAAATGCTTTTTGTTATTGCTGTTGGATTTTTTCTTAGCATAAGCTAGAATATTTCTAACACAGTCTGTGGCCTTTGCTGTGTTTATAGTATGCTTTCATTTAAAATGCAGATACTGGTATCTTGTTATTAGTATAGGTGAGAAAGGGGAGAATTTCTAATAAACTGTTAATATTTTTAGGTGCAGGGGTTTAATTTTTTAATCTCTAATAAAATGTTTAAACTGATTTCCACTCCACTATTTATACTTAATTTCACAAAAATTCCTTATTGGGTACACCTTCAACAAGTACTATAAAATTTAAAAAAAGTTTAAAACTCAGATCAGAGTATTTTATGTGAAATTTTGGATAACTACAGTGTAATGAAAGAATATCTCATTTATTGAGGTGGGGTTAATTTGTTAGTACTTGAGATTGTATCATCAGACCTCTTTCATAATAGAATCCCTTTTCTGATTCAATATTTAATTTGAGCACATAGTACCTTTTTTTTTAAGTAGCTGGCCTAAATTGACATGAAATAAACATTGTTTTAAAACTTAACATTCTTATAAAAGTCTCTCTAAATTGCATGCAGAATTTAAATTGTAGCCAAATGTATTATCCTATTTAAAATTTTAATCAGCTTTCCAGAAATTTCTTCATAATGTAATTGTGAAATGAAATTGAGGATGTTACTATAAAAACAAATTAATTTATTCAATTAAAGTACTGACAAAGTAATACTTTTTATTCTGCAATTCAGTCATTGTATAAGAACAATGAACCCAGGAGTCCTAATGCAGTTTTAAAATATCACATTGGTAATTCTGTAAATTCTGGCTCCCAATACCGTTTCCTAAGTTCTTCTTGGATAGCAATTTGGTTTTATTGTTTATGCTTAAATGTTCAAATATGTTCCTTCAAAACACAAACTTATTTTTTTTGCATTAGTTGTGAAAGTGCTAAAAATTGATTATATGTAAACACTTTGGTCATTATTTCTCTGTCTTAAAACAAGATGTTTCAAAAGAAAAAAAAATAAAGGTGATGACTCCATAGTATAGTGTTTAGCACATCTGCTTTACACACAGAAGGTCCTGGGTTCACGCCCCAGGTGGAGCCACGGACCATACCCCAGGTGCTCCAGTCCCCAGGTGCACACTGCGAGCGGGTGAGAAGAGATGCTCCGCCTTCGGAGATCCAGTTCTTAAAGGGAAAATGGCAACATCTATAGGTCAGGGGCGGAAAAGGGGTATTTAAGGGGGGAGGGCATGATGTTTCTACATAGCTATTTTCTGAGAATTTTTTTATTATCTCCAGAAGCTCTCCCTGAGCCCAAGTAAATACTTAACTTTGTGATTATTACTGACAAGGTCCCAAAATGTAAATAATGCCACCTACTTTCAGCACATCTAAATTTAGATAAATGGATTTTTACTTTCCATTGCAGTATTGGATATTTTCATTTCATTTAAACTATAGTATAGCTGTCCCTTTTTACCCCTGCTTGGAATAGTGCTCCATGAATATTGTTTTCCTGAACATTTTAAATAAGAGAACCAATTCAAAAACAATCAATTACATACTCTGCTTATTAATAAAAGGCTATTTAAAGAGAAAATAAATATTGTATTAGAAATATCCAAGTTTTTAGAAAGAAGCAACTATTTTTGTATTCTCGTCTTTTAGATCGGTTTGACAATCATCATCTTTTGAAATGTGAATTCCTACTGCCAGAGTAAAAGTCTCATTTTTATAACACCATGATGCTTTTGTATTTCTTCCTGCCCTTCCACTCATTCTGTCCACCATGATATGCCCAGGCTGGGGGCCCCAGGATCCGTACCTACCTGGGGGGAGCCAAGGTTTGCAGCTGGGTGCTTAATAAACAAAACAGAAAGCTTACTGTAAGATCTATCAAAGATGCTAGAGTCTAAAAAGGCCCATATACCATGCTTTCTTAGTCTGCATATATCTGCTCAGGAAAAGCAATAATGTACACTGAATGACTTGGAAAAATAACTTTTTTCTCCCACGGTTATGTTTTCCACATATCCTAGGAGAGTAGGATGCTGAAAAATGTATGTAGGCTGATAAAATTTTGTTACATATTTCTAAAGCTGGGCCATGAGAAAAATGTTAAAAAAAAAAAATGTAACAAGAGGAATGAAAAATTAAATCAAACTAAGAACTCTAATTTAGCTAAGAGTACTATTCTTGTAGTGTGGAGACTTGGGTTCTAGTCTTGTTCTCTTGGTGATATATATTGGTCTGGGATGATTTTAAAAAGTTACTTTATTATAAAATGTAAAAATCGTGTAATGAAAAAGGATAAGAACGCTGTTCTTTGGAAAAAAGTATTTTATACTTCCAGTCAAGATGGCAGAGTAGGTAAATGCTGTGTTTGCCTCCTCCCACGACCACCTCAAAATTACAACTGAACTACAGAACAACCATCACTAAGAATCACCTGAGTCTAACTGAACAGACGTTCTATAACTAAGGATATACAGAAGCAGCCACCTCAAGACAGATAACACATGCACATTTCCTATTGTCAGAAAAACCAACTTACTAAAATATGAACTTAAAAAAAGTACAGACTGTTCTCTATGCAAGAAATAAAAATGTATTTTAGGCTTAAAAAAGGTAATTTATAAATACAACGTGTTATTAACGATGGAAACTTTACTACCAAACATAAAATTATTTCTTAATAACTTCTCACTTTAAATAACAAAAAATCTAATGATAACTATAATGAAAAATTTCTCCACAAGTATTAGCAATTCTAAAATGATAACCAAAAATTCAAAGTAAAACAAAACTCAAAGTATAATTCTGGAGGAAACTAAATCATACATTACAAAAATAACTTGAACAAAAAAATTCTGAGAAAATATGACATCAATTACCAGTAGTAGTAAACCAACCATCTTCAATACCTTCTATATTGGGGATACATGTCAGTTTAGAGTTATTGTAGTATAATGTACCAATTTAATCCTGTTATACTTTATGACTCATATGAAATGTAAAATAAGACTGAAAAAATTAAAAGCATTTTATAACAAACTAGAGTGGGTTTATTTTATATTAAAAAAGCATACTTCAAAGAGCCATATTCTTGCCTAGAAAAGTGCCTGAGCCATTGGCACACAATATATTTTTACTAACTAAATAAATGTGGCGCTAAAGTAAGCAAGAGAAAGAAGGGGGAGAAAGGAAACTAACTTTTGCTGAGCAGTTATAAGCACTGGAACCTTTGTTAATTGTTTCATATGGCTACTATCCTGTTTAATCCATAAAAACCTCCTCATGAGGCAGACACTGCTCCGATGAGAAAACTGTCATTTAGGAAGGTTAGAAAACAGATCTATGGGTTACACAAAGCTAGTGACTGAATTGAAATTCAAACCTATGTAACAGAGTGAAATCTTGGATTCTCTGACTCTATCTCTTCAAACCTGCATTATTTCCATAGCCTTCAGGCTAATAGTTTAGGCTGTCTTGCTAAGCTTAGTCTTGCTAATGATTAGACATGCTAATCATTAAAGGAATTCCACTTGCTTGAGTTTTACAAAAACAGCTCCTCCCATTTCCCCTTCCCTTAACAAAGAAAAAGCCTGAACTCTATTTCAATACTATTTATTCTAAATATTATTTTACATAGAATTTTAGTATAAAATATATTTTAATAGAAAGTCATTATGCATATAAACTATAAATATCCCTTTTTTTAAAGAAAGAAAACAAACCTTTAGTGAAATTGGTCTTGATTAATCTACTGGATACACATATGAAATTATTCTAACCATATTGAGGAAACTAAGGAAGTTAAAGTCAGTAGCTTTCAAAAATATGGTATCAATAGCACCACATAAATAAGATTTATTGAAAATAAGCAGTCACAGTTGGCATTTAAATGTTGTTATTTCTAACATTTTTGATAGTATTTTACTTCAAAATATAGTTTGGTCTAATAATATATAGTAACCCAGTACATAAGATACTATACTGGATATGAAGGAGAAGAAAAGCTGGTAACTGAGATCAGAACATAAATGAAAATCAACTGAAAGGCTTTAATTTTAGAGTAAAAAAAGAATTTGGTCAAATGAGGGTTAAAATTGTCCATATTCATGATTTTGAAAGGCTCTTGCTCCTTCACATCAATTATCAAAGGTGTTCCTGATGCTGTCCTGTCTGGTATCAGTTGTCAAAGGAAATGATATAAAACAAGGCTCCAGTAGACAGGTTGTAATTCTGTATCCTATTGCTCACTAAAAGGAATCAAGGCTGCTTAAAGATAACAAATGCTTTACCTGGGGGAGGGGGAAACAAGATGGATCTGGAAAATCTCTTTGTTCTTGGAATGCAATTTTCAAGTTCTTAGCAGCAATTTTGGGATGCGGAGAGAGGCCTGACCAAGAGGAAGGCTTCTACACATGATGGGCTTAGGCAATGACATGTACAGCATAAAATAGGTAGAGGCACTTAAAAATACCTTGAATCTCTAAGAAATCCTTAAGTCCGTAAGGATCCTAAAAAGGAAACAGGAAGGGTGCTGTGACTAAATGAGTACCTATTATGAAAAATTCTCCTTTTGTAAAAAAGTGGATAGAATAATGAAGATATGGATTCTATAGAAAATGTCTTTAAGTTCTGTTTGTCATTATGTTTGAAAATAAAGTGTTGACAAACTGCAAATACTATAAAACAGCAAAACTAATAAAACAGTGCTAGCCATTGTTGATCTGACCTCAAGAATGTTTAGTTTCTACTGTTACTAAACAATGTCTTCAAAAGCAAGATAAGCAATTAAGCCAGTAATAATTAGGCTGTTAAAACCAAGTATTAGAAACAAATAAACCAATAAGAAGTTAAGGCCTGCTTACAGTATAAGGATTTGGGTATAAAGTCTCAATCCTCATAATGGAAGTGGGAAAAAAATAACACAATGAGATTGAGCTCTGGACATAGGCTACAGTTATTGCATAGGCTGGGATCCTTACTACACCTATTAGGATGACACACTAGGCTTTTTTTTAATCTTCTCAGCATAACTGTGGCAGAGGCCCAGCTGATTCAAGGCACAGTCCAAAGACTTGCTAATACCACATATAACCCTTAGCGATAAACATATCCATGATATACCCAGATTATGAGCCTACAACATCCCAGGAACATGGTGGCTAGTGTTTTAACTTCCTTCTTTGCCTACTGCACCCCTTTCTCTTTTCTAATAGACTGGTATTGAAAATGCTCAATTTGGTCAGTCTAGGTAGCATAAGGTTAAAATAAATGGTGTCAACTTAACTCAGAGACCCTCTGGGGCAAAAAAGGCAATCTCAATTATCTGTTTAACTTTAAGCAGTGCTTCTCAAACTGTAACATTCTAACAATCTTTTAAAAGACAGATTCTAACTTTAGGATGGGGTCTGAAATTCTGCATCATAGGTAATGCCATGTTGCCGGTCCATAGACCATAATCAGAACAGTAAAACTTCATAGCACCATAGATCATTATTGAAAATGTCAAAGAAGATGCTATGCAATAGTACTATCCTAGGAAAACCAGACCATAACAATTTTAAAAGAATAATTATAACTTTGAATAGTACTTATGAACCAAGAAAACAGAAGAATTTCTTACTGAAACCAAATAACAACCAAGAATTTCTCAATCCACAATGCAAGAGGCTCAGCAAACCTCAGAGTAGGATAAATACAAAGAAAGCCACATCATAATAAAACTGCAGAAAATCAAAGGCAAAGGAAAAAAATCGTAAGTGGCCAGAGAAGAAACAAATGTTATCCTAAATGCACCATGAACAGGCTGATTTTTCAACAGAAATTATGGAAGTCAGAAGACAATGTAATGACACTTTTAAGGTGCTGAAATGAAAATGCAAAAATAAAAAACACTGCCAAGCAGGAACTCTATGCCCAGTAAAAAAAATAATAATAATGATGATTTACAGACAAAACAAAAATTCTAAAAGAATTCAGTGCTAGCAGACCTAGACAGGTTTATGATACATGGAATACAGGGTCATTCATTCATTCATTCATTCAATCAAAAAGTCTACTGAGGGTATACTATGTGACATACTCTACTGTTAATACTGGAGATATAGACAGAAAAGGCTGTTATTCTACTGAAGCTTACATTTTAATGGGGTAAACAATTTATAAATAAAGACATGCTATGAAGGAAATAAAGAACAACACTGGAGAAAAGTGGCTCAAGGCAACAGGCCAGGTTTTATCATGAACCTCTCTAAAGATACGAGTTTTAAGGGGGTGGGGCGGGGGTGGGACAGGGCTAACATTTACTGATCATTTATAATGAGCAAAGAATTACTCTTAAGTGCTTTATATGTACTCACTTGTAAAATCTAAAAAATGAGAGGCAGTCACACAAAGATTTGGAGGAAGAGCATTCAATGAACAGAGGCTATCAAGGCCACAAAGGAAAAACAAGCTTAATAAGATTTAATGAGATAGGTCTAAGAATGCAGTTAAGGCTTAAGAAGCAGGCAGAAGTCACACATAGGCTTTTATTTTATTACTATTTTTTATGCCTACAGCACCTGGTATTCCTAGGTGGTTTCCCATCCAAGTACTCATCAGGCCCGACCCTGCTTAGCTTCTGAGATCAGACAAGATTAGGCATGTTCAGGGTGGCATGGCCATAGAGACTTAAGGCTAGTCAAACTAACAAAATCCTATAGTAGTTATCTACTACCTTTTGTATGTTTGATTTTAAAGGGAAGTGACATGATCTGATTGACATTTAAAAAATATCATTTTTGGCTATTGTACTGAGAATGTTTTCAAGGGGTAAGAGTAGAAAACGTAAGATTAGTTAGGAGGCTACTGCAGTAGTTCACGGCAAGAGAGCATGGGGCTTCGGTTAGAATTTCAGCAGGGAAACAGAAGTGGGCAGATTTAAGATACGTTGAAGTAGATGTGATCTGCTTAATAGACTGAGGAGGATTGGAGTAACAGAGAATAAAGGATGACTCCCAGGTTTGAAGGCTAAGCTACTGCCTAGATACATAGATGGTGGAGTAATGGAATCAATTATTCAAAACTGAGATGAGTTTCTACCTCAATAAACGGATGGTAGTGTCATTTACTACAGGAACAAGTTTTTGGCGTTAATTTTTCTCTCTACCTCCTTTGAGGAAGACGGGAGTGGGAAGGGATTGAGGCAATAAATCAAGAGTCTGTTCTGCTCAAGGTACATTTGAGATGCCTATTTAGACATCTAGTGAAAATATCAAGTAGGCAACTAATATAAGTCTGAAGTTCAGGCATAAGTTAAGGCTAAAATTATTTGTTAACCGAATACGGCACAGAATCAAAGCTGACTCTCGTTGAAACCAGTTTAGGAGAAGAAGCACAATTTAACTCATACCCATGCCAAAGTACCACCTCAGGAGACTCCTCAAAAACACAAGGCCTCTTAAATCTTAAAATCTCCAATTCAGTCTTCCCTTTTATTTTCTAAATAAGGAAAGATAAGACTGACTTAAGCCAAACAACTAAACAGTAAAGAATCAAGGTTAAAACATATAAATCTTACTCCTAAAGTACCATGGTTCCTAATCCACCCCACCCCACTCCCCCACCCCACCCCATCCCCGCAAATTCATGGAAGCACTCAGCCTTTACAAACTACTCAATCTCCACTTTACATACACAATGATTTTTGTACATGCTACACAAAGAACCCATCCTTACATACAGCATCGCTTTAAGAAATTTCCTCAATCTTTGTCTGCTAATACCCTTTCCTTTTGAACAGCTCTTTATCCTTGAACTCCACATCTTAAGCTGTCTCTCACTTCCCATACTGTCTCACCATAAAACCTACAATGCTTTCATATACTTAACATTATCCTTTCTCCTACTTAAAGATCACTAAGGAAGCTAACCACTGTCTTAATCAGTTGTCTTCAAGAAAGGTGTGTAAACCTGCTATCCAGGGGATACACAAAATGATCCACTGGAATGTAGAATTAGAATTTTTATTTCTATTTAATTTTTTCAAAATTTTATATTTTATGTATATTTTATAATTAGTACATGAGTACACGAATATAATGTAAATAAATATAAATTTGTTGTTAAAATTTGTTTTAACATGGTTAAAAAATGACAGGTATTGGGATTTGGGACACTGCAGACACTTGAAGAAGCAGGAAGTTGGTAATTTTTCTTCTCAAATTAATGCAGACCCTAGATCTTAAAAAGAAACTAAGGGTAGTCTCAGAATTAAAAAATAGCTAAGAAAAGAAAGAAAAAGAAAAAGAAAAAAACTGAAGGTATTCCTGGAAAAAAAGTCTAATTAATAGATCTTTTCCTCCTCTCCCTACTGAGCCAAGAAATGGAAAATTTGGCTACAGAAAAATTAAACTAATTATAGTCAGTAAACCACCTAACATTTAATGCTTGCTTACTGTGCATTATAATTATATACTCTACTAAAGGCTTACTTGGTTATTTAATTTCAGTATTAAATACAACTTGTAGTAGACACATACTAATTTTTTAGGATGTCAGGAGGTAACACTATTTCTATGTTTGGGAAAATCCAATACTTTATGAACCATAGTTCCTTCTTCAACCAAAGTTGAAAATAATGCCACATAGTATACTTGCTTTCCCAGCCTCTCCTGCAGCAATGGGCACAGGCACATAACTTAAGTTCTCCCAAGCAGACATGTCCTCCCCAACCTTAAAATGACAGCACAGAGGTAACAATACACCCCAATTTCCAGAGGAAGTGGTGGCAAAAGTTCTAGTGCTGGCATACAGTGTCCATTACCACTGGTGGTGGTGGTGCATGCTGAGGTGTCTATCCCCAGCTGCAGTTACTAGTGGTGTCTTCAGAGGACAAGATCTGTCACATGATTTTGGATATTGTTCCTGGTTACCTATCCTTCCAGCCAGGTTCTTCAGTCCTCCCAGAGATTTTGTGGGCAACACATAATCACAGTTGGTTTCTGTTACTGGTAACGAAAAACCATGACTCAATTTTCAGTTTATTTTTCATATAAATTGGTTATCTATTTGTAACTTTAACACAGTTCTTCGTTAACACTGTATTTAAAATAAACAAACCAGTCTTTCAAGTGTTTACTTTCTAACAAAGTGTCCAATTTTGCAAAATGATGTTTTATACTTTGAAAAATAAATTTTCAATTATATAAAATTTTTGGCTTACCTAATCATTAGGCTATCTTTTAGATGTAAAAAATTATCATCTTCCTAAATGAATTTTAGAGTAAAGTAGCAAAATCAAGAAGGAATTTCTCAACTGCTGATAAGTTGCTTGTTAAAAACGCAGCTTAATACACCCTGCTCCAGATCTCCATCAGAATCTCTAGGGTATGGATCCAGGAATACACAGTTTTTTAAAGTGCCATAGGTGCTTTTATGCACACCAAAGTTTGAGAACTAACAGACTTCAGTTTGTCACATGATAATAAATGGCCAGAAATCTCAATATTATTAAGCTAGCAAAAGCATCATTTAGTTAACCAGCTAAAATTCTCCTTAGACAACTGAGACTTGCACATTATCAAAATTAGTTATACATACTGAATATACATGGAAAGCCTACCTCACTGTAAGGAGTATGAAAATTATTTCTTTTATTAGCAAATCAAGGTACTACTCTGAAATTTTCAAAGACCTAAAAATTCTCACTGCCACTGGTTACATTTGGAGGACTGTCTTAGCACATGTAAATCATCTCTATTATCCTCTGTGACACCAATTCAAGAGGGTCTGAATGTCTGACTTTTTGACATCAAAGGGAAGCCTATTCATTCATATTATCCTTGAGAATGTTCTAAATGAATTCTACCATCACTGAAGCCCCAAGGGTCCCCATTAAACCCAGTCACATAGAAGTTAGTTGTCACTATTTCCAAAGCTAAGAAAGTGAATAGCCTCTTCATTATTTCCTGTTTTCGTCTACCCACTCACTATCTCATTCTCTCACCCATATACCCATTCATCCATCCATGCACGCACACACACGCGAGCGCGCGCGCACACACACACACACACACACACACATTCAATAAACACTTAAAGGACATTTGGCACTGTATTAGGTGTAATACAATAAAAAGAGAATAAAACAGAACCCTCTATGGTAGACAATTCTAAAATGGCTCTCCAATATTTCCTACCCTAATCTCCAAGGCTGTGAATTTGAAATATACTCTGATTATGTTCTTTATGAGGCAGAAGGGACTTTGCAGATATAATTAAGGTTGCTAGTCAATTATAAGAAAGATAATCTGGCTGAACCCAAATTCATCCCATGAGCCCTCTGGCTGGTAGCAAAAGAGAAAAATCAGAGATTCAAAATAATACTGTTAACCTGAAGGTGGAGGGGGCCATGCTGTGAGGAATGCAAGAGCTTCCAGGACCTCAGAGCAGCCTGAAGCTGACAACCAGCAAGAAAATGAAAATCTCAGTTTTATAACTTTGAACAACTGCCAAAATCTAAATAAACCTGGAAGCAAATTCTTCCTCCAAAGCCTCCAGATAAGAGCCTAGCCTGGCCAACACATTGATTTTGGATTTGTGAGACTCTGAGTAGGTAACTCAATTGAGTTATCTGACTTAGAGAACTGTAACAAAAAATTTCTGGGTCATAGAATATGTGTTATTTGCAATGTTACTAGGTATTTTTCAAAGTCAATTCACCAATTCACACTCCCATTAACACTGTATGAGTGTCCCCAATGCTCTCTACTCTACTTTCTTTCCAGGACTTGGTACAATCAGCTTTTTGAGGAGTCCTCAGTTTGGTTTTATTTTCCATTCTTCTGATTACTAATGAGGTTGAGCACTTTTCACATATTTTTTGGTCAAGTGGAATTCCTTTTTAGTAAAGTATCAATTCAGGTGTTTTCTCAGTTTCCTATTAGGCTGTCTTCTTATTTGTCAGTAGAAATTCTATACATATTCTGGATCTCATTTGTGTGTTATATTTATTGGAAATCTCTTATTCTGTGGCTTATCTTTTCACTCCTTATGATGTACAGGTCATTTTTAAAACCTGTTTTTAATGGAAATATCTATTACCTAGTTTTTGTAAGAAATAAGTTTAATAAACCTGTAAAAATCCTTGGTTTTAGGTGTCCTACAAATAAAAATCTAGAAATTTAGAAGAGCAAGGAAGAAAGTTAAAAGTGAGTAAGGAAATACCTGAGATTTTTTTAGGACTACTTTATGATTCTAAAATTAGTAGCACTGCATTTGATATTGCTGGCAACTTCAGGAACTCAAAACAATGTTGCTTTGTGTGAATTGCCCTATTTATTATATATTTTTTGCAAGCTTAAGTGAAATGAACAAAAAAATAATGAACATGTTACCACTTAAAAGTAATATGCATGTTATAATCTGAGATAGTATTAACCATCCACCCCCCAAATTCAGCCATTGTAAAAGGAAATGAACCCCAGAAAATCTCTGACCCTAACACTGTTGCCATTTTTCTAGTCTCAACATTTTGTGTTGACGGATGACTCATCTTCTCACCCCTCAAGACATCCTACTATTTCACCCTTCCTATTTAAAAACAAGGTCAGTACAGCTGAGTTTAGATTTTCTCCCTGAAACATAAATTTAAATCTTATTTCAGATGCCTTTATAAACAACAGCCATAATCTTCTCCATGGTATTGGTCTCTCTTTAAAAGCGCATATCCTTGCAGTGTGTGCATGCATGTGTGTTTCAGGAGCAGGAAAGATCGTAAGTAACAAGTTTTTTTTTTGTTTTTTGTTTTTGTTTTTTTTTACCTAAGTCTTTCCTATTGTGTCAATACAAGAATTATGCTGTTCCTCAGGCAGAAGTGAAAGGAAGAAGCATGTGGATGAGAATATATTAGAGCTGTAGGATTTCTCATTTCAACCAGAGGGTAAAGTTCTGAGAGAGTAATAAATGGTATTTCCTGAGACTGTCTTAGCATTCTACATTTCAATTCAATATGCGTATTTCCATAGAAACTTCGTTACAAAATGTATTATATATACAATAGTATATCTATACTTTGACAGTGAAATATGCATGAAGGGTGATTACAGGAAAATAACAGTATCAACACAGAACCTTACTTGGTCTGGACTTTCTAATGATTGGTAATTTGAAACCATAGATTTGTATTAAAGCAAGCATGAATATAGATGGTAGAATTCCTAAGAAAATTTTAAGCCTTCAAATTTCAAGTTCCCTACTGAGGGAACTTTAAACTCTGTACCCCAGACCTTCTCTGAGGTTAGAGATACTTCAATAAAAATTTGTCATTAATACATACACACAATTTTTATATAAAAGGAGAGATATGTAGGAGATCATGGCTGTTAGGTACAAAGAGGTATGAGCCAATTTTCATCTTTAGGAAAAAAAACAGGTTTTGTGGATGGCCTATGAACCTAACTAGGCTACACACAATATGGAACACTGTTTCTATACAGAACTGCTACTGAAATTTAGTTTGTGAGTTAGGTTTCAGTTTTTAAAACTGCATAAAATTTATTACAACAAAAAATTCCATTTCTAGGAACATATCCAAAGAAAATAATAAGAGATGTGAGCAAAGAGTTATATAAAAGGATGTTAATAGTTTCTTTTATTATAATGAAAAGTTAGAAATAGACTAAATGCCTAATAAAAGGGATTTGGTTAAGTAGAAAAATATAATTAAATATTCTATAGCCATTAGAATTCTATTATAAGAAAATGTTAATAGACATGATACAATATTAATAATATAAGGTGGAAAACTACAAAAAGATGATACCATGTTTTTCAATATATATTACATGCATTTAAAAAAAAAACCTGGAAGAATATGTCAAATGTTCATAGCAGCTGATCTATGCAGTATTATTCACTTTTCCCCCTTTCTCTATCCTATGTATTTGTTTTTCCAAATCTTCTATAGTAAATATGTATTACAATTACAAAAGAATTCAAAATAAACATACAGGAGTTTATATACAGCACAAAGAACTTCCAATTCTTTGTTATCAGCTGGCTCTACGACAAAAGGTAAAAACGAAAAAATCTTTTCCCCTTGAATTTATGAACTTTTCTTGCTGTAGAAAAAATTACTTTTCTCAAGATGCACTGAATACAGACCAAAGAGATAACATCTCTCACCCAGCAGACTGACACAGATCAAAAAGAATGAGAAGACCAATGAGTGTTAAGTGAAGACAACTCATGTACTGCTAGTATAAATCTAAGCTTAAAAGCTCTTCTGGAAAAACAATTTCACAATTTGTATAAAAACTCTAAAATTGTGCATATCTTTTAACCAATTATATTTCTAGGAATTTATCCTAAGGAAGAAATTAAACAAGTCTGCAAAGACATACAGACTAGGCCATGCTAAGCAATATGATTTTAATAGTGAAAGTTGAAAATCTCAATGTGCATCAATAGAGAAAATTAAATGACAGTATATTTTATACAGTGCACTACTATTAAAAAATTAAGCTACACTAGTCTATGGCCACGCCACCCTGGACATGCCTCATCTCATCTGATTTTGGAAGCTAAGCAGGGTCAGGCCTGGTTAGTACTTGGATGGGAGACCACCTAGGAATACCAGGTGCTGTAGGGGTTAAAAAAAAAAATTTGCTACAGATCTCTATTTTCTAATATTGTCTCTCATGTAGTAAAAAACAAACAAACAAACAAAAACAAACTAGATGAGAGCCTTTGTATGATCTCATTTTTATAATTTAAAAAAGAATATGTATATTCATAAAGAAAATATTTAGAAAATTTCAAACCAGTGTTTACTACTAGTTACTCTGATAAGTGGAATTACTAATGATCTTTAGTGTTTTCTTTAAAACTTTCTGTGTTATACTGAACATGCACAATTCTTAACATGAGAAGAAATGATTTTTAAAGGCTACTAAATACTAAAGTAAACTAGTCTGGTTAATCAAATAAAATTAGTTTTGTTGTTTTCTCTCTGCATTCCTAAGGCTCTCAGAAGACTTCCTGATTTGAACACATAATATTTAGTGGATAGTAAATGTGTCAAATATACTGTTAATGCCTCAATTAATAAGATTACATGCTTAAATGTCAGTTATTGTTAACAAGATTTTATTTCTAAAATAAAAAATTAAATATCACCCCCAACTCTGTAATGCTAACAAGTATACTGTAATTATGATTGAGCCCCCATTTGCTGCCACATCCTCCCTTACCCACTGCCTTCTCACCATTATTTAATAGTGTTTCAGCCCTATGGTTTCAGCCCTAAACCATGATGGCTTACTGTATTCACAGATATGGAAAAACACTGCCTAAAGAAGTATGATTTATAAAATAAAAATGCAGAAGAAAACTTCAATTCTATTCAAGACAGCATGCCCCAACATCACTGTCCAATATAGTTTTCTGTGATAATGGAAAGATTCTATTATCTATGCTGTCCAATCAATGTGACAGACAGTAGGCCTAACGTGCTGTGCAATATGATATATGTGGCTACTGCCAATTTGAAATGTGGCTAGTGTGACTGTGGAACCAAACTTTTAGATTTTAACTTATTTTAATAACCAACTATGGCTAGTAGCTACCATACTAGACAGGAGTGCTCTAGAACAATTCAATAGTAAATATACTGTTTTATATAAAACATATATAAATAAGGATTCAAGGAAAATATGATTTCCGCTTAAGAATTAGCACTCCAGTGCATATTTCCAAGATTAAAGAAACCATAAATTTGTGAGTTACAGATTGCTTCCTTGAAAAACTAAATGGCCTTTTAGCAATCCTCATTCTTTTTTACCTAGGAAATAAGTACCCATCTCCTGAAAGCTTCCACTCTCAAAGACTGCATTACTTTGGCTCACCCACTACATCACGTTTTTCCTTTTTTTTTGTGTAACGTTAGTCTCTCCATTCTGCCTTCAACTATATAGGCTTTTCCCCAAAGTTGAGTCCTTGCTTTCTTGTTTTCTGTCTTCCATTCAGAAGAGATTTCTTATAGCTTCAACTATGACTCTTATTTGCCTGCAGTGAAACAGCACCATCTTAATTCATAACCTTAAATACATCATTTAACCTCTATAAGACAGCTTCTCATTTGTAAAATAACTTAGATAGTTACTATGGTTCCTTGGCTTTTAGGTTTCTCTGAATTCTAGTATAGGCTAGTTATGAATCTTTGTTTCTGGTTCTTTCTCAGGCTGATTTCTCTTCTTGCCTTTTTAAATGCTGGTGTACCCATGGTTGTCAGAGACCAGCTTTTCCACTCTCCACATTCTTTCTCCAAGCACTGCATTAGCTTTTCATTATGACTCTCTCAAATTTATGCTGGAGCCCTAACTTCACTCTTAAAGCTCCAGATTTACATTTCTATTTGTTGTACGTGATGAACTAGAGGTGCTACCAGACCCTTAAAGGTATAAAGCAAACCAAAGAAATGTGTATGTGTAAAAACTTCATCAGTATGTCTTGTGATCAAAAACAGTTTTAGGATCAGATGTATGTGAATTGGTATCCCAGCTCTATCACTTATTAGCCGAGAAACCTTGATCAGATTAATCTCAAGTCTCCATTTTTTCATGTGTAAAATGGAGTTAAAAACAGGACTTGTAACTCACAGGGTTGTTGTATGTGCATGTTTTATACATACAGCTCAGCACAATACTTGAATATGAAAATGGTTCAATAAATGTTAGCTACTATTATTATCAGCAGCATTACCATCTTTCTAGCCCTCCAGGTTTAACAGCTAGGTCATCTCTGATAATTGTCTTTTTCAAAAAAATAAAAAATTTCAATTAGCATTTGTACATCTTCATTTTCCAACGTGATCTCTGCTTTTCACTCCCTCATAGATTTAAGATTATTATCATTGTCACCTAACTGGATTATTACATTTTTTTTTTATGTTTACAGGGTAGAATCTCTTATTTTGTTTCCTCTATATTACCTAGCACAATGTCCAACATATAAAAGTTTAGCTATTATTAGACATCTCAAATAATCTTTACATTTATCTATTTATTCCTCCACTAGATCCCTTGAGTTCTTTGAAGTAAGGGAGTATCTTGGTCTTCTTTATATATCTATACCTGATAAAATCCCATAGTCAATAAATGTTTGTTGAATGAATGAATGTTGGCTAGCCTTACTGTTGCCAAACCAATCATCATCTAGCTACCCCATATGAGAAAGGTAGCTTCTGTATCCTCTAATCCAACCATTTATTCTGACCATATTGGCCTCACCACAACATTATCATGAGCAGTCTCACTGTATTAGTCAGAACTCTTATTTTGTATCCAAAAATTCTACTTAAATTAAGCAGAAAAGAAAATTTATTAGCTTGCATAATTTGAAAGTCCAAGGACAGCACTAACTTAAAGACTGCCTATTGATCCAAAGGTTCAAACATTATCGTCAGAACTTGGCTTCACCCTTTCCATCTTTTGGCTCTGCTTTCCATTTATTGGCAAGTTTTAGGCTCACATTTATTCTCTCAGCAATCCCAGGATTCAAAGCATGCCTCTTTCTCAGTAGCTTAAATTTAAAAATTCAGAATTAACATTCATGTGTGTTGACTGGAAAATATGTCCTTTGAACCATCACAGTGGGCAGAGGGATGAATGACAGATTGGTGAGGCCTGAGTCACGCGTACACCTTTGTGTCAGGGTGGGATCTATGTATGCAAGATGAAAGAATGCACGCCTGACTTGCAAAATTAACTGATGTGCCCTATACTATAAGACTTTGTGCATGCTGTTTACCATTAGCTGGAATGTCTTTCCTTCTCATTTCTGCCTACCCAAATCCAAGCTATATCCTTTCTGCCCCCAAAGTCTTCTGTGAATTCTTCCAAGATTTTTCTTGTCTACTGAGTCAAGTCATCCATTCCTATATAAGTATTTCCCTTTTTCTAATGATCTACCTTTTTAAACATAAAGGGAGAAACCTCCAGAAAACGTTCCATAATGAATTCTAATCATGTCAAAATTATGAACGGTATGGGTAACTGTGCTGTTTCTTAGAATGAACTCTTGAAGGACAGCAGTTCTACTAGGTACATTGTATACATTATAAAAGAGCAGACTGTGTGGCAACTGATATATATAACTTTCAAATAATTCAAATAATTTTCTTGGCTTTAAATTTCCTGTAGGGTCTAAACAAAACATTTTAGCTAACATAAGTTGGCTAAAAATTGGGTATGAATTTATCCAAGTACCTAGTATGACAGGTAGACCATGGTTAGGGGGTTACCTCAAACTAGGCCCAAATCCTGGCTAATACCACCTTCTAAACGGCCTTCAGCTACAAGTCTTTGAGAAAATTATCTTCTCTACCCAAACTTTGGTTTTACTATCTGTAAAAACAGGAATGCTAATGCCTTTCTGTACACAGGGAGGCTGTGCTGTTATAGTGGAGAGAAAAGAATTAGATGGACCTGAGCTGAAATTCTACCATTAATTCTAGTTACATGACTTTCTGTGAGTGATTCCTCATATACAAAGTGAAGATATTTAATCCATTGGTTGTTAAGCATTTAACAAAGCAATGTATTTTAAGATACCTAAAACACTGAAGAGCAAATAGTAAAAACTCAATAAATGTTATCCACATCAAATTATCTGTTTAAAATAATTCTGTGTTTTTGTACTTAGCAAGGTCTGCCAAAGATTTCTTATACTTAGTGATATTCCCAATAGATTATAATAAATTTAGCCTAATAGGTTCTAAAATACTTAGCAGTTTTTTCTTTTTTTGCAGATTTTGATCAGATAAAATGTCAACCAACAAAAAATTGGATTTATATAGAAACTATTAAAGTAATAAAGTAAACATGGACAATAACTAATATTCAGAGCACAGTAAGGGAACAATTCACTGAGATTACTTATTAGATTTCATAAATGCCCTTGGGGTTTCTTTGTTAATAAAATCTTTCTTAAAGGCAAAACACATTCGTCCTACAACTATTTAAAAGCAGGTAAGATAATGAGCTAGATAAACTCCTATACTCAGCTTGTTCTTTAGCTTCAGGCTTAATGTAGTAAATACTTAATGGAATTACACTAATGTGAAATTGTTATGCTATCTATCTCCTGAACAGTCATATGCCATATAGCCATCTCCTGAACAGAATCAGAAAATGTAGAGTATGAATGACAATTTTAAATACTGTCTATCAGAATACATGCCAAAGGCAAGTGGATGTTCATATTTACCCTAGCAAAAAAGTTTAACTTTAATATCATTCACTAAAAAATACAAACTACATTTGGTACACTGTTTACAAAAATTAAGTAAGTAGGCATTTAATGTCTTCCATTTTTACACTAGAGCAAAAGTATCCTTGAAAGAACAGTTTCTTAAAGTAGTTTAACAGTTCTGTTTATTTCCTTAACATGAGTGAACCATACCTAATACCAATCTTTAATGAGTGCACAAACATAGGAAAGTGTTAAATCAAAGATTTTAAAATAAGATAAAATGTAATAAATATTAGACACAAAGTACTACACATTCTTTGGTTGCAAAACACTAAAGGAGAATAAAATATTTAACTACATCATACTATGTAAATTTGTGTAAGAAATTTTTTCCTTTGTGCAAAACATGAATACTTAGTTTTAATCTACTCCCTGAGGAAGCTATATTTTAAACACAAGAGAAACATATTATGTTAATACTTCAGTCACCAGACATTGTTCTCTAAACTAAGAAAACCTAATACCTTATTATTTTTCCTGTGTTCAAAAGTATGTATAAAGCAAAATGATGTTAGTTTTTAAAAAGCATTAAATACAGATATAGTAGGCGAGCTATGTATATTTTCTAAGTAGTTTTCTTCCTTCAACTTTTTTTGCTTGGGGGGGGGCATGAGGAGAGAGGAAAGTAATGGGAGTCTGAAGGTGGGCTCTAGTTTTACAAGTACATTTGGTAAGTCAACTAGATGAAGGTGGCGAAAGCAAAGTTACAACGTTCGGATTCACATTAATAACAACTCTTGAAAAAACGCCAGTACTGAGATCGCAGTATTCCTGACAATGCAGCGACAAACGCTATTCTGACCTAGTAAGATTGTGTTACCATCCCAAATTTTAGCAAAATCGATTTGTAAACCCAAATCCGAAAGAGCCCGCAGAAACCCGGGCGGGGCAAGGATCTACCTTCTCAGCGGCAGAAGTTAATTTTCTAGGAAAGTAAACCACCACCCATCAGTGCCCTATGGTCCTCTTCCTTCGGAGATGCAGTCCGCCTCGCCCTAGGGTCGGGGTCTGGCCGGCAGGCCCGCAGGGCTGGGTGGGTGGGTTAGGACACTTGCCCTCTCCCCGCTACCCGGCTACCGACCAAGAGCCATGGGACCAGTTGCTGTAACTACCCGCAAATCCCCCTATTGACTGGGCGGCCTCCCGCCACGCCCAGGGCCTCCTCCATGGGCAGGGATGCCCCTCGCCGAGCTCACCCGCCCGGGTGGTGTCCGTCAGGTCGTGGTTGGCCGCTGCCCGGGGAAACTCCCTCAGTTTCCGGCCGCTCAGGCTCAGCACCCCGGTTACCGCCGCCTCCTCCAGCGCTCGATCAAGGGAGCGGCTCCACGAGACCGGGCCAGTACCAGGGCCTGTCCCGGAGCTTGGGCCGCAGTTAACACCGGAAAGGTTACCTCCGGACGCTACCGGGCCAGAGTAGTCTGCAGCCGTGGCCACCGCGACCAAGCCCGCGGCCGCCATTTCTCAGCCGACAACGCTCTGACCCGCGGGCTCAGCGCATGCGCGACCAGAACTGATGGGTGGGCGGGGAAAGGGGCCTACAGACCCCGGACGGTTCCCTTGATGGGCATGGCTGTGGTGCCCCTCAGCACATCCCAGCGCTGCCTCCGCCCACGAGGTTTTCAAGGGCTCCCAAGTCTGGCGCAGCCGCAGCTTTAGTCTCCCAGTAGCATTTCTAAAATTCCTCTATAAAAATATTTCAGACAACCCTTCTCACCAAAACTTCTGTCTTCTTCCTTCAGTACTAGAGAATTAGATTAAGCATTAAATTAAAGCTTAACACTGTTGCTTCCAGAAACTTGGACAGTGAGAGAAGGGGACCTTGGGATATGACCTTACAACATTTTCCAGTGTGTCATTCTGTAAAGCAAATGATCCAAATGGATACTTGTAGATTAATTAACTACCATTGCCTAAAGGAAAAAAGGGGGCTGAACTGGCTCCCGAACTCTATAATTCTCACTAGAAGGATTATATAAATATTCTAGGCCCTCCCTTCCTTTTATCATCCTGAATGTGGCTGATCTCGGAGGCTACGCAGGGTCAGGCCTGGTTAGTACTTGGATGGGAGACCACCTAGGAATACCAGGTGCTGTAGGCATTTAAAAAAATAAAATTTTGTCCTGGAATCAAAATTGAGGAAAAGGATCTGACAATATCTTTTTTTTTTCTTTCTACCATACTCCAAATGTAGGGATTAAAGGTAGAATTCAAGAAATAGTAAACAATGAAACTATTTGATTATTGAAAAAGTGGAAAATACTTCATTTTACACCAATTAGACCTCACTTATATTGCAATGTCTTTAGCATATTCCTGTTCTATGAATTTAATACATGTTAGGTTATTCAGCAACAAGTTTCATGATCAATTATCAATGTCCTTTATGAGCATGGGTCACTGCAATGGCAACTGACGTATTTGTTATCCCTGGTAAATAACATTTATCCAATGCATGAATTGTTTTTTGTTATTCTGGCCTTCCTAAAATTTTGTTATTCTTAGAAAGATTTAAGAGCAGGACTTCATATTTTTTAGATACAGTATTTTAACTACAATGACTAACAGCATAATCATATATTCTATATTAATGCTACAATGCTATAGAAAATTGCCAGATCTTTCCAAAATCCAGATCTTTCCATTATGTCACTGATATTTGATTACCTACCTTGCACATTTACACTAAATTCTTCTGAAAGTTATCCATAACATGGTCTCATTACTATCTACCTGTATATCTTATAATTGCAACATTCCATGCTAATCCTGGTCTCTGAACCTCTGGCCAAGTTTATAGATCAATATTAACTTTGCCTATTAAACTAGATTTTAAGGTCCTTAACATATTAAATTCTGTATCTTCTGTAACCCAGGGCTGAGTATATTAATAGTTCAAAAATAGTGGAAAGCAGAGACAGAGATGAGTTATGCACTACAGTAGAGGCTATGTAAAAATATAGAAGAGGATGTTAGGAGAGAAAAAAGAATTATGATTTTTAAGAACAGCATATGTAAGTATGTAGATTATTACAAAGATAAAAAAAAGGCTTGTGAATACAAGAAAAAGGAAGGTTCATAGGTAAAGACTGGGAGAATAATATCAATGAGTTAATTTTGAGACTTCTAAGAATTTGAAGTTTTATCTACAAAGCCAAGATAAAATACAAGGGAATTCTCATCCTACTCCCTCGATCTTCTCCATAAAGCAAATGACAAGATCATCTTGCAATAATAATATAGGAAATAGAGTTATGTGGGAAGTTCACCAGTCTAGTGATGAAAAAGTGATAAATAGTTGCAAAAAGGTTGTGAGAAAAAGGGCTACAGGGATTAACTTATTCCACTATTGCTCTGTGCCCTGGAAGTGCAGTTGAAAGAATAGGCAGCAGGGTTATTAATGTTAGGAATAGATATGGAGAATTTTCCTGCTTCTTGCATATTTTACAGGACTCAATACTCAATAGCTCTCTCTGGCTCTACAGCTCACTACATTTTACAGAAAAAAAGTCCTTTCCCCCTTTCTACTCACTGAAAATATATTATGGTCACTCCTTTTAGGACTTCACATTTATAAACTCAAAAACAACGGAATTAAAATCTTGGCCAATTGCATTCTCTTCAAATGTAAAGCACAGAATCTGGCTTGTTGAATATATTCTATATTTGGTCCTTCCCTTTGACTCTTTTAATCAAGAGAAGCACTAATAATTGACTTTTTAAAACTCTATCGAGAAAATTTAGACAATGTGATTTTTCTTCTCATAAGAGAAAAATGGAAGTATAAACATATACACAATAAAGTTTTCTATTCATCTTTAAACATCATAAATATAATCTGAATACACAAAGAACAAGGATCTCCAGTTTCAGAATTGTATCACACTTCCATTTTATCAAATTTTATGTTGAAAAATTTCAGACAGAAAGTAAACTAAAATAGTAGGGGGAAAAAAGACATTAAAAGTCAAAAATATATAAGCAAATCTTTAAACCCCTACTAATGGTCCACAAATCTTTAAACCCCGAACAATAGTCTAAAATTCTTGTGGTAAATGCTTGGGATTTATTAGTATCATTTTTAAAAAGGAACAAACTTCAAACTGATCTATGCAAAAAGAATTCTCTTTAAAAGAAAGCTTAAATCACATGATTTTTTGTGTGGTAAAAAATCATATAATTCTGATCAAAGTTCAAAGGTAAGGTATACTGATAAGAAATGAAATCATTTTCTGTCCTAACACTACCTACTTTCAGAATGTTATTTTCTTTAGTGCAATGTCAGCTATTTTTTCTCACACTCATCTCCTTATAGTAAATAGAAATCAGAAAATAATCCCCTCCAAAAGAAACAAAAATTAACATGACACTGTGATGTTGTGTGAATATAAAGCTATTGACAGCAAAATATGATATATGCATCTAACAAAAAACCACTGGGCAATGAAACCTATGTTTCTTCATACTTAGAAATATTTTATGATTTACGTATAATTAAAATTGTGGTAAAGTTTATGTCTATCAGAAAAAAATATAGTCTAAGAACACTGGATGTTTCTAATAGGTCTACATAACTTGAATACAAAAGTAATGAAGTCTCATAAGCACCACTAGAAGATTTACTTAGCTTGCTAAAAATGCTACAGTATAGCTATTATCACTTCTTAGATATCAAACAACCACACACCATTTCACTACTTTCTATGGATGTTCAATTCACAGGAGTTTATTATGAACTGAGAATTAAAAGATCTAAGCCCAAAAAGTGACTGTACCATGCACAAAGTCTTGAAAAGCTGGGTCTCACTTAACTAAGATGTACAAAGAGGGGTTAATCGAGATGATTTCTAAAGGTTCATCTAGTCTAATATTCTGCATTCTAAGTAAATGTGATTGTCTATTTTAAACTCTTCCTGGCTACTTCCTGTTGGAGCTATGAATGAAATGATCCAAAGACAGTTAGAGGGATTCAATAGGAGACTACATTGATTTACCAATTTAGTTGGTAGTTTTTCAAACCCTAAAAATTATAATCACTACAAAGTTTCTGTAACATAAACCACAACTCAAACTTTACAGCTAAGAATAAATCATGTGAGACTTGTAACATTTTATTTGTTAAAAATGAACAGCTTTAGAATAGATCTAAATGTAAGTTTTCCAAAAAACACCAAAAAGTACAGTGTAAAGCATCTCCTCATTAAATACAAACTTTCATTTTGTGATGCACTGCATCAATGTTTTGCATACACCTTGATGCAAAGGAAATTTTAAGTTGCATCCTATTTAAAGAAAAACTTTAAGAACTGAAGGATGACTACAACCACATTCCAAGAAAGGAAATTTTCCTCCAACAAAGCATATTCTTTTGTTTATATACAACACGTTAGCACTGAAGAATTTTAACTTAGTTGTAACAAAACCAGTATTTTATATTTAAAAAGAAAATGAAATTACAGATGTATGAAGAGCAAAAATTTAATATATCAAAGATGCTGTGTTGTTTGATGCACTTAATATCAATATTTGGGGAAATTTTTTAAGGTTTTCCAAAAAATGCATTAATAACAGCTCTGTACAATATTTAAAACAAAATGAAAAATGAAATGTACTGTCACAAACTGCTCTACAGACAGCAAACACGTGCTCAGTTGTTTCTCCTTTGCTTTAAAATAAGCTATCAGTAATTCTAAACCAGTCTAAAATGTATTGTTCATGGATCAAATCTAAGCATTCATACTTGCAAAAATGTTTTGCAATGAGTCCTTGGATAAGGAGAGATTAGAATTTATTTTCAAATTGTGTGACTGGCCTCCAAAAATCCTTATCAGTAGACTTACTGGCAAAATACCAGATATTAAGGATCAGATTTAATTCTTTGGTATAAGCATGAAACTGTTTTTGATAGCTTTCCATGGCTAGCATGAGCAAAGTAACCTAAGGAGTATGGGAGACAACAAAGAAATCTAGTATATAATGCAAGGCAGGAGTGATAATAACTTAATGTTTTGTTCTCTTTTAATATAGGGAAAATCAACTCTAATAATTCAATTTAGGGAAGTTAACACCTACTTAGAGGTTTTAACATTATAGCAAACCAAAAAGTTAAGCTTCAAAATGACCTAACTTGTAGCTGAATATTTTACTGCATGTTGGCATTATATTGTTAACTTGTAGTATACAACCATCTGAGGACTCTTAGCACTAGCATGGCACAACTCTCTCTTCCTACCCTTCAAGAGTGTACGGGATGGGGTCCGGGGGTGGGTACCTTTTTCACCATAAATGCCTGAACTTTAAATAAAGTCAGAATGAAAGGTACAAAAAACAAGGTTACAGTTTAACTCTATTACCACTTCGCATTTTTTCTTTGTGATATATATGTTATGTTTAATTTAGCAAGCTTTAATGCTTATAAAATTTAACTTTTCAAATAAGTAGTATAGGACTTTATGGCTATTAATTTTACTATCAAAATGTCTAAGGGATTCAATCCATTTTAATAATTATAATTTTTCAAAGTATCATTTAAAGAATTCTTTGTGGACACTAGACTCAAGATTACACTAAATCCAAACAGTATACCTATGACCTGTGTTTTAAAATATTTCACCTCAGTTACCTGCCTTCAACCTACCTCCTCCTCTCATGCTTTCTTCATTTACTTACACAAATTGTCAGATTTTTTACATTGGACCTTCTCCTCTCTAAGGGTCTATTAGATAACTTTGAAAACAAGCATTTATAGCTTTCAAACAGCAATATTTTAAACTGAGATTAATGTCTAAGGTCACATTTCTTATTAAAATTTCAACTTTAAAGGTTTACAACTCTGAAGGATTAACCTAACACTATCTGAAAAATAAGCCAAGTTTCAGATATTATCATAAATCTTAAAACCCTAAAGTGAAATTCTAATTTTTTAAAATATCTCTAATGAGGCAAAGTCACCTACACGTATATAAACACTATTAAAGAATAAGTGACAGCAACAAAGGGATTTACTCTTATTTCTGAAGATCAAGATTTACCATGGCAAAGTATAAAAAATGGGCAAAGGAGATGAGATCCTAAATACCACTATCATAAAAATAATCAATTTCTATCTTTCTGTCTTCTTTCTGCTGTATGAGGAACCAATGAAATCTAATAGAGAATTGTTTTGTCTGCGCCAACCAAGAAATCTTTTAACAGGTACGTTCCCCGTTACTCTTTCAGGGCATTATTTATACACGTTAAAAAAACAAAAACTTCAAAAATAAAAATAGGAGTAATTTAGCCTTGTAAATATTTTGAAATAAAGTTTCTTGCATTTCTGTGACAAACTCTTCAAGCAATTCAACTGTTTTAACAGAGTCATCACTCCAAAGTCCCTTTGACATGGGATCTATCCCACGGTTACAAAGCGGCTTCCTCCTTTGTTGAATGTGAGAGTGGCTCTTTGTTCCTTTAGGATCCCAAATCGCTCATTCAAAGTCATCCCTGTCTAGAGAAAACAAAACAAAACAAACAAAAATTAACAAATTGACCATAAGCCATATTTGCTTTGGAACAATATGATGGTACATAATAGTAATTCACATTAACAATAGCTAACATTTCCTGGATATTTGTGTATGAACTCATTTAATTCTAACAAAAACCATATGAAATAGGTCAATTTGGTGATGTTTAGAGAAGTTAATTTGCCTACTTGCAGTTCCAGAAGTTAAACCAAGCAGTCTGACTCAGAATCTCTATCTCCTAACCACTATGATGCCTACATTATACACTACAGAAAACACATATACTATTATACCTACAAGTCATACACCCAAAGATTTCTCTATCTAAATTATTTTTAGGCTCTGTAAAAACACTGCCACCAACTCTAGTGATGCTTGATAAAGTAAGCGATATTTAGTCTTGCGAGTATTTTGAAATAAATTTTCTTGAATTTCTGAGCTCTTGAATATCTGTGAACTCAAAAAATCAAATTCAAATCAAAATCTGATTTTTGATTAACAACAGAAAGCACCCTCAAATTATATTTCACCATTTTTGAAAGGAAAGTAATGATAAAATAAAAACAATTAAATTTGGTCAAATTTCTGTCCATACTTTGTTTCTTCAATTCTACATAGTTTTATGTCAATGGATACAAAAAAAGCATTTGACAAAATCCAATACATATTCATGATAAAAATTCTCAGCAAATTATGACTATAAAGGAATACCCTCAAAGCAGGCATACATGCTCTAACTACTTCTATTCAATATTGTACTAAAGGGTCTAGCCATAATAATAAAGAAAAGGTTTGAAGACTGAAAAGGAATTTGAGAATGCCGTGATTGTTTATATAGAAAATCCTAAGGAATCTACAAAATTACAAAAAGTAGTTAAGTATATATTAGCAAGATCACAAGATCCAAGTTTAACACAAAAATTGTCAAAACTACAGTGTGATTTTTCACTTCCACACACTAGGATGGCTATAATCAAATAACATAATAACTGTTGGTGAGGATGTGGAAAAATTTAGAACCTTCATACATGCTGGTAGGAATGTAAAATAGTACAGCTACTTCTATGAAAAAGTCTGGCAGTTCGTCAAAAGGTTAAACATAGTGTCACAATGTGACCTAGCAATTCCACTCTCAAGTATTTACCAAGGAGAAATGAAAAATAAACTCACACAAAAACCTGTACATGAATGTTCAGAAAAACATTATTCACAATAGCCAAAGAATGAAAACACAACTGTTCATCAACTGATAAATTAATAAATAAAATATGGTACATCCATATGATTTAAGATTATTCATCAATAAAAAAGAAATGAAATACTGGTGTACCATGGTCGAACTCTGAAAATACTATGCTATGAAAGCTGCCAGTCACAAAGTAGCACATATTGTATGATCTCATTCATATGAAATGTTCAAAATAAGCTATACAGAAAGAAAGTAGATAAATCAGTGGATTCCTAGGGTTGAGGAACTTAAGACACCCTATTTAATTCATTATACATTTGTTTTGTTAACTAAAATATGTGAATGGCACAAAGAAATACAGGGAAAAAATTTTACCTGTTTTCCAACACTATTTATGTCAAACTGCAGGGGGACACCTTTAGGAACTTTCTTTACATCAGACTGCTCCCGTTTTGTCAAGAATGAGGGCACAGCAGTACGAGTTAATCGTGGTTTCTGAGTTCTATTAGTAAAAATTTAAATGAAATTAGACCAACTTAATCAAAAGAAAAAAATAAATCATTTGATACATAAGATATCTTGACTTGTACACATGTTCAAATGTAGGGCTATTTCACTTGCGTTCCCCCCAAAAAGTACACCGTTCTTGACTGACTAGCTACTAAAATTTATAATCCCTCACAGACTACTTCCTTAAGATAAAACTATAAACTTTTCAACAATATTGAATAATTGTTGATTTCTAAGTTTTGATCTTCAACTTAAATAAAGCAACCTCTGAAGTCCTGAGACTCATTTATATTCTTTTCAATCATTAAAATGGCTGGCTAGATCAAAAACTCCATAAACTCATAAAGTTTATAATACAATAAATATAATGGAATTATATTTAAGATTAAGGTATTTTAGATAAAAGAAAACGCTATGGGTTTTTTATTATTATACATAAAAAGTAGATGTATTATTTGTTATACATACACCAAACTTTTAAAATAGAAATATGAAATTGTTAAAAGTGGTCATTTTAGGGCTATAGAAGAGGAGTCAAGGGAGCTTTTAACTTTATACTATTTCTATTTTGTATCACAAGTATTACTGTTATCCTTGTCTCAGTTTATCTTAACTTGAACATCATACTATGAGCAGAAGTCCAATACTTTTCTATTATTTTATATACTGAGACGTTATAATTTCTGCAAAATAAAAAAAAACACTTACAATGGGCACTGCACTGCTCCAGGGTTATCAATGGATACAGTCAAAATTCCTCCATTTGTGGTAGAAGTCCGCCATCTAGTTTAAAAAAACCAAAACCATCAAAATGGAAGTTTATAAATCCTATAGTGTATGTAACAGAAAAAAATACATTCTAAAGTAGCCATTACTTTTTCTTAGCTTTTAAGAAATACAAGTAACCATGCTCACCATGATATATGTAATTAATCAGCATCTTGGGTGTAGGAACTAGATGCTTTATTAAAGATTTTTCAGTGTATTAAATATATGAATGTTTTTTAAAAAATCAGTAATACAGAAAGGCTTCTAATGAAAAGCAACAGTCCTTCACCCCACTGTTTTCTTCCTTTCTGCTCCCTAAAGGCAGTACTTTTAACCTTTTCTGTTTTTACTGTGGGCTAGTTACCTCTAGTTCACTAAACAAGATGCTTCCATAATAATATCTTGCTCTGATTAGGAGTTAGCTCATCACACTACCTTTTGGTTTCCCTACCTAATTCCAAATGTTATGATGGCCATATCACTATTTTACTCCACTATCACTTTAAATACGCTTAAATCCCTTTCTTTCAGTAATGTCTCTTGATACCATCCCCTCCACTTCTTATAATAAGATAGTAGCAACTCCATTCCTGCTTTCTACCTCTTCTCCTACTTTTGTATTTCATACTTTTTATCAATTCTACTTTTATATTTATGTTAGTCAAAATCTGACATTTACATTACATTCAGTTACCAAATTAAGAATTTTATGCTTTGTTCCATAAGTTAATTCTCAAAGTTCAAAACAAACAGCATTCATAATATTACAACTATGTAAATATTATTCATGCAGAAGCAACAGGCTATGAGTAACATTTTCTTCCTTATGGTTTCCAATGTCATTACTTCTGTGCAAAAGAATACAGCCAGCATCAAGCTTCCTTTCTTACACTCCGATTCCTCAAAATCATGTTCCATTTTAGTTGGCACAATATCTGGAACGTGACGGGGGTTTTGTATGCTTAGTTTTCCAAAAAATAGCCATAATTTTAAGTAGTCTAATCTCAAAACCTGATCATATTGATGAAATTAGAATGTTACAACTCATACTAGGGAACTGCAATTCTAACAACAACAACAAAAATTAAAAAAAAAAAAACTTTACAGGGATAAGGGGGAAAAAAGGTGAAAAAAATATTCTATTGTTTTAAAGGTCTACAAACTTTCTAAAAGCTCTACTAGATTTTCCTATCTTATTTCCTCACAAGGTTCATTTGTATAATAGCAGTTGTAGAAAATAAAAGAGCTGTTTCATTAAAATAGACTAGGTAATAGAAAAAATTAACAATAAAGCAATGTATTTGGTACTCAAATGTTAAAATACTAATGTGAAAATATAAAAAGTTTTTGAGGAAAATATAGTAAAAAAAAAAAAAGGATTTATTTATTTCAGACCTAATGGTTAATTTACTTTGGGTCTCATTTCTTTTGGACTAAGGCACGAAGTAATTTGGGTCACTAGAATTCTGGGAGTTATGAAATGACATCTTGAAAAACAAATTGAAACTTACTGACGAGTTCTCTTTGCTACTACATCGTCTAACAGTTGTTCTGTGTTCAACTGGGCCTGAACCTGAAGGGGAAAAAAAAGCAGTAGATTTCACAAAAAAACAGGATTTGAACCCAAAGAGCTATCCTCCTAACTTTATAACCCAGTGTGATATGTGTATGAATACATGAGTGAGTGGCGTGTGCCTATTCTGGCAACACCTCTTTGCTGGCGTTCTTGAACCACAAAAAAGTAATAAAAACAGTTTTATTCCAAACAACATGTTAAATTCTTATAAGATAATGCTACTGAAGACAAAAGAGAATTGGGTGGGCGGGGGGGTGTGGGTGGGTAGCTAATCTAATGCTGTGTTCTCCATAACCCAAACCCTACCTCAACCATGGGCCATTCCTATCATTTGAGGATTACTAAGTGGATGTTCAGGATCCTTTGGGTAAAAAGAAGATACCAACACAAGTTTTTTATACCTTCAGGCCTCTTCTGAAAAGAAAAGTTGCTTGACGAGTGTCTTTCTGATGATTTAATTTATTTCCACTCCTGGTGTAATTGGCTGAAATGTTACTTCTGCAACGAAAACACATATACACGAATTGTCTCAGTCACTTAACAATTTTCAAAAAAAAAAAAAATAAGCAAAAACAAATTCATAGGCTGAAATTTGAGGTAAACTAAACATAAAAACTGAATTATTTCCTTATTTATACCAAGCTATGGAGATCTGATTTACAAATATCTCACTCTGTACCATATTATGTAACAACTTGGTTAATTCTGAACTAATTTATCTTAGAGATATTCAACTCTCTAAAACTCCAAACATGTAAGATCTCTTCTGAAGACATTAAAAAACATTTTTAATGCTATTTCTTAAATTTGGCAAAAGACAGATTTATTTACAAAATTAATATAGCACGTCTGCTACACCTCGTCAAATGGCTAAAACCAAAAATAAAGAGAAAATCTTGAAAAATAACATCTTTTCCAGTTTTCCTTTCCTTTTGGAAATCTTTATATATAAATCACAAAGAAACTGCTTGTTCCTTCACACACAGAACAATGTACTCTTAATTATGCTTGACTTAACTTTTACCAATTCCTTTCTAGTTTCTATAAAAGGTTGGTAAAAAATGTGAGAAAACAAAATTTTTACACTTATCTACTCAATTATTTTTATAAATAAATGCTTAACATGTTGCCTAATTTTACCGTCACTCTTATATTCAAATACAAAATATCCTTAGCTAGCCCAATTAACATGGGCTCATTAATGAATGGCTCATGTAATTGGCAAGTTCTTATTTGGGAAGTTCCTGTTTTCTAAAAGGTACTACTAAATGATTCCCAAAAGAAAAAGTAAAGATAGTTAAGTAAAACTGCAATCCCAGCCATTCCTTTTATACAAAGACTTCATTTCAGGGTTTTTGTTTGTTTTGAATTATCTTCTTTATAAGATGAATAAGCGGTACTTGAAACTGAAATAAAAAGGCAACTTTGCAGCTTGTCAACTTCCTTTTTGCCCACTTTATCCTTAAAAAGAACAGAATGCCATAATAATAGGTCCTAATTTTAAGTTTTTGTTATTTTAAATTAAAAGAATCTCAACTTGAAGAGCACTCATGCAGGATTTTTTCTAGTCTGCTTTTTCCACAAATTTCATTGTTCTATTAAGAGCCTTTGAAACTAAATAATGAATGAATTCAGTTTTCAGAATTCCCAGTTTTGAATAATTTTGGCTGAGCTGTTTTTACCAAAACAATTACCTTTTGAAATTTTATTTTATGTCAAGAGAGATAAAGCAGCAGAGTGATGCTTTCAAAAGATTTTTATAATTAAATTCATCAATAATGTTGGGTCTAAGAAATAAAAGTTATTTGTAAATGCTTCCATATTGGATGATCTGATAGATATCTGACACCTGTCTTGAAAATGACCAGATAACTGTAAGAATCACTGAAAATCCATTCTTTTTAACACTTAGGCAAGAAGTTTATTTTTATGCAGGATAACATATTATTGTCTTACATTTGAGCACTTACTTTCTATTAAGCTGATTAGGTCTCTTAAGAACCGCAACTGGTTTTCTCTGCACTTCATTTTGTCTCAGAAGGTTTGCCTTCCTTCTTAATGCTGGAAAATATCGTTCTATATTCTTTCAGAAGGAGAGAAACTATGTTAATCTAATTGTTTTTTTGCTATAAATCCTATTACAATAAATATTTCTGAGGCAGAATGGATAGAGACTCTTCATAGCTTAGATGTGCAAGTAAGAGACAGAAAAGCTTAAACAACTTGAATATTTTCAATCTAAGTGACTGAAAAGACAACCACATTATACTTAAAATATTTGCAACAAAAGGAGAATTTGGACAGAAAAACAGTTTTTCTATTGGGGATCTGTCCAGTTTGAGGTGCTCTGGGGGATACAGAGGTGAAGGGAACATGGATCTGAAGCTCAAGAGAAGAATCAGAGATGTAATATAAAGAATCATTAACATAAACATAGTTTTTGATATCAAGTAATGAGATAACAGGGCCAAGCTTCAAAAAATATGTGAGAAAGAAAAAAAAAAAAAAGGAGGTTTTAATAGCAAAGAAGCCCGAGCAGAAATGGTCACAGAGAATAAAAGGAATCAAAAAAATTCAATATTATAGAAAACAAAACATATGTAATGTTCTCTTTTTTCCCCTCCATATATAAATTCAATCCATTATTAAAGCCTAATTCAGGTTTCCATATTTTCTACCAAGGCTTTTCAAAAGTCCCTGACAATATAGATCATACCTTAATCTGGATTCCCTTACATTTTTAGTATATATAAAGCACTTCATAAATATCAACAGACTAAAAACCACAAAAATTATAAAAATAATTTTCTTGAACATCTGGAAAATAAGTAAATGTAAGAACAGGCATTAAGAATTACCAAGAGTATAAGAAAAATGCTATGAAATCAGACTAATGGCCTATTTCTTCAAACTTTGTATTTTATCTTTAATAATAACACATAGGACCCTTTTATAAGTAAATGTGAAAGATCCTTCATGATGCTTTTGTCACTAGTTAATTCTTCTTCAAATAACCTGACGTATTATAATCATATAGTTATTTGTATGATAATTTACTTAACGTTTCTCTGAGTTTTCCACAAAGACAGGGATTTTCTTTTGAATTACTACAGAATCCCTTGCATCTAGCACTTAGTTATTTTCAATCTAAGTGACTGAAAAGTACTCAATCAACATCAGTTAAATTATAAATACATGGACTAAAACTATAACAATCCATTATTATCTAATGAATTTGTGCTCTATAGATCTAAGGTTTGCATATATATATTAATGTGTTTTAAAAAGTATACCTTTTTCTTTCACAAATTTTTTTGAGGTACATTATTTGAGATCCAAAACAGCTATTCAAGAAACATTGATTCAGACCAAACCCCAACAATGTTCTCTTTTCATAATAGTTTTGATACAAAAAAATTATTCCTTGATGGAAAAAAATTAAGGTATCTGGTTTATTTTTAATGTTAACTTTATTATGCTATTATTTACATACAATAATAATTTAAGTGTCCTCTGCAGTCAATTCCCTTCCTTTACCTGACTCCTAGTCATTAGGCAATGACTAATCTGTTACTAGTTTCGCATTTTCTACAATTTCAAATAAAACAAGTCCTAGAATAATGTCATTTAATTTAATGTTGCTTTGCCATAGTGTTGATGAGACGCCATCAGAACCTAATTCTTAACCAATACTAATTCTTAAACCAATACAATACTGTTTATCAACTATATTTAAATAGTTTTTTAAAGACTTAAAAAAAATCCTTTTTTAAATTGATTAGCCTATGGTAAAATTGGTTTCATTATACATTCTTTTCCTTAAGTTGTAGAATCTATCCATATTTGTGAGAACTTACTGTAAATGGAATCAAGCAGTACATAGTCTTGTGCTTGATTTCTTTTGTTTAGTATGTTTTGAGATATATCCTTGCTGTCTTGTGTATTAACATTTATTCCTTTTTTATTGCTAAATGGAGATAAGAGGCTTATTTTTAACTGTCAAAAATCAAACAAATATTTAAAACTACCCATTAGAAAAAAACGACTTCTCTGTATATACAGCAACAACAAATTTTTTTAAGTTCACAGAAGTACTAAATGATTTCTTATTATCAGAGTCAAGTTAAAAGCTCTACAGAGCATAACATACCCCCAGTTTTGGGAAATTCTGAATCTAAAAGGGAAAGTTATAGAACTGACACTAACAAAGTTCTATGTTCCAGTAGAAGAACCCCCTGAATAACTTAAACACAACTTTTACAAGATAGATATTTTAAGCTGACTCTAATCAAAAAGAAAAAATTTATTCTTAGAGATAACCATTCCCCTCTTAGTACATTTACTAGTAATGTAAATGAGTATGCTATCTTTCCTACTTAGTCATTCACTTCATAGGCAAGAAAACATATACTTTCATTGGAATAAAATTTCACTGATTTATATAAACTAAGGAAGAGATAAAGTAACAGAAAATAGAACTATGGTTGGAACTATTTTTTAAGTGCAAAATTTCAAAAGACATATAGCAATTTAAGGCCAATTAAGTTATTTAGCTAGCTGCCTTGTTCAATAAACAGAAGAGGATGATACAAGTTATATGTAAACAGAATTTTCCTAAATGGCTGGAAAATAATCAGCTTCGCAATTACTGTATTGTACCCTAATCAGACTATTAATCTGTATTCAGGCTGAGGAAAGGGTTTTCAAAAGAAACGGCAACTTTCAAACCATGTCTTTGCCAAAATCATTTAAACTTTGAATAAATATATCTTCTTATTCAGTACATTCTTAGCATTCTATAATTTAACACTTTCAATTTTCACCCTTTTCAAACAACTACCACATGTGATCACTTAAAATGTTTACTGGTGCAAGTAATTAGCAGTTAAACCCAAACTTCCTTCCAGTATCCATATCTCATTAATTTCTAATTCTAATAAGCAGTAAGTTCTGTGCTGAAGTTATAGAGGCAAGAAGATCTGTTGGTGTTGTGGTAGAATTGAAGAGAGATCTAAAAGAGTTGTGGTTCTTAACCAGAATATGCGCACTTAAGGTAATTTAATAAATGTCTTGAATTTTTTTACATGTATTACTTTCATAATCAGAGAAACAAAAAGTATTAAAAAATAGAAGAACAGAACATTAAATTCCTTGGTGGCTCAGATCTAATAAACATAATACACGAAAATCCATTTGTTAAACTATTTTAAGGAATGCTTTAGCCAATTAAAAAATTACTCATTGAGCTGTATGTAAACTGGTTAACATTTAAGAAGTAGTTAACTTATGGTAGGCAAATAATTGTAACTAATTAAAAATATTAAGCAGGGAATAGTGATCATCTCAAGAGAAAGAAAAACCTATATCCATACAAATTTACAGGTGAATGTTCACAGCAATGTTATTTATGATATCTAAAAAGAGAAACAATCAAAATGTCCATCAACGGGTGAATGAACAAAATATGTATATCTATATAATGGAATATTATTCTGTAATAAAAAGGAATGCAGTATTGATACATGCTACAATAGGATGAACTTCAAAACATTATGGCTAAATGCCAGTCCACATATTATTATAAGATTCCTTTTATTTGAAATGTAAAGAAAAGACAAATTTATAGAAAAGCTAAAGTAGATTAGTGGTTGCCTGGGGCAGACGATGAAGAATGACTGTGAATGAACATAAGATTTCTTCTCAGAGTGATAGAAATATTCTAAATTCAGATTGTTGTGATGATTATATCACTAAATTTTCTAAAATTCATTAAAATTGTACATTTTCTAAAATTTATTGAATGTTTTAAAAATTAATTTTATAGTATAGACTTATACCTCAATAATCTGTTAAAAATTGTACACACACACACAACAAGAAAGAACTTATTTAAAAATTTTATATTTGAGAATATGGAAATTAAGATACTGTTCATGAACATTTTTATCTAACCATTAAATTTTTTATATAAACCCCAACGTACTACATAAATAATCAAAATATTCAAATAAATAATGCTCTCTCAAAGTCATTCACAGAAATATTCATATGAATAAAGTAAAAGGGTATCTGACTCATGATTAAGCCAACATCTTACTTTGTCACTTAGAGGTGGCCGATTCATAGGGCTAATTCCTTTTCGAATTCCAGTTGCTTTTCTAGCAGCAAGGCCAGTGATAACTCCATAAGGACGTTTCTTTCCAGGCATCGCTCTTCCTCTACGGCTCAGACTATTTTTACCAAAACCTGTGGGACAAGGGGACAAAAAAGGAAGAAATGATACCCAACTAATTAAGAATACAACTGAGTAGCACATAGGTCACAAGATATTTTATTTCTTAAGCAAAGTGAAGGGTGTTTCATTTTTAATTTATTATGATTTATACAATATTCTTATAGTATTGTTATTATTTATATATATTTTTAATTACATAAAAGATCTCATTTTTAAAGAGGCAATGAGATGCACTGGAAAGTGTTCTGTTGCAGTAATAGATTGCAAAGGACCTGAAGATTTTCATCATCTCTTTGGCATTAGTCTGTCAACAAACAGGACAGCCTCAACTTCCCCTGTGCGATGTGGTAGCCACTAACCACGTGTAGTTATTGAGTACTTGAAATATGACTAGTCCAAAATGAGATGAACAAACGAATGTACAATACTTCATTAATAGTTTTATATTATTGTTATAATGATATTTTGGACATATTGGGTTAAACAAAATACATTATTAATATGCAACTCACGTTTTATTTCTGATGGTGCTGATCTAGAGTGGAATCTCTAAATTTATCTCCCACTTACTTACTACATTGCAATCTGGCTTCTTCATTTTCAATTCTACTGTATTCAAACTGCTTTTGTTAAAATCCCCAGTGAGTTCTAATGGACATATTTTAATTTCTGTGGCATGTAACATTACTGACTTTGCTTTTTCATTACGTAGCTTACCTATTTAAATAATTTCTTCTAATTTTGAAATAATAAATATGCTCACTGCAGAAATCTTAGAAACAAAGTACAAATGAGAAAATAAAAGCCACTCCCTAATTCACTAACTAGACATAAGCACTACTTGAACACTCTCTGTCTTTCTAGTCTTTTCTTTTACTTGTACATGTACACTTAAAAAGTTTACATTTTTAGTTTCAGCTACTTTTAAACAACTCCAAAGACTATCATATGAGGTAAATCACAATTTTGTAGTACCAAGTTCCTAAAAGATAGACTGATTCAATCTTCCAGCAACCACATTTCATACTCTATATACTATTTTATAGTCTGTATTAACACTATATGATGACTATTACCCCAGGTATTTAATATTTTGTTGCATTTTTTTAATGTGCTATACAGATCCTACCAACTTCATACTAATTGCCTGTTACTTCTAATGTTACACTATTATAAACTACATTGCAATAACATTACAGGCCACATTTTTATACACATTCATGATTACTTCGTCAAGATATAAATTTCCAGAGGCTGAAATGCTGTTTCAAAAAGTAAAGCAAATTCTTAGGGATTCTAATTTATATTGTAAAAATCCCCTCCAAAATGACTATATTTTCATATTCCCAGAAACATAAAGATGCCACTTTTTCCATATCATTGACAACTCTGAATATGAGTCTAACTTATATCTCTTGGTATTTAAAAAATCTTACTGTCCTATTTAGTAGTTTACTAGTGAGAATGAACATTTTCCATGTGTTTGTGGCTACCTGTAATCTTCCATTCATGAACTGTCATGTTCACAAGTCAGTTTTTTCTAGGGTAAAGTTCTAACTAAAGCTTTAACCAAAGAATTACATTAAATTTATAATTAATTTTTCGAGACTTGACAACTTTACGATATTCAGGAATATGGTATCTTTCCACTTATTCAAGTCTTCTTTTGCCCCAAAATTGGCTGAGTTAGGTTTTAACTTTTCCTCTCATAGATCTTACACATTTCTTGTTAAGCTTATTACTAGTATTTTTTACATTTTGTTGTCAATAAATCACAAAAGACCCCATTTCTAATAATTTTCATATTGTCATTTCTGGGATTATAGAAAACTACTAAGATTTTAATACTTTTTAATCAGCCATCCCACTGAACTCACTTATTAGTTCTAATAGTCTTTTGAATTATTTTCTTGGGATTTGAGTGACAATCATATCACCCACAAATGATCATATTCTTCCTTCTAAAAATTACACCCCCCAATTTTTTATTTCTTAATGCAACAGTCAGAAATTCCTGAGAGCCATGCTAAGTAACAACTGTGATACCAGGCATTCTTAATATTAATTCTAATTTTGAGAGGACTGCCTTAAGAATGGTATCCTCTAAAATACTACAAACTGGAATATAGTAATAGGCCTTCCAACAGAAAAGTTTTGTGATAAAACTAAAGTTCAAAAATTTCTTTATTGTAAAATTTCTTAGGACTAATATATATGAAAAATCTATGAGGGATAATAGTTTATGTCATTCACAGACTTACCTAATTCCAGAATGCTTTTGTATGGTGTACCTATTTTGAGACGAGTTCAACAAGACAGCCAGGAAATCCTGTTACATTATGATGGTTGAACCAGTTACCAATTTACTGCCTTTCAGCCCCCAATTCACTCTTTACTGTCCTGCTTTGGTTACTGGAACATTTTTCTTACCAGCTGGCACTAGAGGGACTCTAAAGGAAGAAGGAGCTTTTCTTTCAGGTTCCAGTGTGCACCTCAAGACTTGTTCCTTGTGGCATAGGACACTCAATGGCTTTCATTACCCCTCCCTCACAACCTGAGACTAGTGAGGCAAGAGAGGCAGCTAGGGCACAAAATTTGAAAGTGAATAATGCCTTAAGTTTTAGGTTCTTAGGTTTCTGTCTAGATCTAGACCTAGGTATCATTAAGGTCTGGCCCTACTCTATGGCCATGCCACCCTGAACAAGCCCAATCCCGTCTGATCTCGGAAGCTAAGCAGGGTTGGGCCTGGTGTTAGTACTTGGATGGGAGACCACCTAGTAAGACCAGGATTGTAAGCTGACAAGGTCTTTGCAATCTGTGAGGTCAACCAAGGGTTGCCTTGCCTAAAAAAAAAAAATTAAACATTTAAAAAACAAATTCCTGCTACTCTATGGATGATTTTCTTCTATAATTGCAACCAAATGAAGATTAAGCATATTGGGGGAACCTATATATTCAAATTAAATCTACAACTATTTGCTATTTTTATTTGTATTAAATGAAGCAGTTAGCATTAACTGTGCTAAACATTGTGCTGAATACTTGACCCTAAATGAAACTTGATGAGGTTGATGCTACCAAATCAATTTCTGCAGGTGAGCAAAGTGAGGCAAAGAACAGTGACTACCCAGAAGTCATAGTTAGAAAATGGAAGAGCTATGATCTAAGAGTAAGTTTGTGTGGCTCCAAAAACTGAACTCTTCTTATTATATAAAAATTAAAGAATAATAAAAGGTATAATATAATCTATGGTACAATTCCAAAGAGAAAAAACTATTAAAGAAAAAGTGGGCCCCAGGCTACATATTTCAAAATAGGCAAGATTTGAATAGGGATATAAACATGAAGTGACAAGAACAAAGATATGACCAACTATAGCATACTGAGATAAGAAACATTCTTGGGAAAAGAATTAGAAGTGAATGAATGGGCTGGGCTCAAATAAGAGGGCTTTAAGTGGAGATAAAGACTACACCTGACAAGGAATAAGAGGTCATAGAATTTGTGATCAGCTTACATCAGTCTAGAAGCAATATCTTAAGACTGAAAGCAAGATGGAGAGAGAAGGCAATGAGGCCATTTCAGAAGTTATTGTAGCACTCAAACATGACTTGATAAAGGACCAGAAGAGGAACAAAGAAATTTTAAAGTACTATATTCCAAAGAATTAGTGAATTATTGGAGCAAAGAGAAAGATTAAAGAGAGGAGGAATCCATTGTTACACCAAAGTTTTAAGTTTATCTGAGAAAGATTCATGAGAAAGTTTTATTAACAAGAATAAAATTGATTAAAAGGAAAAAATATGGGATAGAATTCTACTCCTGGGTACCTTCTATTTCTGACAGTTCTAGTCATTGTTCTCATACTCATTAACCTTTCCACTGTCTTTTATTTCTCATCAGTGGCTTCTTCTCTACCTTCTAGCAGACTTAGGTCACCCTTGACCCGTCCTCTCCCTTTTCTACCTTTGAATAAACTTTAGTAGCCATATCTCAGTTTTAGCAATTGTTCTATTTTCACTCTTCATTGTTATGTTTCATAAACTAAGAAAGACCTACACATACTGCCTCAATTCTCTCCCTCATTACCCACTATAATTACCTTATATTCTAAAAAGCGCTATGAAGAGGTACTAGCACCATCATCTAATGAAATTGTCTTTTCTTAGTTTTTATCCATTTAGCCCCTTTAGAAAGTTCACTTTTGTCTTTCCAGGGCACCTTCATTCTCATTACTTGAACTACTGCTTCTATGAAGATCCTGTCACATTTTCAGCTCCACTACAGCCAGCAGTTTAACACTAGCTGTGTATCAGAACCACATATTTAGCTTTAAAAAAATTCCTAGGCCCAACTTCTGCAAATTCTGGTTTGATAGAAATGTAGTGCAGCAAGAGTATATATTTTATAAAGCTCAACAGGTGCAACCAAGGTTGAGAACAACTAAAACTAGAGACAGAATTTTTCATCTTTCCTTTGAATCCTTAGCCCAATCCATTCATGAATTTCTTTCACACACACACATGCAATTGCCTGAATAATTTCTGGAGTCTGATAACTTACATTAAGATATGAAGGGTTTTCTGAGAAATATATCACAGAGTGTATGCAATGCAATCATATTACTGACTCCTTTCCCATGCAACATACAAATATTCCCTGTCTCCTGTACCTCTAAAAGAAACAGCACTCTCAAATTTTTTGGTCTTAGGACCTCTTTATATTCTTAAACCCCAAGAGTTTTTATTTCTGTGGGTTTATGTTTACTGATACTTACACCAAGTTAAAACTAAAACATTTTAAAATTATTATTTCATTAAAACAATAATAAACTACTACATGTAGGGCAAAAGTATAAAAATATAACAATTATTTTTCCAAAATAAAATAAATACTTGTGAGAGTAACATTGTTTTGCATTTTCGCAAATCTCTTTAGTGTCTGGCTTACCTCACATAGTTATATTAGTATTATTATAAAAATACTTTGGACCTTGTGGACCCTTTTAGTCTTGGGGATTCCCCAGGGTCCCTGTCCAACACTTTGAAAACCACTGCTATATAGTATTCCATCATTGAAGGACATTTACTGAGTAACTAAATTATATTTTGGGTACAGAATTAGGAAGATTACTCAGTTACTTGTTCAGCCATCAAAAATTTATTGAGTATCTGCCAAGGGTTCTCTGTCCAACCTGTTCTCTCACCTCAAACCAACATCTTCACTGACATTACAATGTGGAAATCTGCACTTTCCCTAACCAATCAGAGCTTAAGACAACCCCTTATTTATCGGCACATTCACTGACAGCAGTAGCTGTTCTATTTTAGGCCCTTTCACATGTAAGTAGAGAACATACAAGTGCCAACTTCTATCTTAACCCTACCTGAAGTCCTACATCAGAATTTCTCTTATGACATTTCTCAACCCTCTGTTTTCATCTTACCTCTATTACTAGAAATTTCTTGAAGTAAAATACTACATCTTTATGTACACAGAGAACCTGGTCAGTTCAGAGCATTTATCAAGTATTTAACATATGATTAACATAAATGGATATTATTTCTGGCTTCTGGGAATTCTAAGATTATTTTAAAACAAGTTGTATATAAAATATGTAATGATGCGTAATATAAGAAATCTTAAAAAAAAAACACAACTTGGGGATATGTTGGCATATAAGCTGTTAATCAAAGAACTGTGTGGATCCACTGAATTTTTTAATGTTTTTCATCATATAGGATAAGAATCTACTTAGGAGCTAGTCTACCAAACATGTTTTCATGTGTAAAAAGTTCTAGAGCTTTAAATTTTAGAACCAAGATTTATTCTAAAAATGCTGATATGACTGCTAAAAAAGTTAATGAGTCATATATAATTAAGCAGCAGTTACTGCCTTAAATCCATTTGGAACAAAATAGTTATATATAAATAAGCTTCCAGATTACCAAAAATACCTGAATAGGGAGAGTCCCAAAATCATCCGATCACATCTAAAGCATTTAATTCTGAAAGTCACCTTTGGACAATTTAACAAATCCTAAAGGTCCTGAATAAGACAGAGTCTGCAAATCATTTTCTTTGCAGAATAGCAATCTCCACATATTTAAAAGGTTTTCATATAGAAAAGGGAGTTTGCTTCATATAATCCTGTAGAATTAATAGCTAGGCATGATTTAATTCAAGTTCAAATCAAGAGAATTTTCTAGTAAACAGAGCTGTCTCAAATACTGGAATAAATTGTCTTGTGAGGTGGTACGCTCTTTCATGGAACATATTCAATATACTCAAGCTGGAGTTATATAGTCATCTATCAGACACACTGTTAAAGAAACATCTGTCTACTAGCCATGCCACCCTGAACAAGCCCAATCCCATCTGATCTCGTGAAGCTAAGCAGGATCGGGCCTGTTTAGTACTTGGATGGGAGACCACCTAGGAAGACCAGGTGCAGTAAGCGTAAAAATAAAAAAAATAAGGGACTGTAAGCTGACAAGGTCCTTGCAATCTGTGAGGTCAACCAAGGGTTGCCTCGCCTTAAAAAAAAAAAAAGAAAGAAAGAAAAGAAACGTCTAACGGGAAGGAGATAAGACCTCATGATATATAAGACCTTTATATATCACATTCATAATTTATAATTTAAATGCACTTTAGACTATTTGTATACTGAAGTTCCTTTAAAATGACTTACCGTTTATAAGAAACAGTGCTATCAACTATTTATGGCAACTTAAATTTTTACCAGATTTTAAGATTTAAGCTTAGAGAAAATACAAATCACAAAAGGTACTCATATTCTTCCTCCATGTTTTAAGTATATACTAAAGATAGTGTACTGTGAACCCATAAATAACAGCTTCTCATTCTTATTTGAAAAACTTACCAGAATTCTGTTGGATTCCCCATCGTACTCTCATCCTGAATTGTCGGGCACCATTTTGCTGTAGTCTTCTATTTAGTCGCGGAAAATTCTGCTTCTTTCCTTCCTTTCTATTCAATTTGATTATATCATCTGTGACAGAGGAAATGTGATTATTTATTTTAATTTTAACTTAATGACTCAATTACTCAGTCTCATTTTCTAGTTGATAGATTTCCATGTCCCTAATTTCTACTTTGAAAGCACTTCCACAAGAGAATAATAATGTTAAAAAAGATAAAAGCTCAAATCAGCAATACACTTGGACCACTAAAGAAAGGTTTTGCAGGAAAAGTTCAAATCAACAGCCCAAAGCAGACCCAGCAATTAATGAAAATACTATGTTATCCACAGTATTTCTTTCTTTCCCTGATAAATGTAAATAAGTGAAAGCCTGTTTACAAAAATTACTAATAACCAAAGAAATAACCACAGAAATCTCCAGTTTTTAAAGATAACTGACCACCTTTCAATAAAACCACAAGCAGTCAGAAAACAAATCATTCAATTAAAAGATTAAATTTCTAAGTTCATCTCAATTCAGCAAATATTTATTAAGCATATACTATGTGCAATGAACATTTGTAGTAGGCCGTGCTGTAATAGAAACAAACAAAAGTAAAATATGGTCCCTGTTCTCAAAATTAAACAAGCATCAGAATAAAGATACAGTACAAAAAAAAAATACGATTGGTTTCTGTTCCTCTAGCAGAGTAATTCAGGGTTACTTTATTTTTCTTTCTACACTGCTCTAAGCTTCATTATTTCCAAAAACTCAAAAAGTGTCCCAAAGTAATTCACAAGTATCATATTGTTCTAATAGCACAACAGAACAATGTGAAGAACAGGAAACAAAATTATCTTGACTCCTATTTACATCTGTTAAAAGGAGGTGAATAAAAGGAAATACTGAATTAATAATATTGTAATAACTATGTATGCAGTAGATGTATTAATAGACTTATCATGATCACATCATAAGGTATATAAATGTTGAATCACTATGTTGTACACCTGCAACTAATACAATATTGTATGCCAACTATACTTTAATATTTTAAAAGGTTACTAGAAGCCAAAACTATTCATTAAAGGAATGGCCAAACGATTTCTCCACAGTCCCAACTCCAATATTAATTATGATGACTGGAAACAAAGCAAATAAACCAAAGAAACTGAATGTGGTCAACAACTTCTTAATAAAACTTGACAAAACTACTTAACCACAGTGATTTTTCTCCAAACTGCTCTACATATGAATAATTTACCAACTACATCAATATAATTAGTCTTTTTTGAAGTCAAAGAAGGAAACAGATTATAGGGATGCTTTCTTATATATTACTTACTCTACCTCACCTATCTGTAATCTTTAAGGGTCTTAATCACATTTGAACAAATATTTATATAAAATCACTCAAATCTCCCCCAAAGTACATTATCATCTTGAAATCAAACTACAAAAGAGTTCATCAAAGTTAAAGATGCTCAGTTTTTTTTAATAAGGTTTCATTAAAAGCAGATACATGAGCCTGTTAAACACTCAGTGAGCAGGTAAAAAAGTTAGACACTACTTTTGAAACAGTACTTTTCTTTAACAAGGTGGTATTCTTCACCAGAAGACTAAAATCTCAGAGCCATGAGAGAACACCCCCCCCCCAAAAAAAAATCATTATGGTCTGGGGACCATTAAAAAAAATAAGGGGGCAAGAATATAATTTTGACTAATCTCGTTAAATTTAAATAGAGTATAGAGTTTAAACATAACTAAAAATTAACAGTAGCAAAGGATATCAAATATAAATGTTTTATATTTAAACATTTCATTATCTAAATCCTCAGTTTAACCTGGTTAAATGAGCTACTATGGCAGAGAGGATTCTTTTAATCTAAAAGGAGAGAATGGCTTTCTCCTACACAAGAAGTAGATAGGGTAGGTTATCAGAAGGGAAAAAAAAATACATTATGATGAGCTACTTTAATAAAAATGTTTCTTCCCTAACACCAGGGCTATATATGGTACTAATAATAATAACAGTAGTTACTGAGTACTAACAGACATTGTTCTGACATGTATTCATTTCTCACAACAATTCTATGAAATAAGTATTATAATACCCATTTTCAAATTAAGAAACTAAGCCACAATGAGGCCAGATATTGGTAATCGTGGCAGATAATCTACATGACTATTCATATAATTCTAGTAGAATCGATTAAAAAAAATAGATTCTAAAACCTCTCTAGACCTGATAAAATGAAATATTCACAAAGCATAACAGTTGTCTAAAATAGGTATCCCTTCACCCTATCTCACTAAAAACAAAAAGACACCTGATATAACAATAAAGGGTGAAAAAACCATGGCTACTGAAGTTTATTCAAAGGTAGAAAATGGAGAGGAAGGAGCAAGTGATCTATGCCTGCTAGATGCTCTATACCTAACAGTTTATGTTCTTGGAGGAAAGAAGAGACTGAGCTCTATTTTAATTAGCTATCTACAGCACTTCATTTCTACCTTCCCAGAGAATTATCCCTCAGTTTTCTTCACTTGAACATCCTAATCACCAAACAAAACACATACAAACCCTGGAAACTTAAGAAATATATTGGTTCTGAAAATACTTGTTTAATACTTCCTTGCTCTACCACTTAACTAGTTGTATGACTTTGCACAAGTTATTAATTTCTCTATGCCTTGAGTTTTGTAAAATGGGAATAACCATGGTTTATATAGTGTACGTATATATGTAAATACAGTTCTGTGTACCAGGTACTGTTCTAAGCAGTTTACATATGCCTCAATTCATTTAATATTTACAGCAACCTCTGAGGTAGAGAAGCCTATTTTTATCAACTTTTTATAGATGAAGCACTGAGAAGTAATTTGCCCATGATCACATTGCTATTAAGTGGCAGAAACAGGATTTGAACTGAGACTGCGGTTCTGGATTACATACTAATTGTCATTAGTAGCACATACCTCACAGTTATTATGAGCATAAACTTAGTTAACACACATAAAATGCTTAGTTGCGTGCCTGACATGTGGTAAGCATTCAATAAATATTCGTTATTATATCTGTTCTTGGCCTTAGTGCAAAAGATTTCTCATTTCTTTAGAGTTCACTACAGACCAGAAGTAAGACTTGAGGCCAAACCTATTATTTCTAATGATTTACTTAATTCACATATTGGGTTGACTTGTGGCAATCACTGAAACCAAGAATTCTTGAATTCTGACTAAAAACTTTGAAGATAACGCACAATATAAGAAAAATAACCGCTCTCAGAAAAGTTACGCCTCTGTATCCACTGGCCAGCTACTTCACAAATATTCCCAAAAGCGTAGTCCACAGAAAGAACAGGCAGTTAACTACATCTAATAACATAAGTTGAATCCCGACAAAAATGAAAATCCTTTCAAACAAGCTAAGCCAGAGATTCGTACCTCAGTGGTGCTAGGTCTCAATTTTTAATTGAATCGCCGGTCTTACGTCATTTTACATAATCATCACCAAAACACCTGCCCCTCTTAAACGTGCAAGATCCCATGCTTTATCCCGCTTCGCATCAATCCTTGTGTATCTCTCCCTTGTTTTTCGTTGTGGCTTCTTCTGCTGCTTTTTTTTTTTTTTCTCCTCTAAGTAGCTAACTCGGAGGCCTTGGTAAGGAGACTATTCTTTTCTAGGCACCGCCTAATAAAGCACTATCTGATGGAGCCCTGCCTAACGATATTTTCTGACAAACGCTCCGGGGTTGATGCCCCGTGGTGGCCCTGAGGTCTGGCGCACGTCAGAAACTGCCAACTCTTGGGGGTCTTTACACTTTCCGTTCGGCGTTAGGGGTAGGCCTGGGCACAGAAAATGCCCAACGAGCCCCTTTCTGGGAGCACTGATTTTTAACCGAACGCAGACGCAGGCAGGCTCTCCGAGCTTTCCTCAGAAAGGATGTCACAGCGGGACCATTTCCCTTGCTCCCCTGATAACGCCCACAGCGAATATGCTAGAGGCGAAATCCGAGGAGCTTTCCTCACAAAGAGCCGGGGTCACCCGCGAGTGATAGCGCCCCCCTGGGGGGACAGAGGCTACGCACCCCTCAAGCCTCCAAGCCTCCGGGCCCGCAGCGCCACCCGCCCTCACCGCTCGCCTTAGACGTAGCCCCGCCGAAGGGACGCCCAGGTCCTCAGGCTCGACCCCAGCTCTCGGCACCAGCTGGCGTCCCCCGCCCGTCCCCTGAGGTTCCCACCTGGTCCCGCCCACCCGCAAGAAAACTCGATCTACAACTGTGGCCAACTGCCCCTTCCCCCACAAACCGCGGGACGTGGTTCCACCCACAACCACCCCCCCCACTCCAACTCCGTCCAACTCGGCTCCTCACCCAGAGACATATCGATTTTGTCGAGGTTTTCATTACTACGGGCTTTCGGCGGCGGTGACGGGGTCGCTGCGGCTCCCACTAACCGGGTACCAAACCGGTTCATGGCTGGAGACGTCGCGCTGGATCAGTCAGTAGAGAAGGCCAGAGTCCGAGGCCTGCCACCTCCCACTCACGCTCACAGACGGGCTGCTCCGAGACAGCGCGCACGCGTGCTGGCAGCGTCCTCGCCCTCCCACCCGCAACTGGGGCGGGGGGAGGGGCTACGGAGACCAGCGGCGGGCGAGAGCGGCCCTACGCCGGAATCGCTCCTAGCGGCCCTTGCCGGACAGGAGGAAACATTGCACCCGCTATTCTCCGCGCTTGCAGAGCTATTTCAGCAGTTCGCCTCTCCTCCCCAATCGCGGGATGCTGGACCCTGAGCACCTCGTAATCACATTTCTTAAATGAGATCATGTTCCTCGGTGTCCTTCGAATCCCTCCTGCTACAGAAAGGCCCCCAAGCTTTGGTACGCTGGAACCTTTCACGGCCCACTGCAATGCAGCCTCAGAGACAGCCCCTGAGCATAGATTGCACAACTGCGTCCTAGCTCCCCTCTCCCTGGCCAGCTTCACCTGCAGCAGGCGGAGTCGCCAAGTCTGGTCGCAAAGCAAAGGCTGCAGTGACAATTCTTGCGTCACCGTACCAATAAAAGTAAATGCTAACGTTTCCCATAATTGTACCATTTCTCAGCCGGCACCTCCAAACATTGTACCTGGTACTCGCTACCTTAATAAGACCTCATCTTCCCTTAGGAGAGGGGTAAGTACCTCTGATTATTTGGCTGCATTTTTAAACATTCATTTGCTCTGGGAATTGATAAGAGGATTCGTTTTCTTTCTAATCGTCCCTATAGGAAAATATTAATATTTACTGACTACTTGCAAAACAATTTTTTTCCTGTTTACAAAACCTGATATTCCCTCTCTTCTTACCTTTTCTCCTCCAAAGTAAATGCGCTTGTATGCAAGCATTTAGTTTATACCATCCTCATAACAGCTTAAAACTAAGACATTTGCATCTACAGAAAAAACCGGGAGCAGGTATTCAGTCCACTTAGAAATCTCCACTACTTTCTTCCTCTCCACTTCCTAAAATTTTTGCATAGAAAAGAACCAGTGGCCTAAAGTATCTCAAAACCGCAATAGCCTGTTAATTTATTTTAAGATGAAAATACAACCTTATAAGAAGAGTGAATCAGGTGAAGACACACCAATGAAGGGGTACTAGAAAGGATACCTTTAATGGTGGAGAAGTTTGGGACTCAGAAAGACCCAAGGACAACATTCAGCATGTCAAGGAGAGTAGCAGGTATGATTTTAGCACAATGTGCTTGATTTTATTAATATCCCACCCCACAACTCCCCCTTCACCCTCCACACCATGGTCCTGACTGTTAAGAACTAGGGAAACTGGGTTATAGAGATAAAAGTCTGAGGGAGACCTAAGTTTTATTGAGTGGTATTTTTTCATCCACTTCAGTCATGTGTTTACTGTGTGAAATTGGGAAAGTGTCTGGGCCGCAAAACAAGGAAGTAGTTATACTAAATATATATCTTCTTAATTATTCCTAATATTCCTTACAGTTCTAAAATCTTCTAAGCATAAGACATTTTTATCCTTCTCTCACTGTACATAACTCCTACAATTTTTGCTTATTCGTAGGAGTAAACTACAGGGGGGAATGTTAGATTAAGTTTTTAATTTTATGGAAGAAATTAATGCCTTTAGAGTTTTGATTCATTTTTGTATTTCAAGTATTTATAGGACAGATAATAAAATTCCAAAATGTATAAAATCCTTCCCACCACCAGTAAATAAAGATTCCCTTTTATTCTGGTATTCTCTCCAAAACTAAGCCTCATCTCAAATTTCCTTGGCTCTTTAGGGAACATACCCCAATATTTCATAAGCAAACCTAGCTATTGTGTTTCAGACTTTCAGATTTTCCCAAGGGCCAAGGATCTTACAGTTTTGGAACAATCACCCAGATTCCAAAGAGGAAACAAGAGGCATTATAGATAAGGATAGGTCAGTCACACACAAAACGATACAAAACAGCAACCTGAGACACACACAACATTGAAGAGGGAGACAAGCCAAGAAATCAGAACTGGGACTTGTCCAAGAAGTTGATCAGCCAGCTATAAGGAAGGGCTGGAGTAACAAGGTCAACCCTGCAATTTTCTGGGGCATGAAAGGCAGCTATTCATTTAATCATATATTCACTGAGCACCAGGCATTGTAATAGGCCCTGGAGACAAAATGGTGAGCAAAATGGATGCAATTCCTACCTTCAAACAGCTTTCAGAGCAAAAAGTTTTTCTAAGCATCTCTTGTGAATGAAGCACTGTGCTGGACACTATGCATGCAGCCTTTGTTTAGAATACAGCAGTTCAGCAGTTTCATCTAAGTAAAAATATGTTGCATTCAATATTTAGCATAATTTATACTACTTATTCATTGTTTATCTGAAATTCAAATTTAACTGGGAGTCATATTTTTATTTGCTAAATCTGGCAACCTTAACAACATTCAACTTTTTCTATTAACACATTCTGGCTCTACATTCTCTTTAAAATACAACTCATGTATATAACTCTTACCTTTTTAAAAATTAATTTGATATGCACCCCCTTTATTCAGCTTTATTGAGGTATAATTGATAGACAATAAGACATATTTAAAGTGTGCAGTTTTTACAGGTGTACAGTGTACATACCTATGAAAACAACACCATAATCAGGATGATTAATATATACATCCCCAATAGTTTCCTGTGCTCCTTTGTAATCCTTCCCACTGACCACAACCTGAGTAACCACTGATATGTTTTCTGTCATTATAGATTAATTTGAATTTTATAGAATTTTATAGAAATGGAATCATACACTATATCCTTTTTTATCTGAACTGTTTCACTCAGCATAATTGTTTCCAATGTGTATGCCTTTTATTATTATTATTATTTTTTTGCCTTTTATTCTTATCTTGCTTTATTGCAGTGACTGCATAATTTCAGTACCATGTTTAATAGGAGTGGTAAAAGTGGACATTTTAGTCTCATTCTCAACCCCAGGAGGAAAGCATCCAGTATTTCACCACTAAATATGTTGTTAGATTTCTTTATAGATGCCCTTTATCAGGTTGAGGAAGGGCCCTTCTATTCCTGATTTGCTGAGCATTTTAATCATGAGTGAATGTTGAACTTTATCTAATGCTTTTTCTGCATCTATCGAGATGACCAAATGGTTTTTGAAAATTTTATTAATATGGTGAATTACACTGACTGACTTTCAAATGTTGAACCACCCTCACATTTATAGGATAAAACTACTATGTCCTTGTTATATATTGTTGGATTTGGTTTGTTAATATTTTGTCAAGGATATTATTTCTCTTTTCATGAGTAATAGTGGTGTGTAACTCCCTTTCTTGTAATTTCTTTGTCTGATTTTGGTATCAACTCTTGCTTTTTGAAAGAGGATTTTAGAACTCATGTTGATATAATTTGTATTATGCTAGTATAAAAAGGGAGTTGGGTATAATTTATATTATATGTAGGTATAATCTATATTAGTTAGGCATAACTATTATTATACCTAACTTCCTTAAGCTATTTGTATGTACAGTACAGTTTTTCTTCTCTTTTCTGCTCAGTTCTTCTCATTCTCTCCCCTTTGCCATTGTTTTCTGCTGCACTAGCTTTTTCTTTGCCACCTTGCTATAGCTTTCTGTTCCTCTTTTGCCCTTTTCTTTTCTTCCAAGCTTTTCTAGCTGTTCTAGTCTTTTAGAGTTTGAGTTCCTAGTATGTGCAAGACACTGTGTGACAGTACAGTAAAACAGCTGAAAACTTGACAGGCAGGGATAAAGACATAGTTAGAGGCTTTACTGGTTTCCACGTCCCTGAGCATCATCAGTTTTCTGTGACTAGGGAAACTCCTCTGGGTAAGCAGGGAAATTTGACGGGGAATTCTTCCTTGACTCAAAAGTTGGACAGTTGGACCTTAGTAGGCTTTGTCTCCTCTGGGTAGGGTAGGTGTCCTGTCAACTAAGGGTTCTAGGCCAATTCACTAAAGGACTAATTGTAGAATTTTCTAAAGCTACACAGGTTCTCTCTATTTAAATAAAGATTGTTTATATAAAAAATATATTCTCATTTTGTATTAAATAGATTCATTGTCTAGGAAGGTCTGGAGAGCCAGGATTCTAGGGTCATGGGGCCTTTAGGCATTTCTCCTTTTCCTGTTTCTTTTCTCTTTGCTGCTTGGCCTCTCTGCTCTGGAATGAAGAGCCCAGGCTGGATTCTCATCTCTGTCTTTCCCTCAGTAGAGGATCTTTTTTCTTAGCCCACTTTTATTCAGTTAGAATTTCAGGGAGCTTATACAGAGTCACATTGAACATTCATCCTGTCACTTGGTTAAGATGATGTCTGCCAGATTTCTCCATTGCAAAGGTACCCCCCTTTTCTTTTTATTTATAAGTAATCTATGGGGAAATAGTTCGAGATTACATAAAAATTCTGTTTCAAAACAAATTTCACTGATAGCTTTAGCATCCACTGATGATTCTTACCTGAATCAATTATTGCTATGGTGGCTATAAAATAGTGGTTTTCTAACTCTAACATTTTTCTACTTTCATTAGTTGACATTCTACAGTAAAAAAGAGCTTTCTCTCCCTCTATTTCTTCCTTTTTTTTCTATTTATTGATTTATTTGCATACTTATTTATATATACATATAAGTTTCCATAGAAATTCAGAGACTCATTTTAGGTTCAAAATTCTCTTCTGAAAGCAAAAGGGTGAACAGTATAAGAGTTGCGCCTACCTTTGAAAAGAATGTAGATATGTATACATATCATGAATTAACTCATTTTGATGCTCAAATTATTTTTGACTTGGCCAGTGGGAGACATCCCTTAGCTTTAAAAATTTTGAATATTTTCCAAAATGCTGCTAAGAATAATTTTAGTGACTATAATAAAAAGAACATAGTCATGAGTATAATTGATATTTGCTGAATATACTTTATGTCTTAAAACAAGCTTTTGGCTAATAAGTAAATGTAATGAACTTTAAAAATCTGTTATTTGAATAACTGATTCTCATGTGAGAATAGCTTTCTGCCAATGGGTTTTTTAGGACCTACTACTGTTTATGTAAAAATAGCATTCTGGTGATCTTGAAAACAAATAGATTAATCAAGATCCAATACACTTCTTTAAGTTTTTTGACTTTTAAAATATTAATTAATTGAGCAGTTGCTAAGTAAGGCCATTTCATTTACATGACATTTATTAAATCCTAATGCTAAATATTTTTGCATATTTGACAGTTTTTTACATTTGAACCACAAATGCACAAAATTGGATTAATCAGACAATAACCCTATGACCTAGCAATTCCACTTCCAGGTATGTTCCCAAGAGAAACCCTCGCTTATATACAAGAGGAGACACGGAAAAGAATATTCATAGCAGCACTGTTTGCAGTAGCAAAAACCCTGGAAACAACCCAGATGCCTATCAATGAAAGACATCATGAATAAACTAGTGTATTCACACAATGTACAGCAGTCAAAATCAATGAACTAGAGTGAAACACTCTAGTGTAAATCTTATCAATGTTATATTACGGGGAAAAAAGTAGGCCCTAAAGAACAAAGAATAAATATAGCTTAATACCTTTTTTATAAAGTTAAAACACATACATTTTAAAAATAACATTTCTATATAGGACTATAGATAGATGCAAAGAAACTATTTTATAAAAATGGATGCAGTGGAATAAACAAGATATGGCTACTTAGGGGGAAGATGGGCACATAGCTAATGTTTATTAACTGTCTGCTTTAAAGAAAATACATGTAAACCCAGATTTGGACATGTGAGGAAAATCCTGTTTTCCAGAACTTTCACTAAAATTTTAGTTCTAGAATTTCCAGATAAAGCTGACTTTCATGTAAATATATGCTAAGATCATGACAAGATCGTTTGAAATTATACTGTATGACAAAAAATGAAGTTCACACATTTGTACAAACAGAAGGTAGTGAAATCTCAATGACTTAACACTGCTCCTTTTTTTGAAAAGTATAAACCTTTATTAGGATATGAGAAAGTTTGAACAGAGTACTTTTTATATAAACGGAAGTTGGAAAGCATAATTTGGATTCAAAAGCTCTTTCATTTCACTTTTAACTCACACCAACATTGTCTCAGATTTGAAAATTCCTGGAAGTCATAACATTTTTAATAGAGTAATTTTTCATGGAGTTAACTTAGATCCCACCCTGAGTAGTGCTGTGCTGCTCTTCACTTTCTCTTCCATTCTTCTCTTGACTAACTCATAGGCATCCTTAAAAACTGTTCTGACATCAGTCCTCCAGGAAAGCTTCCCCCAAAGCCCTTTCCTCCTGCTCTTCCTTTGTGATCCCAAAGCGACCGGTGCTGACTTTGTGAACTCTTCATTAAAATGCTTGAGGTCCCTAAACACCACCAAGTGTTAAACCAGTGTAGGCTAAAGTGGGGTTAACCATACTTAGTATAAGACCAGCATTATTTCCTAGCTTAGACCTCGGATGGAGTCCAGCCCCAAAGATGAACACTTAAGTGACAGAAGCGCAAAGGGATTCCAGAGACTAGCGTTGGTGGGCGTTTCATCTCGGGTGCGCGCCCACAAACACACCGCCACGATCTGCTGTCTGCTGAGAGAGCGCAGCCTTGGATTGGATAGAATGGTGCATGCCGGGAGCGGCCGGGTCTTGGAAGTGCTTTCTGGGAGTTGTAGTTTTTGGAACCGGAAGTGGGGCGGCAAGGGGAGAAACTGCTGCTGAGACAGCAAGTCAACGCTGCTGCGGTCATCGGGTGTCGCATCGCCCAGAGCCCAGTTGCCGTGGGTACCTCCTCAGTTCCTGGGGCGTGGGGTGGGGCTCTAGGACCCCTGAGGGCGTAGCGACAAGTACGGCTCTCCAAAGGGGAGGCGATGTCGCAGCCCCGGATGCGGCCGGAGCGCGCGGGAATGGAGTTTGGCGGCTGCGAGGAGCGCCTGCCGGAGGAGAGCAGGTGGGCTGGCAAGGGGCTGGGGAGTTGGGGGCGGATGGATGAGTTAGCTGAAACACTGGGAGGCTTGGGAGGACCCGGAGAGCGTGGAGAGTCGTGCCGGGTGCAACAGAGATGTGGGCGACTGCTGTAGCGACTTGTTAGGGAAGAAATTCTGAGAGGTGGGACGGGCCGGGATGTGGATAAGCGGAGGAGGGAACCGGCTTAGTGAAGGTGAGAAAAGGTAGATAGGATATGTTAAGGACAGGAGGAGCAGAAGTGGCTGACGCTCAGATATAGGGCTGCTAGAGAGGAGGTGAATATTGGGAGGTTCTGTAGTGAGGTTCTATAGGCCAGAGTTTATAGATAGGAGTAGGGCAAAAGGTTGGTGCCCTGACTGAAGCTTGGCTGTGACAGCAAGTCGGGCCAATATTAAGAAGGTTGACGTTTTAAGAATTTCTGGGAGCAAAGGTTAGGCATTATGAGCAGCTTAGTAAGAAGCTTAGGCAGGGATGAATGTGAGGAAGAAGGTAAGAAGGAGGGCATGTGGATGAAAGTGGGAGATTGTAATGGTAGTGGTGTCGGGGTGGGGGCTTGCTAATGAGACTAGAAATTGTCAGTGCCCAATCCCTGTTAGAGAGTGGCAGGACCTCTCTGTCATTTCCTTTTCATCTCAAATTCTTCACTCTTTCCTCACAGTGCAACAAAGCAATTTTACATTTATGTAGAGTTACTGTCATCGAGTTCATATCTTCTGGAAATTAGAGGGTTTAAGATTTTAAAAACTACTTTAACTGAATGACGACTTGGACTCTGTGGAGATGCTTCCCCTGTTTAGGGTTTGCTTCATTTATAACTCTGGTCTTAACCTCTTAAGATCTGCAGTAGTGACAGGATAAAGCAGTACTGTGACTTAAGGGAGTCTTGTTTGACTTTTAAAAACATTCAGATATAGTTATGGTCTCAGGAGCAGTTGGGGTCCAAAGACTGGACATAAAACAAAACAAAATAAAAAACTGGATGTAGAACATTTACCTTTGAGAAAATATCAACAAGGGAAAATTAATGACATGTGCCTGGGTGAAGACCTGGCAGTTTTAAAGGATGACTCCTCTTTCATTTGCACACTGTACAAAACCTGGACTAATAAGACATTGGGGTTCTTGCCTGAGATCTATGAATGATGTGTTCAGTGAAACTGAACATCTTACTTCTCTTTTAATGTTTCAGTTTCTGCATGTGTATATTTGGCTGTGTATTCTTCCTCCAGATGTCTGTGAAATGCTTCGTGTAAGAGATCCTATATAAAGTCTAAGCTAGTTTTAGGGTTATTTTTATTTTCCTCTATGACTTCATGTGAGAAAGGCCTGATTGGAAATTCAAGTTCAAATTTCCTTACTATCCAGCTGGACATCTAGCTGGGTTAGTCATTTACTTAATATATTTAACAAACACTTTTTTTTTTTAACCACATTGCCAAGACTGCTTAAGAGCCTTACAAGTATTAACTATTTAATCGTCATAACAATTGGATGAGATAGGTACTCTATGATCACCATGTAGCAGATGAGGAAACTGAAACATAAGATAAATAACTTACCAAGGTCATACAGTGAATCCCTGGTGGAACTGGGATTCAAACCTAGGCAATCTGGCTCCAGAGTCTGTGCTTTTAATACCTGTACTATGCTGCCTCTCACTTTGCTAACATATAGTGAGAAAGAAATGTATAAGATAGAGAATTTTAAATCATTCTTTACCTGTCATTCAGGACAGTAGGATACTCTTTTGCAGGTATCTTTTTCTGTCTCATACTCTTTCCATGCTTACCTCTTAACTAAGAAACTCCAGTCAAAACTTAATTTCAGTTGTGGGATTAGTCCCACAAAGTCACTCATATTATTGCAATAGCCTATTTGTTGGTTAACTCAGGATGTATTGTTTAATGAGACTTCACGGCACTGATAGACACAGCTCCAGATAGACAACTGGTGGATACATTTCTTGTGCCTGAGGATTGAGACATCATGGCTGGGTCACTGCAAATCTAACCTTTCTGTGGCCATTAAAACAGCCAGTTCTGTCTACGCCATGCTGTCTACGGCCATGCTACCCTGAACAAGCCCGATCCCATCTGATCCTGAAAGCTAAGCAGGGTCCGGCCTCGTTAGTACTTGGATGGGAGACCACTAGGAAGACCAGGTGCTGTAGGTGTAAAAAATAAAAAGAATAAGGGATTGTAAACTGATAATGTCCTTGCAATCTGTGAGGTCAACTGATGGTTGCCTCACCTAAAACAAACAAACAAACAAAAAAACTAACCAATTCAGAAAAAGTCTTTTTGATGAAATGGCATAATTTTTTAATATATGTATGCAACTTTTCAATATATTTTTTGAAAATAGTTGTAGTGAGATGTGCCAGATAGACCTGAATTTGAATCTTAGCTTAACTGCTTAACTTGGCTTATCCTGTCTGAGCAGGAAAAATAATGCCTTCCTGAGTGGTTGTGAAGATTCAATAAGATAAAGTTCTTCACAGAGTGTCTGGTGTGTACTAAGTGCAAAAAATGACTACTTCTGTTCCCTTCCCCAGTTTTCTTGAAACTGTGCTCTTGTGGTTGCTATTTGCAATGGTATAGCTTGTTCTTTCTTCTCTGGCTCCTCTATCTGAGTTGAGCCCACTGAGGACTGGGGTATTAGTCTAGCTTATAATTTACCCTAAATTGCCTGGGGCAGTGCAGTCTACTGCTGAGCTTGGAACCCAGCTACAGGTATAGTTTTCCTGGCTCAGTGATCTAGAGTCAGAATTCAAGTATTAAGATACTATTTCTTATCTGTAAACAGAGCTCATTCCATTGAGCTTTTCAAAAACCTTTTTTTCTTCTATTCTCTACCTCAATTAATAGAATTTTCACGCAATCAACCAAGCCAGAAGCCTCACAGAATAAAATTCAGTACTTCCCTATTCTTCATTTCCCATATCTAAGCAGTCACCAGGTCCTGTGAATTCTGTTCATGATTTTTCTCTTGAAGCTTTATATTTTTTTCTCCATTTCCAAATATTTTAGCTTATATTACTGAAAAATCCAGAGAGTAATATTGTTTCAGGAATGGCCAAATGTAGGTTGCACGCTTAAATGAAAATTTGTAATCCCACCCCACCAAATGCATACATACATACATACATAAAGCAATCCCAATAGGTACAGCAAAAGCAAAATTCTGGGCTGACTTTTTTTGAACTGATTTATGTTCCTGTTCCAGGGTGTGGCATATGCTGCTCAGTCAGGCCAAAGTTATGTGTCTAACTCTAGTGGATCCTGGGGCAGGGCGATGCTTTCTTAGAACTTCATGGACCAGAGTAAGTGCCAGAGTTGTGGTTCTGTTACCAAAAGAAATAGACGTGGTTTCAGGGCAGATATAAATAAAATATTCACTGAAGACCATTATTATCTGTCATTGTAGATTACCTCAGTAGTATTGTAACTCATCTCCCAGTCTGAATTTAGTCAGCCTGCACACTACTTACCAGCTTAATTTTTCAGAAGCAAAGTTACTATAGTATTTTGCTCAAAAAATTTCAGAGGTTTCTCATTAAAAATAGAAAGCAGTCAAAACTTCTTCCCTGGTATTCAATCTGTACTTTAGTCCGTATAAAATTCCCAGTTACAAAACCATGGCATTCACTCACTCTCACATCTCTTTCCTCATCATTTTTATTCTTGCTCCTCTACATTCCCTGTAATACCTCTTCCCCTGTCTGGGAAGCTCTTAGTCATCCTTTAAATAATGTTCCTTTGGAAGAATCCCTGATCTGCACTGCCATTTTTTATCTCTCTTGTTATAGCACTTCTCACTTCATAACATTTTTGTATGTAACTGCCCATTTTCCTCATTGCATTCTAAATACCTTAAGAAATAGGGACTCTTTCTGTTTATCCATTGTAAACCCAGTGCCTAGAACAGTGACTGACATATAATTGGTGTTCAGAGAATATTTGTTCAGGGAATAAAAATGATAACAATTTGGTCATGCCTTTTTCTTTTTTTTTTTTTTTTAGTTTCAAGTGTACCGTACATTGGTTAGACATTTATATAGTTTATAAAACGACACCCTTAATTGCTCCTTCTCTTCTATGGTTTTTCACCTAGCCATTATGTTAATGGTAACTGAATTCCATGCCTCTTATACTTGGGCAGGTGCAGTGGTATTTTTGCCATTGAAAAGGCCTCTTTTTTCCTACTCATTTTTACTTTTTTACATTTATCTTTATTTTCTGTTTTCTTCCCTTTCTTTCCCTTTTTCCTTTGACCATGCTAGAAGTTGACAGTTTATATAGAACTGGTAGCAAACCAGGATGATCACATGATTTTTGAGCCATCTATACTGCTAGCCCAATTATTAGCACACACACACACACAAAAAACACCACAGAAACATACTCTCGAAGCCTTTTGGGAAAAATGCTGTTGTCAGAACCCAGGATAGGGGGAGGTTTATCAGCTGACAGCAGGGACCCTAAGCTAAAGTTTTTCTCAATATCTACCCTCCCCACAGCTGTTTCTGCTTTTTATAGCTGCTTTATCACTTCTTTCACTACATGGAATTTTTTTCTTTTTTTTTTGGTTTTGTTTTGTAATCTTAATAAGCTTCAGTAGCCTACCTGGCTGGTTATAGAATAGCCATGTCCAACATGATAGCCACTAGCCACATGTGGTAATTTAAGGTTAAATTAATTAAAATTATAATACAAGTTATATAATACAAGTTTTTTGGTCATACTACCCAAATTTCAAGTGCTTAATGGCCACAGTGGATAGTGGCTGCCATATTAGACAAATAGATAAAGAACATTTCAACCACACAGAAAGTTCAACTGAACAGTGCTTTTATAGATGTAAATCTGGAAATTTTTTAGGAAACAACTATTGCATGCTTGCATGTTTTTAGTTCCTCTGGATCAGGATCACTTGAAGTTTAACCCACACTCGATTTTGTTAAAGAAAGTCATAAATTGTAGTGACTAAATAGGTACTTGGCAAACTATCTCTCAAAGTTTCTGGAGCCATGGCTTCTGTGGATGAAACCCACAGGAACCCTGCTATGGTAGGACTGAAGAGATGATTGATTTTTGACTAGAATATAGTCAGCAGAATCCCATAGTTTCTAAAGGGTTCTAAGAGAGTTTCCCCATGATCTCCTCTCTCATTTGGATACTTTTGAGAAGAAAGCACTAAGAGTCGTAATGATAGCATAATGATTCCACTTCCATACTGCTTCAACACCATGATTTTATTTTTGCGTCCTCAACAGTCCTTTGAAGGTTTAAAATTTTCTAAGTGTTTTTTCCCCCTTATTTTTAATTGTTCTGCTTTTGTTTTTTGATCTCTGTTTGTTGTTTTCTAGGCAGAGAGTATGTCTGTACTACTTTTACTTTTGAGGATTTATTGACTTTTATGTGTGTGCCGTAATACAAGGTGAATTTTTATGAATGTTCTGCGTGCTTAAAAAATGTGTTCTTCAGGATGTAGATTTCTAAATGTAATAGAACAACCTTATTAATTATGTATTATTTGGCTCCTATCACTTTTTTACTTTTGGTTTTCATGATCTGAATGTTAATCTCCCATTACTATTGTTTTCTTTCCATTTTTTCCATTTCTTTTCATTTTTCTTTCTATGTTTTCTGCAGTCTTTATATTGTGTTTTGTTTTATATATTTGAGGCCATGTTATTACATATGTAAAAATTAATGAGAGCTATGTCTTCATTATGCCCCCTTTGTCTTTTTTTAGTGATTCTTGCCTTGAAAACAATTTTGATATTAAAATCATAGTTTCCTTTTCACTTTTTGTTTGATTGGCTGTTTTGTTTTAAATAGTTGAATTTATTCTATTGGCATTTATTTTTATCTCATACCCATTTGGTCTTAAAATCTGTCATCTTTTAAAAATGGTTTTTATAATGTTCTCTGTTTCCTTCCCTCAGCAGTTTTTAAGATAGTTTAGTTTTAGTTCTAATGATGGCTACCTTTTTCTTTAAAATACGTCCTTAAAACTGAGATGACTAAAGCACTGTCTTACTTCCTGTGCATTTGCTATTAAAGTGGTGGTATGTGCCTCCTTTAATTTGCTTGTAAAACACTGTTACCCAGACAACTATAGGGTAATGAGATTCTTATATGACTCATGAAACAACCTTATTGTGTTACAGTAAAACTTACATGTTTCTTCCATTCTGTCACATAAGCAGATTAGAATCTGTTACATATAAGATATGTCCAATATAGAGAAAGTCTTTTCTAGCTTTTCTGCTTCAGTGAGAACACTATGAACATAAACAGGGCCTTAGGATCTTTGCCCACAAAGAAGAGATTTGACCCTATTTAAATGCAGTTGAGATAGTCTTTGGATGTCATCAGTCTTAATTATGTCACAGACTGTCCAATCCCAGATAGTTTTTGGCAGAATTTTCTCTAAAGCAGCATGGGTAAGGATACTTTATACTAGGTACCCCTTCTGATTTAGTTGGATTTATTAGATTTGTGCAATGAAAGTTAAAAGGAAAAGGACAGAAAAAGGAAGGAATATTTCTATAGATTTCTTTATTCTTTGAAGCAGTTGTTATTATCTCCATTTTACAAATGAGAGAATTGAAGCTTAAAGAGTTTAAATGGCTTCCCCAAGGATGCATTAGTTTGTGGATAGCTTTAGATTGGCCTGACAGGCTTGTTCTCTTTCCACGAATGACATTTTCTCTCTGTTCGTTAGAAATACATAAGAAATAGAAAAGAAATGGTTCCTGTCTTTAAGAAAACAAACTTTAGACTTTTAAATAACAATATATTTTTTTCTAAGGATTAGTGAGAGGAATGATATATTGACAGTATGTTATGGGGTTTCTAACAAAGGAGTTAGAACAGGTCAGATTATTTAGAACTTCTTGGAGAAGGTTGAACTAGAGCTGAACCTGATCCTGAATGGGACAAGAAGAGAAGCATTCCAACGGGAAGGGTCTGCATAAATAAAGTCATGGAAGTACACATGAGGTTGACATGTTTGTAATCGAGTGTTTTAGAGGGAGGAGGAAGAGGAAAGGAAGAGGCTATGCAAATTGAGAATTCTGAGCAAGCAAGTTGGTATTTAGATTAGGGCCACATGATAAGAGAATTTTTGAACTCCATACTAAGGAATTTGTGCACCATTGGTGGTTACTCAGGGGTTTTATTTTTATTTTTGTTAAATCTACTTGTCAAAATTCAATAAATTTGATATCGTTCACATTTATCGGGATTGGTGAAATATTTGTTGATGGCTATGAAGTTGCAGAGCATGCCTACAAGTACTGCTTATTCCCTCCAAACTTTAAGATTCTATTCTCAGCCATTAAGGGATGGGACTGGCTAGTGGTTAGGTTCTCCCAGGTGCCCCAGAGCCGAGAGATGTATAATAGAATCAAGTATGCTTTTTCTATAAGCATGTCACTTATTTAAAAAGCATCACAAATATTTAACTGCATACTCTATAAGTTAAATACTGTATAATGAAAAACAGAAAATGAGGAGCCAGATGAAAATAAAATTAAGCATAATTTAAGTGTGGTAGTCTCTTGCTACCTTAATGTTACCAGTGATTATTTTACTTACTTATGTTTTTTTTTTCTACTTTAAGAAAGAACCCATTACTTCTTTCCAGGAAGTGCTTTCTGGCAGTAAAATTCCCACCTGCTTGCCTGACCACAGTCTTTCAGCAAAAGAGTGCCCTTGATACTTGAGTATTTAAAAAATCCTTCATGGTATTTTCTAGCTTGTTTACGAACTTTGTGTAGAATATTGATCTTTCGTTAATTGCTAGTCCTCGGGAAAGCCTAAACAGTTCTCTAAATTCCCCTCATATAACTCCCAAAAACCACTATTAATATATCATTATTTCTAAGTATTTTTATATTGAGATCATAAATATAATTTTACTTTTTGATTTTTGTACTTTAACATACTATCGTTGGCTTTGGAAACTCTTAATAAAAAATTTAAAGGTTTCATGATATTCTATCATATGGATATCACATACCTTTCCTCACATTTCAGGGATAAAATCATTACCTGACTTGGGACAAACTGACCTTCAGCTCTAATCTCAGGTAGATACCACAGTCCATTCCAGATGAATGGCACACTGTAAAGGGGATATGCCAGTAAGTTGAAACTCTTTCTTTTTACCACTAAAAAGAGCATTGAAGATTGAAGATATGCCAATAGGTTTCTTGGATTAAATCATACTTTACAACTACATAGTACTTATTTACTATTTATGTCACTTATTTTTAGTTATTATTTATATATTATTTATATGATGTAACACTTTAAAAAATAACATTTGCTTATAACTTTTCTGTTTTAACCCCAAGTGTTATTTCTAATTTTGATTTGGCAAGCTTAAGACCAAACTGGCATTTAGGCAAACTTTTTCTTTGGATATCCTTATTTGAGTTGCTTAAGAAATTTTTGTTCCTCTTTAAAGGATTAATGTAGTCAAAATCCTCTCCAAAGAAAATAGTTAGGACTTGATTCTGAGATTGGCTGTACTATTTGTTGATGAAAATGATTCAGGTATAGATGGATTACGCTGGTCCTTGACACTCAAACCTGGTTCTTCCTTTGCATAGAGTGAGAAGCTTAAAAGCTTTTAATTATGGTGATTAAAGGAGGGCACTCTGTATACTTGCAGAAGTGCCTCTGCAAAGGGTTACTTTGAATCTAATATACTACAAAGGCCTGGCCTGTGCCCCGGTTACATGTGATACCACCCAAAGATAAGGGTTACATATGATACCATCCAAAATAATTATTACCAAACAGGTTTAAGCTAGGAAAGACTGACCTTAACTAGATGAAGATGTGGTTAAAGAATGGGAGGGGTATTAAATTTCTTGTGGTGATCTGCTTACTTGCATCTAAAATTCAGGTGTGAATGGATTACTATCAGCCCCCAACCTTTTTGGCTCCAGGGACCAGTTCTCTTATGAGAATCTAATGCCTGATGAACTGAGGTGGAGCTGAGGTGGTGATGCTAGTGCTGGGGAGTGGCTGCAAGTACAGATGAAGCTTCGCTGACTCGCCAGCCACTCACCTTTCCTGCAGGCAGTTCCTAACAGGCCTCGGACTGGTCCAGGGGTTGGGGACCCCTGGATTAATTCAGTTGCTGTGTATGGACTTCAACTCAACTTAGTATTTCAATTCTCTGAAAATAATAACTATATCATTGGGATAAAGGATCCTATGAAGATAAAGACACTGAACAGACTAGCTGTGTAAATCAATTTTTTAAAAATTTACTTATATAAGAACAGATAACAAATATAGATAGTTCAGTATATCTTAGATTAAGAGCCACATTCTTTTTTTGTAGCTTTGTATCTCAGAGACATTTCATTGTATGGGGAAAGTTTTTCAGTTTTATGTAGTAAGTTGTTAGATCTGGATGCTCAAGGTTTCTAGGATTTCAGTGCTCTTAGTCTAATATTGGAATCAAAGGCCTAGGATGATAGGGTACTTAGTATCTGCTTTCAGAACTTATGATGTTCTTTGACAGTTAAGCTTGTAAGATAAATACAGAATGAATCAGAACACAGATATGCAGAGTAACTTGAGGAACCAGACTGGCTTGCAGGCCTGCAACATTTGATTGTAACCTGTTGGAGTGTATGTATCAGTCAGAACAAGTCAGATTACCCCTGAAGAAGCATAGGAACTGGACAGTCACTTACAAAAGTTGGCAGTCATTTGGCCTCTGTGATGGTTGTTTCTCACAGTACAACAATAAATGGCATTTTAATAATCACTTCAGTCCTGTGTGCATCTTATCTTGAGATGTGTTATCTTGAGATCTCTCAGGACTGGTATGGAATTAGAACAGGAGAATGGCAAACAGGTACACGAAAAGGTGTTCCACATCACCAATCACTAGAAAAATGCAAATCAAAACCACAATGAGATGTCACCTCACACCTGTTAAAAGGGCTCTCATCAAAAAGACAAGTGATAACAAGTGTTGGTGACGATGTAGACAAAAGGGACCCTTTTGCACTGTAGGTGGGACTATAAATTGGTGTAGCCACTGTGGAAAACAGTATGGCAGGTCTTCAAAATATTTAAGATAGAACTGCAATATGATCTAGCAGTTCTTCTGGGTGTATGTCCAAAGGTAATAAAGTCACTATCTCAAAAAGATACCTGCATCAGTTAAAAAAAGATATCTGCACCCTATGTTTATTAAAGCATTATTTACAATAGCCAAGACATGGAAACAACCTATGTGGCCACTGACAGATGAATAGATAAAGAAAATGTGATATGGACACACATATCCAATGGAATATTTTCAGCCATAAAGAAAGAAATCTTACCATTTGCAACAGCGTGGATGGACCTTGAGGGCATTATGCTAAGTTAAATAAGTCAGACAGAGAAAGACAAATACTGTATGATCTTACTTAATACTGTATGATCTTACTTATATGTGGAATCTACAAAACCTATACTCATAGAAACAGAGAACAGATGCTTGCCAGAGGTGGAGGATGGGGGTGGGAGAAATGGATGAAGGTGGTCCAAAGGTGCAAACTTCTACTCATAAGATAAGTTTCTGAGGACGTAATGTACAGCATGGTGACTATAGTTAACAATGCTGGAAAGTTGCTAAGAGAATAGGTCTAAAAATTTCTCATCATAAGAAAAAAATTTGTAACAATATGAATTGATGAATGTTATTAAACTTTTTGTGCTAATCATTTTGCAACATATACATATATCAAATCATGCTGTTGTGTACCTGAAACTAATGTAATATTTTATGTAAATTATATCAATAAAAATGGGAAAAAGGAAATAAATAGAATAGGGGAGTTTGGTGACTTAAATATTTAATGATCTAAGGTTAAAAAAGCCTGGTATCTCCCAGTTTGAATAAATTCTTGGTCTCAGGGCTTTTAGAACAGACCAGAGAGAGATAGATACATCTGGCTTTCTCTTTTCAGATGATATTCCTGTACCAGACCTAGCTTCATTCATTTTATTTTGTTTTTCTTTACTGTATTTATCTACTTGTTAAAAATGGCTCAGAAAATATACAAAATATGTGAGAGGTTAATTATGAATACTGATAGAAAGGATTCCAATTCAGGACCCTCCCATCACTGTAGGTATTTAAATGATTTAAAATAGTTACAGTGAAAGTTCCTTGAAGAAAGTATTACCACCTCATTACTCTACTTGAAAAGAGAAAAGAATAATATTCTAATAAGAAATTAAGGGGTGAAGTAAAGTGTCCAACATAACAATTAGGGGCCTAGGAGAAGGAGTTTCCTCATGTTTTCCTTATCCAATTTTATTTAGTACATCCAACTCTTTTCATTCAAATGCAGTGGTTATTGAGAAAATGCTGGAGATTTAAAAGGAACCTTGAAAATCATTGAGGGCAGCAGTTTTTAAACTTTTCCACTAAAGTGCTTTAGATGGTCTAGAAAAATAAGCGAATAGTTGACTGATTTAGGGGCATGTCCCAAAGTGACTTAGTGGAAACTTAAAACATTTTTTCAGTTTTACCTTAAAAAATCATGATGGAAAAACCCTGGGCCATTTGTATTTTTATCCATAATATTTGTTTACAAGTTTGTGTACTTAGTGCTAGAAATATTGTGACTAGAAAGTCGTTTTTTTGCTTTATTTTGTTTGGCAAAGGATTTCTAGTTTTGAGCAAATGTTCTCATCGCTTTATATATTGCTCATGTGACATCATTGTCCAGAAAAGGATGAGTCATATTCTTAAAAACACGGTCATCAGCTATTTATGTGAGGATAGAATGATAGTAGACGAAAATCATCTTACATTTACATTGCCATGTAAATATGAGGGTAATTTTTAATCTTAGTGTTCTTTACAACTTCAATCCTCAAAATTGTATCTTATGCCCAAGTAAAAAATTAATAGGGGAGAGAATGTTAGGAGGTGAGGCAGAAGGTTTCTTGCCTTAGATTTTCTTTGGCATGATTAAGATTAAGTCCAAGTTAACTAACCATTGTTGTAATTGATGCCCTTGTAGGAGGGAGCACTGGCAGTTGCTGGGTAATTTGAAGACTACTGTGGAGGGTTTAGTGTCAGCCAACAGCCCCAATGTCTGGTCCAAGTATGGTGGCCTGGAGCGACTTTGCAGGGACATGCAGAATATCCTCTATCATGGGCTCATCCATGACCAGGTATGTAGACTTATTCTTTTTTGCCGGAGTGCCCGAATCACTTGTTAGAAAGAGACAGTTGCATTATGTGTTGGCTGGGAGAAGAAGATGGCCATTAATCTATGAGCCCTTGAGGGCAGGTCTGTAATGTAATGATGATGAGGAAGAGGATAAAGACACTGATGATGACGCATTGGGATTTTTCCTCTTAGGAGCATCCTAGGACACATCTGAAAAATATTTAGAGAGTATTGTCATTTTTAGAATACCCTATAAACATCATTTTGTAGACAACTGGTTGATGCTTATCAATGCTAGTTTTCATTATACCTCATATTTTTTAACTATAAAAATTATTTATATTGAGTTTCTTTTTCTTTATATTCTCAAATACTCTAATAAGCTTTGAGTATTGAAAATGAGTGGAATCTAATAATATTTAATGGGTTTTGCTTTATCTTTGGCAATTACTCCATTTTCAGTGTTTTAAGTAGGGTTTGGTCTGGATAAAATTGTCAAATGAGTTATAGGGTCTAGTATCCTCCTAATTTTTAAAAATCAGACCTCACAAATATGTACATTATCATGTGTTTCCAAACACTCATGCTCTTCCCATGATAATGCCTACTATTTTTCCCTGGAACTCTTTCCTTGAGCCAGGCTAGTCTTTTTTTTTTTTTTTTTTTTTTTTTTAACAGAATTTATTCTCAGCTGTCAGTCTCATTGGAAAAGATCTAATGAACTAACTGATATTAAGGTATTCATAGTTGATAGGATTTACTGTACTAATCACCCCCTTATAAAAATATGTATATTTATCTCTTAACAATATCTTTAAACCAGCATTTCTGTTGGATATTTTCAGAATTCAGTGGAAAAGGTGGTTTAGGTTAGAGTTTATTTAGAGTAAGTTCTGAAAGTGAGACCTTCTCAAAGAGTTTTGAAGATAAGGGGAAATTTTTTATATTTTAAAGAGTTGAATTCTTAATGTTCACCATTATTAAAACACCATTTTAGGAATTTTGAGGCAACATTGTGTAGGAGACTGACAGAAGTCTTTAGAATCAGACAGAACCTGATCGAAATCCAGACATATCACCCAGGTCCTTGAGGGAAAACAATGACATAATAGTAATAATTATAGCTTTTTGAGTCAGACTGGTCATATTTTTTAATCCCTGCTTTACCATTATGTGGTATTGGGTAAATTATATAACTCTTTGTGCCTCTGTTTCCTTATTTGTAAAATGAGATAACACTGATATGTACCTCACAAAATTGTGAGAATTAAATGAGATAGTACATGAAAAGCTTTAGAAAAAAATAGTAAGTTATCAGTCTTAACTATTAGATAATATTATTTGGCTTTATAAAGCCTTGATTTTCTCACTTATACAAATGAGGATAATATTATTTATATTATAATGTTTGATGAAAAGATAAAATGAAATAACATGCAAATTTGCCCACTGAAGTTCATGGCAAGTAGGCAGTAATTAACAAATGTTCCTTTTATTTTTTTAACTTTCATGTTACATGTAGTCCTATGAAAAAAAAATTATAAACAGTTGAATTTACAGAACAAATAAGTTAACCCACAGCAATGGTTTCTACCCTTACCACTAGTGATCTTAGTACTAAAGTTTAAGTAAAATGACATTCATGTTACCAAATCCAATAACATTTCTCCTTTGAACACTGTCTTATGCTCTTCACTGTTGACCATCATTAGACCTTGACGTGTATGGCATTATTATCTTCTGATGTCATAGATACCTTCTCCTACCTCTGTGGCCACTACTTAGTATCTTTCCCTGGAATCTCTTTTTCTTAGATTGTAGTTTTTAATGGGGCTCTGCTCTGTGTCCTTATCTCTTCTTATGTTGTACATTTTTCTGAAACAGTTTCATTCACTTGCATTGTTTTAACTATCACCTGTATACTAATACCCCAGCTCAGACATAGCTGCAGAACTCCAGATCCACAAGGCTAGCTGTCTGCTATACATTATTATCTGACACTCTGTCCTATAGGCCAAGCACAATATGATCCAAAACAAACTTATTTTCTTTTATTACATTGCCCTTCCTCCTGATTTTTTAAATACTAATTTGTAGCATTGCCAGCTATTCAGTCTTCCGAGTTAGAAACTTGAGAATTATGCCAACATGTTTTACAAAAACTCAATACAAGTTTCCCAGGCTGATGACCAAAATAGCTACCAAATAGCTACCAAATTAGTGGCACTTCCTTCTAGTGGTTAAAAGTACCTGTGTCTCAATGGGAAAAGGGTTCTATTACCAGTATTACATTGTCATCTACAGTACTTAACTATATTACAAAACAAGATTACCATCTGTGCCAGAAAGAGAAAATATGTATGATGAAATAGTAAAGTCAATGAAATTCTCAAATGAAAGATGCTTGGTAAGTGCAAAATAATATTTACACGCCTTGTTATATTTGTTTAAAATGATTATGTTTAAAATGATGATGAAGACACCTGGTCAGAATGAAAAATATTAAAGTATATAGTCACCTGCAAAATAATAGTCGTATTAATAGTGAAAGAGCAAACCAGGCAGATACACACATACACACACATAGTTTAGCAACTGCAGGCTCTAGTGGAAAGAATCAAAAACAAAAGATTCATATCAATTTCACTGCTGTTCTGTTCTGCCTTGTAAAGACCTAAAAATTGAAGTCTGTGTTAAAGACTTGTTTTTTTCTTTTATTTCCTCCCTAAAAATTAAGGCTTTCAGAGGTCTTGCTGCTTCGTCATCAGGAAGCTATTCTGGGTATTGTGCCCTGGAGAGCGGGAAGGGAGACAATGATTCATGCTGTTTCTTTCTTCTGTGCTTTCATAAGGATGTGTTAGGGAATGTGAACTGTATTTTTTAAAAATCAAAGCCTTAGGAAAACTATAACATCATGACCAAATTCTTAGAGTGATCTCATTTTCCCTGATAGCATGCATCTGAGGTATATTTTAGTCCTTTCATAAGGCAAGGCGTGTTTGATAACCCCTTTTTGGCTCCCTAGAAATGTGGAGACACATTTATTTAATTGGTATCATACTGAGAGACATTTGTTGTTTATATTTTTTCATATTTTTTGCTGTGATGAAAAATGCTGAACATTTATGCCTTTTAAAATTTTATATAGAGAAATTTAAAATCTGTGCCTCTATATGTTCCTTTTTAATATACTCTTGAGATTTTGTACATTGAAAAAAATTTTTTCTATTCAAAAATTTAATGTCCTTACATATTTTTGCTCTTACAAGATTTATAGGTTTCTTTGTCCTTTTCCTCCTCCCCCTTCCCTTTCCTTTTCCTTCCCTTTCGCCCTCCCCCCTTTCTCCTCCTTCACCTTCTCCTCCTTTCTCCTTCCCTCTCCCTTTTCCGTCTAGCTGGAATTTATTTTGGTATGTAGTTTGTGAAGAATGCCTAAATTGATCTATTTCTAATTTGGCCAATTTTCCCAACAGTATTAGTTGAATAATCTATTTCTTTTCCTTTTTTAAAAAAATTAAAAAGTAGCTTATTAAAGGGCATTAGTGAGCCTAAAATTTTTTTTAACAGACTTTATTTTTTAGAGCAATTTTAGGTTCTCTCAGGAAACTAAGTGGAAGGTACAGAAATTTCCCATAAACTCCCTGCCTTCACTCATGCATAGTCTTTCTCATTATCAGCATTCCTCACCAGAGTGTTACATTTATGACAACTGAATCTACATTGACACATCATTATCACCTAAAGTCTCTAATTTATATTAGGCTTCATTCGTGGTCTTAAACATTTTGTGGTTTGGACAAATGTGTAATGACATGTATCTACCATTACAGTAGCATACACAGTAGTTTCACTGCCTTAAAAATCCTCTGTGCTCTACCTGCTAATCCTTCCCACTATACCCTACCCTCAGTCTCTGGCAACCACCTACCTTTTTACTGTCTCCATAGTTTTGCCTTTTCTAGAATGTCATATAGTTGGAATCATAAGGTATATAGCCTTTTCAGATTGACTTCTTTCATTTAGTAATATGCTTTGAAGTTTCTTCCATGTGTTTTGTACATCATGATAGCTTATTTCTTTCTACTGCTGAATAATATTTCACTGTCTGCATATATCACAGTTTATTTATCTATTCACCTACTGAAGGACATTTTTCTTGTCTCCAGGTTTTGGTAATTATGAATAAAACTGCTATAAACATTGTGTGTTGGTTTTTGTGTGGACCTACATTTGGAGTGCATAGCAAGGGATGTGATTGTTTGGCCATATGGTAAGAGTGTATTTAGTTTTGTCAGAAACTACCAAACCATCTTCTAGAGTGGCTGTACTATTTTATATTGCTACCAGCAGTGACTAAGAGTTCCTGTTGCTCCAAATTCTTGCCAGCATTTGATGTTGGCATTGTTTTGGATTGGGGCCATTCTAATAGGTATCTAGTAGTATTGTGTTGTTTTAATTTGTATTTCTTTGATGACATAAGATGTGATGCATCTTTTCATGTGTTTATTTGCCATCTATATATCATCTTTGGTGGGGTGTTTATTAAGGTCTTTGGCTCATTTTAAAAATCAGATTATTTGTTTTCTCATTGTTGAATTTTACGAGTCCTTTGTATATTTGGATAATAGTCTTTCCTTTATCAAATTTGTCTTTTGCAGATATTTTCTCCCAGTTTGTGGCTTGTCTTCTCATTCTCCTGACATTTTCATAGAGCAGACAACGAAGTCCAGCTTATCAGTTCATTATAATGAAATCCAGCTTATTAATTCTTTCTTTTGTGGATCATGGCTTGAGTTTGTATTTGAAAAATCATCACCATACCCAAGGTCATCTAGATTTTCTCTTATGTTATTTTCTAGTTTTATAGTTTTGTATTTTACATTTAGGTCTGTGATTCATTTTGAGTTAATTTTCTTGAAGAGTGCAGGATCTGTGTTTAGATTCATTTTTTTTGCATGTGGATGTTCAGTGTTTTAGCACCGTTTGTTGAAAAGTCTCCCTTTGCTCTTTTTTCAAAGATCAGTTGATTGTGTGTGTGTGTGTGTGTGTGTGTGTGTTTGTTACTGTGACATTGGTTAATGAAATCTAGTAAGTTTCAGGTGCACAATTCAGTTGACTATATTTATGTGGGTCTATTTCTGGGCTCTCTGTTCTGTTTCACCGATCTATTTGTTCTTTTGCCAATATCATACTGTCTTGATTACTGTAGGTTTATAGTAAGTTTTGAAGTCACATAATGTCAGTCCTTTTTGAAGAAAAACTTCATTCTTTTGTTGTTCTCCTTCAATATTGTGTTAACTAATGGGTCTTTTCCATTTTCATAGAAAATTTAGAATCAGTTTGTTGATATCCACAAAATAACTTGCTGCAATTTTGTTTGGGATTGTATTGAATCTATAGATCAAATTGGGAAGAACTAACGTCTTGACAATATTGACTCTTCCTGTCTGTGGACATGGATTATCTCTCCATTTATTTAGTTCTTTCATATTCTTCATTATAGTTTTATAGTTTTCCTCAGATAGACCTTGTACATATTTTGTTAGATTGTACCTGACTTTTTCATTTTGGGGTGTGCAAATGTAAACGGTAATGTGTTCTTAATTTCGAATTCCACTTGTTCATTGCTGATATATAGGGAAGTGTTTGACTTTTGTATATTAACCTTGTATCCTACGACCTTGCTATAATCACTTATTAGTTCCAGGAGGTAGAGGGGTGTGTGTGTGTGTGTGTGTGTGTGTGTGTGTTTTGAATTTTTCTACTTAGAGAATCATGTCATCTGTGAACAAAGACAGTCTTTCCTTCTTAATCTGTATACCTTTTTGTGTGTGTGTGTGTGTGTGTGTGTGTGTGTGTGTGTGTTATGCATTTGCTAGGACTTTAGTATGATGTTAAAAAGTAGTAGTGAGAAGGGACATCCTTGCTTTGTTTTTGATCATAGTGGAAAAGCTTTGAGCTTCTCACCATTAGTATGATGATAGCTATAGGTGTTTATCAACTTGAAGGAGTGCTCCTCTATTTCTAGTTTACTGAGAGTTTTTATCATGAATGAGTGTTAAATTTTGTCAAATACTTTTTGTGTGTGTGTCAATTAATATAATCTTGTGGTTTTTCTTCTTTAACCTTTGATGTGATGGATTACAGCAGTTGATTTTGGAATGTTGAACCAGCATTGTGTACCTGGTATAATTCCCATTTGGTTGTGATATATATTTCTTTTTATACATTATTAGATTTGGTTTGCTAATATTCGTTGAGGATTTTTGCATCTATGTTTATGAGAGATATTGTTCCATAGTTTTCTTGTCTTTTTCTGGTTTTCTGGCCTCAGAGTGATTTGGGAAGTATTTCTTATGCTTCTATCTTCTGAAAGAGATTGCAGAGAATTAGTATAATTTCTTCCTTAAATGTTTGATAGAATTCACCAGTGAACCCATCTATGCCTGGTGCTTTCTGTTTTTGAAGGTTATTAATTGGTGATTCAGTTTCTTTAACAGATATGGGCCTACTCAGATATTTCTTCTTTATGAGTTTTGGCAGATTGTGTGTTTTAAGGAATTGGTTCGTTTCACGTAGGTTTTCAAATTTGTGAGAATAGTGTTGTTTATAGTATTCCTCTGTAGTGTCCATGGGATCTATAGTGATGCTCATGTCATTTCTAAGTTATGTCATTTCTAAGTTAGCCTAAATTTTTTTCTGAAGAAAGGAAACCAAGTTTAGATGCTATTTAGTTAGACGTGACATAGCTAGGAGACATACTGGAGTTGATAGTTCACTGCTGCCCACTCCTGGCCACTCAATATCCACTAAGCCACAGAACAGAGACTAGAAACTGCCACAATGCTGCCAAAATACTAAAGATCTTCATGACTGTGATTGGCAAAATAGCTTGTACAACTAACATTTTTTGATTCTCACTTCCTCCTTTCCAGTCTAGGTGAGAGGTCCATTGACTTTTGAGATGCTTCTTGGATCATGTATGAAGTTCTGATATATTTTAAGATCTCTTTCTAGGCTATTTTGTTGCATTGATTGGTCTGTCTTGTAATATTTGTGCTAGTTCTATGTTTTTTAATTATTTAGATTTGAGTTTAACCCATGCCCAGTAGTCTCAGAAAGGATTCTCAGAAAGAAAATATTAGGTTTTCATGATACAAACATTTTGTTATGTTCAGGCCTCTTCTATGTGAGACTGTGTTATCTAGGACTGAGTATTTATTTGACTGTAAAGATAGCCCTTTCCTGACTTAGGCAATATGGGAAAAAGGTCTTTTTAAACGTGATTTTGCTGTAAGAATTGAAGATATCTATGTCTGACTTTTAACAGATAACTATTCACTAGTTTTAAGAATTACCTTCTAGGGAGAGAGAGAAAAAAATGGCCAAATCAAAATTGTGATAGAAACAAGGAGTGAACAGAAAGGAAAATTGCTTGGGATGTAGATGAAGAAGCCCTACAACTAAGGAGAGAAATAAGAAATAACCCTGCAATGGAAGGAGGTAGGACAGGGCGAGAATGTGAGGCTGCCCAGTCTGAGCAGCTGAGTGCGACAGAGTCCATAGCAGTGGCACAGCAGCCTGCGGCTACAGATACCTCTTAAAGGGGCCATGTCCGCGAGCGGACTTTTGCAGTGGCGGACCTGCTTGCACCAGCGCCAGGTGGGCCGCACAGGAGGCACCAAGGACTTACTGGGGAACACTGAGTTGTCAGAGTAAGGGCCAGAGGCAAGACTTGCTCTGTATAAAAGTGCCGGCGGTATCTATTGTTCCTCCGTTGAGCCCTCCCTCTCCTAGTGTACAGACTCAGCGCCGCCATAGCTGAGATATCATCAAACTAGATAACAGAAGTCATTCTACCTGTAGGATTCCCTGAAAGTTTGCCTCCCCCAATTCACGGCCTACCCAGGCCACATCCGGGTGTATCCTTGGCGAGTCAAGTGCCCCTTGCTGAGGAGCACCTAGACTCACACTGCTGGCAGCTGACTGTGGTTTCTGGTGTGGCCTTTTGAGACAACTATAAGCATAGCATCTGTGGATTGCTTGCTGAATCTTAACAGATGGCTCTGGAAGAGCACAGGCTGGGGCTAAGTTTGGCCTGCAGTTGAACCCCTCTCAGGGCTCTGCCATTTGACACCTGCCTCACAAAGTTGCACTAATAAGACTGGGAGACTTAAGAGCTTTGTTTAGTACATAGAAATAGACACACAAATGAAGAACACATTATCTGAGATGAAAAGTATATTAACTGGATTAAGCAGAGTGATTAAAGAAGATCAGATGACCTATGTAGAGGCTGCCACTCAATCAGAATGGCAGGATAAAAGAAGTCAAGACTATGATAATAATTTAAAGAGCCTATGGGACACTATTAAATGTAAAACTATTCATGTCATAGGGGTACCAGAAGGAAAACAATACCTTGAAGAGCTATTTGAGAAATAATGATGGAAATCTTCCTTAACCGGTGAAGGAAATAGACATAAAATCCTAGGAAGCTCAGAGAGTCCCAAAATCAGGAACCCAAAGAGGCTCACACCAAGACACATCATAATTAAAATGCCAAAGGATAACTACAAACAGAGAATCTTAAAAGCAGCAAGAGAAAAGCAGTTACCTACAAGGAAGCACCCATAAGACTGGCAGCAGATTTCTTGTAAGTTACTATGCAAGTCAGAAGAGCTTGGCACAAAATATTCAAAGTGATGAAACCCAGGATCTTTACCCAGCAAAGTTATCATTTAGAGTATAAGGACAGATAAAGAGCTTCTCAGACAAAAATAAGCTAAGGGAATTTATCTACACCAAACCAGTATTACAGGAAATGTTGGAGGGACTTCTTTAAGAAGAAACAACATATATCAAAAACATGAATAAAGAATGGTAATAACTACATCCCTATCAACAAGTACCTCAAATGGAAAAGAATTAAATGCTCCAACCAAAAGAGAAAGTGGTCGAATGCATAAGAAAACAAGACCCCTACATATGCTGTCTACAAGGGACTCACTTCAGATTAAAAGGCACACACAGACAAAAAGGAAGGGGATTGGAAAAGATATTGCCTTGATGGACCTAGAGGGTATAGCACTGAATGAAATGGGTTGGATAAAGACAAATATCACATGATTTCACATACATGTGGTATCTAAAGAACAAAATCAACAACAATAACAACAACGAAAACAGAAATAAAGTCATAGATACAAGAATATTTTGAGGGCTACTAGATGGGAGGGAAGTTGGGATATGGAAAGAAAGGTAAAGGGATTAAGAGGTACAAATGGATAGTTGCAGAATAGACATGGAGATGTAGAGTGTAGCATGGGGAAGATGGTTAATAATGTAATGAATATGTAAGGGGAAAGGGGGTAGTAGATTTAATGGGGTGATTGCTTTGTGAGTTATGTGGATCTCTGATCACTATGCTATACTACTGAAAGCAGTATATTATTGTATGCCAACTGTATTTGAAAAAAAACTCATTGAATTGTACAATGTAAATACAAGCAATTAATTGTCTATTATATTTCAATAAAGCTGGAAAAAAAAAGAATTACCTTCTAAGAAACTGAATGGTGGAGACATGTAAAAAATAGATTATTTTCACAGTATCACTTTCTGTATTATATATATACATATATATATATATATATACGTATATATATATACACACACATATATATATACGTATATATATATATGTATGTATTTCTTGTACCAAAGTACAACTAAAATAATTTTAAACAGTTATCCTTTAAAAAGGTGAACATGTATATATGTATTCCTTTTATTGTTTCTGAGAACTTTTGTTCAGGCAAGGGAAAGTTATGCTTTCTCTCTCTCTCTCTCTCTCTCTCTCTCTCTCTCTCTCTTTCTCTCTCTCTTTCTCTCTCTCTTTTTCTCTCTCTCTCTCTCTCTCTCTCTCTCTCTCTCTCTCTCTTTCTTTGATTGTCAACACTAGAACTAAGTCTGGTTCAAAATGGTAGTGATTTGTTCACCATATGTGTTCCTGCAACAGGTGTGTTGCCGCCAAGCCGAATACTGGCAGTTCGTGAAAGACATCCGCTGGCTCAGTCCCCACTCAGCCCTTCATGTGGAGAAGGTAAGAAGTGAAGGTAACCACAAGGTTTTTTGTTGTTTGATGTTCTATCTGAAGAGTCTCCTAGGCTAGAAGGATGGTGGGTCAAGTTTCCTGTTAACTGAGGAGAGGAAGTTATCCATGTAAGACTGATTTGGAGGGGAAAATTATTTGCTTTACAAAATAAACCTTGCAAACCCATTGCTCTGGGCCATTTTTTTTTTCATCTGGGGAAGGGGTGAAAAGGTTTTGTTATTTTCAAAAGATCTGCATATATGGGACCCGAGTGAGGTTGTTCAAGATCCAGGGCAAATGGGAAGAGGTTCTCTGAAGTGGTTAGGGAACTGGGACTGAAATGCTGATAACTTTGAGAAGAGGATGCATCAGTTAGAAAGAAATAGGAGATTTCTGGAGGCTATTGTCACATGGAGCCAAATACATTTCTAACAGCATTGACTACTATTGTAGCACTCTACTCTTCTGTCCTCTCATCTCAGCATAATACCCCTGATTTCCAGTCAGGGAAACAGAGTCTGAGGAGATTAGGTGACTTGGCCAGTGTTATACAGCTAGTTCCATATCATTCACTGCCCAATTTATGTATCTATTTATTTAACTTTTTATTGTTTAAAAATGTAAATATATAACAAAATTAAAGGGAATAGTGTAATGAACCCCCAAATATACATCACCCATCTTCAGTACTTATTGATTCATGGCCAGTCTTATTTCATGTATACCCCACTCTCTGCCAGATTCATTGCTGAGATGATGTCGGGAAAAATAATTTGTTTATAAATGATCAGGGAACCAAATAACAAGGTGCCACATTGCCATTTTTGTGAGAAAAGGTGAGCCCATTGATCTTCTTATGTAGATTTTTTTTGTCCTCATTTAATTTTTCCCATCAAACCTTCCTCTAACTTCCTTTTCTAAAATATATTTCTATAGTCATTTCCTCTTAGAAGCTGCCTGATATTGCAGTTTGTTGCACTGATCCTGGGATACTGAGACCTTGCTTTCAGAAATAGCCAAGTAGGAGGAGATTCCAAATAGAGAAGGCTGTGACTCGAGCTAAAAAGAGGTGCTCAAATGGCTTCTCTTTGGTGAAGAATCTTTGGTGGCATTTTTTCTAAATCCTTTCCTCCAGGTTTTTGTTGCATTCTTTTATGAAGGCCACCTGAAATAGAGGACTCTGTGAGAGAAGGCAAGAGATCAAGTTTACCCTTCCTCTAAATACCCCAAAATAGATGCCTCTTTGGAGTTAGAATGAAAAGAGACAGATGTAGCTGCTTAGTCCCTCTCCAGTGGCCCAGTTAAGCAACAAGGCTATTAATCCCTTCCTTCCTTCTCCTTCCTTACCTAACCTCTAGATGCTAGCTGGAGGAAACATACCTCTGATTTGCTTCCTTTTAACCTGTCTCAATTTAGTTCTCAGATTATTAGGTCTCAGTCTTGTTATATTTACCAGTATACATGTTTAGACTCATACCTTTTTGCCTCTAGTTCATCAGCCTGCATGAGAATGGCCAGAGCAACACTGATGGTGTGAGTGAGCGTATCATTGCAGAGCTATGGCTGCAGCATAGCTTACAGTGCCACTGTCTCTCGGCCCAGCTCCGACCTCTGCTTGGGGATAGACAGTATATCAGAAAATTCTACACAGGTAAGTAGAGGTCACTTAGCCAGGTTGTTTCATATACTTCCTTATTGTTTTCCATTTTGCTCTTTTTTATAGACTCACTCTTACCCCAGGGTCTCATACTTTTACTTGATGCCATAGAGGTTGCAGTCAGAAACACATAGCCAATCTTCTCTTTTACTTTCCATGTAATGCATGATCTTTATTCCCCTACTGTCATATACACAAACCAATAAGAGTAACTGTTTACTTAGAGTTTCTATATTTCAATCACTGCTATATAGTTTTTATACATATGCTTTTAACAATAGCTCTGAGAGTTGCGTATTAATATCCCTGTTTTCCAATCAGAGAAGCAAAGCTCAAGAAGATTAGTAACTTAGCCAAAATCACCCACATCCAGGATTTAAATATGGATCTTTCTGACTTTGAAGCCTCTTGTGCTGGCCTCTGCTATACTGCACATGACTGAGACTCTTCCATACTTTATTTGTACCTGGCTCCCCTTCTCTCTACAGTGGCGTGATTCTTCTCAAGTCATTTTTACCTTTTCCCTCTCTCCTTCCCTGAGCTGCTTCCAGGGTCATACAGGGAGCTAAAGTTCTCCCTATAGGACTCCATAACTGTTATAGCTTTTCTCTCTCCAGATACTGCTTTCCTGTTAAGTGATGCCCACGTTACGGCCATGCTTCAATGCCTAGAAGCAGTGGAACAGAACAACCCCCGCCTTCTGGCTCAGATTGATGCATCTATGGTAAAGGGGGCAAGAAATTATCTGTGTCTGTGCCAGCCTCCTAGACCTCACCAGGATGTAACCCTCCATAGCTGGCTACTTCTTCACTTAGGCAGTTTATGAACTGAAAGGCTTAAATTGAAAAAAATACTTAGACAAGAAAGGGAGGTACATTTAAGTACCTATTAAAGTAAAAAGTCTGAGCTTAGATCTGTTCAAGGTGGGAAGTGTCTACCTCTTTAAACCAGCAGTTCTCAACCTTTTTGGCACCAGGGACTGGTGCTCCTCCGAGGATCTAAAGCCTGATGATCTGAGGTGGAGCTGAGGTGGTGATGTTAGCGCTGGGGAGTGGCTGCAAATTCAGATGAAGCGTCTCTCATTCCCCCCGCCACTCACCTTCTGGTCTGTGGCCCGGTTTCTAACAGGCCACAGACCGGTACCACTCCAAAAATTGGGGGTTGGGGACCCCTGCTTTAAACCTTTTTTTAAATCCTTAGTCTGAGTAAGGGCAGGGTTGACAAAAGAGCTAGGGAGAAGAGGAATGATTTTCATAAGGAGTAGAATTTATAACATCAGACCTAGTATGGGCTAGTGTTGTGCTGGATCATTTTTATCCTTTAAATATAAAGATAATTTTTTTGGTTGATGTTGTTTATTATTAACTCTCTAATTCACTCACTTCATTACTAATATCAGTGCTTCATTCAAGTAGAATGGAATCACAGTCCCTACTCCTTTTAGGGAGAGATCCCCTATCTCTCCTGATTTAAAAATTTTTATTCTTAGTTACCATTTACTGAATACTTTGTATGTGTCAGACATAGTGCTATGCATAATTCATGCATTATGTCATTTCATTCTCAGAACTCCATAAGGTAGGAGGCCACTGAGGGACAGGTCACTTCCCCAAAGTTCGGACCAAATAGCTTTTAAGTAATAGGGCATGGATTTGAATTACAGTGTGACTTCTGATTCCATATGCATAGTCGTAAGCACTTTGGTTTGATCATCTAGGATTCCTGTGGCAGAAGCTCTGCTATATGGCAGGACTTTGAGGTTTCAAAGTTGTGTCATGTACTTGGGAGTAGCTATGTTGTCTCTATAGGCTCTGGTTGCAGTCCAAGCTGGCTGCCAAAGGCTGGTTTCTGCCAGTGTTTCTGTAGTGCTGAGTGCCCCTCCTCTGAGGGCCTTTATCCTTAACTCTGACATGTTTTTTTAATAGTTTGCCAGAAAGCATGAAAGTCCATTGCTGGTGACAAAGAGCCAGAGCTTGACAGCTCTACCTGGTTCCACGTACACCCCTCCAACCAGCCATGCTCAGCATTCCTACTTTGGGTCCTTCTCTAGCCTCCAGCAATCTGTATCCAACCATGGACCAGGTATGGGGGCAGGAAGGGGTAGTCATGACATGTATCTTCAGCCCTGGAAAGCTGAGGACTTTGTGGGTACCCACAGGCTGGACATAGAGCCTTGGGTTGGTGCAGTTTGTCAAACTTCATGTCTTAATAATGGACATCTTAAAAAGGTATATAGTAACTAACCTAAGATAATTCAGTGGAATCATTAAAGAAACAGAGGAAAGAGATATTTTTAGATTCCCCTGGGTTTATAATCCACATTGCCAAAGAGACATTTCAGCAATAATGGCTGACATTTATTGAGTGCTTCCATGTCCCAGGCTCTGTTGTAATCAATTTATATGTATCCCCTCATTTAATCCTCAAGATAGTCTTACTGGGTAGGTGTTATTATCTGCTTGTTTTATAGATGAGGAATGCATACTAATAAGCCATGAAGCCACTGTATCAAGAACTCATGCCCTTAGCTTAGCTGCTTCTAAGTAATTTTTTTACTTCAATGACTTACCTTTTCTGAGGTGACACCATGAATCCTGGGTACCCACTAATGATATAGGGAGTCTGATCCTTAGTTGTGGGAAAAAAGCCCTTCATATACCAAAGACTTACAGTTCACCTTTCCCTCCCCTTTCTGTTTATGTCCCAGAAAGAAGATCTACTTCCTTTTCGCTCTCTGGCCCGCCTCGGAAACCTCAAGAAAGCAGAGCACATGTCTCCTCAGCAGAGGATCAAACCATCCAAGCCCCTCTGCTTCCAATCCCTGTGTTGGCCAGGGATTCCCCCTCAACCCCAAATGAGATGAGCTCCAGCACTCTGACCAGCCCCACAGAATCATCCTGGGTTAGCAGCCAGAATGATTCCCCAAGTGATGCCAGTGAGGGGCCTGAGTACTTGGCCATCGGCAATCTGGACTCCCGAGGCCGCACTGCCAGCTGTCAGAGTCACAGCAGCAATGCTGAGAGCAGCAGCTCAAATTTATTCTCCTCTAGCAGTTCACAGAAAGCAGATTCTGCTGCTTCTTCCCTAGTGGACCAAGAGGGAGGTGGGCAGAGCCAACTGTCCAGTGTCCTTCGCAGGTCCAGCTTCTCAGAGGGGCAGACACTCACTATCACCAGTGGAACAAAGAAAAACCATACTCGCTCCCACTCAGATACCAACATTGTCTCCAGAGGAGCCCCAGGTAAATGATAATCACCAGCCTATAGTTAGTAAGGTGGCCTCCTGAATTTAGGGACAGTTTATTTTTAAGGGTCTTCAAATGACAGAGAAGTTATGTTTTGGATGACATGATGGCATTCTGCCTACAACAAAAGAGAGAAGTTAGTGATATAATATGGATACCCAAGGAATCTCTCTGAGAATATTTGTTTGTTCTTTTATGCACTGTTAAATAGTAAATACTTTCCCGTATTCTTTTACTAGTTCTTTAGCATTAGAGCATAGTGTGACTCATCAGAGTTCAAGTTTTAAATGTATCTTTCAGACATGGAAAGTACTAATAAGTTTTTTAAATAGCCCTGTTAAATTCCTTCCTTTCCTGTGATTCCTGAGAAATTTGATTAGGATGTGTTACCAGTATGAGAAAGGCAAAGTCATATTACGGTTTCCTCTTTAAACCTAGAGATAGAGTTAATGTGAGGTGATGAGAACTAGTAAGCAAGTAGGTGGGGTTGACTAGCTATAGCTAGTTCAAGTTGAAAGGCAGGTAAGGAGGCCCTAGCCACTGAGACCTCCCTCACACAAACACCAGCTGCTAGTAGCAGAGAGCACCCTAGACACAGGGAAGGTGGGTCTCATTGCTTTTGCCATCTTCCTGCCATCTTTCCTAGGTTGTCGATGTCTGGCATGCTTTGATTGGGTTTCATTTGTAAGAGAATCTCCATAACACCCAGTATAACGAACCTTTGTGACCAAAGCAACTTCTGTGTGGGAAAGCCCCAGAAATAAAACATACAAATAAATTTTAAAAATTAAGAACATAAAAGGAAATTTCCTTGAGCAACTAGAGCTGCCATTGATTTCTCTTTGTAATTCCTAGAAAAGTGAGAGCCAATGCCCTCATCTGAAATATCTGAATGGCAAACTTTTATCTCCGTTTTTCTGTCAAGAATGTGGTTTGGTTTGTTGGAACTCTTTAGAAAAAAAAATTTCCAAATCAAACCCTGTCTTCCCACAAGCTTTCTTAGATGTGATGAGTGCTAGGGTTAGATCCTCACTTCACATCTGCTACAGGCCTGATATCTTCTGTACTCCAGGCCACTGGTCTTTGAGCATATAATAATTCCCTGCCTCCATTCTTGAATCCAACTGGATATCAGAAACCACAGCAACCTGCATTGGAAAAGGGAGCCAGAGAAAACCTAAGCAACAAGGGTGTGAGGTAGTGTGGGTCACATGCAGCTTATTGTATGAGTCATCCCTTCATCAGCACAGGGCTCCCTCCTGAAAGTTAAATCCCCACATCTGCTAGATCAAAGGACACTCTTTTTCTCACTCTCTCTATTCTCATTTCTTCTGTCTGGACTCTACATCTGTCTCTCAACATACAGGAAGCCCCAGGAATATCACCATTATAGTTGAAGATCCCATTGCAGGTTTGGGAGCCAGTCCTCCTTTCTGTGTGCCACTTCCCCTTCCTTCTGCCCCTCTGTGACCAACTTGCTCAGTTCAGAACCTCCTTTTCCATTCTGGTGTCAAATCAAGTCTGGCTCATTTGGTCCTGCTAAGATGTTTGGACCTGTCTGTAAAATGGCACCAATATTTTGCATAAATGTGTTTTCTGCCCATGACTTCCATATGCTTCATTCAGTCTCCCAACTGCTTCTGGGAGGCAGTGTCAAGACTTGCCAGTCCTGTTTGCCCAAAGTTGAAACTGAGGTCTGCTCTTTGTCTAAGGCATCATGATGAATCATGGCAGAATTTTTCTTAAAACTGAGTGCTTGATATGGATGACTTTGTTTTCCTTGAATTAACACCAGAATGTTTTTTCTTCCCTTTCTGTGGTCTTGGATGTGGGTGCATGTCTTTTGCCTTTCCTAGAGTCCCTTGTTTCCTTTTTCTTTCACCCATTTTACTTCCCCTCTAAGTTTCTCCCCACCCCTCATTCAAGTCATTGCATAAGATTTTTCTAGTGACTTAGTCTGTTTCTTTGTTTTTCACAATGGTATTCAGACTGAATATTGTGTTCCACTCTGCATACTATCATGCATGGAGGTATTAACACTTGAATGTGTCTGCAAGACAGCGTGGTGAAGGAGGACTGAAAACTGTGGTCTCCTGGTAATGGGTGAAGCCACTAGGTATGTTAGCTTGGAACAGAGAAGGTTAAAGAGGAACAAGTTTGTGAGACCACCATTTAGAAGAGCATTGTTGTTCTCAAGGATATGAGAAATTGTAAGAAGACAGATTTCAAGTGAATATGAGGAAATTCTAAGAATTAGAGCTGTTCATTTAAATGGGCAGCATCAGGAAGTAGTGAGCTCAGTAAGCAAAGGCTGGATGGCCTTTAGATGTTTTAAAGGAATAGGGTGCTGTTGTTGGAGTTTGTGTTGTGCACTTACTTTGACTAGGGACCTCAGAGGTCCCTTCCACGTCATGGTTTCTTACCAGGGCATCATAGTGACCACCTGTTTGCCTTCAGTTCAGTGGTGAGGAGCAGGGCCCACTCAAGACTACCAAAAATCTTTGAGGCCCAAGGAGAACACAGAGTTATCTCTCACTACATATTTTGTGAGAGGAGAAGCTGACAAATTGGCATCATCTATCAGGGAAATGGGTTGGATATTGCTCAGTCATTCTTTCTTCCTGAGCATACTGCTTATTTCTCAGGCACCCACCTGCTTTTCTGCCTGCTCTTCCATCTGTGACAATAGAATTTTTTATTTTCCTTTGAAGGATATCAGCTTCTCATTTCCTGTGAGCCCTGCCTGCTGCTATTTCTCCACTCCCAACTTTTAGTGTTCTTGACACCTTCTACCCATGCATTGCCTACTTTGCCAGCCTTCTCTTGCAATCTCCTTCCTTCTCCAGAAAGACTGGGCCTACAGTCCTTTGGTTACAAGGCCATCATCCTTTGCTTCTCTAGCATTATCTTATGCTTCTTTGAAAGGCATTGCTGGATTTTATTTGCACTTCTGCCAGTTCAGAAATGAGTTAAATTTGGAGGTATGACAAATTTACATTTCAGATCCTGGAGAAGCTATATCCTAGTGTTTCCTTAGTGAGTTTAACCCTTCTATATTTTTTTAAAACCTAGTGTCAAGCTGTCAGAAAAGTTTCAATGTGCTTATCTTTGTTTTACCATGTGAGAACTGTTTTGTATATTGGTTTGTCAAGAGGGTAGAAGTTGGCTAATATACCTGGAACATTTGGTAAGAAGATGGAAGAAAAGAGAAGTAAATTTATGAATTCACTTTGATTTGATTCTTTTTCACCTTTGTGTTGCATTCTGCATCATGATTTTTCTTTTTCCCTTAGAATATACTGACTTCCCATGTCCTTTCCTCCCCATGTGTTCTTGCATTCTTGGACTGTTTCCTGTTGGTGTGCCACCTCTCTCCTGTTTGGGAGGGCATTGGGAATGGGAGCAGTTAAATGCTGAAAATCCAAAGTTGGGAATGTATCTGTTGCTCATCTGGTATGTGTGTTTTTACTCCCTGGTGATCACTGACACTAGAATCCTGCAATGATAAGTCGAAGTTGAGAGGCCACTTGCCCTACTCTGGCCCAAGCAGTGAAGTCAGCACACCCAGCTCTCTGTACATGGAGTATGGTAAGTGAGTACTAGGAAGGCTAGGGCTGCAGTTGTGTCTTTGCTCTCCCCTTGTGCCTGCTAAGCTCTGAGCTGTGTAGCTCATCTCAGCTATGTGGAGGGTACATACCATACAGTCTCACTCTCCCATCATTTTCAGCCCGTGAGCTAGAAATCATATTGCCCTGCCATTTTTCTTCTCTCTGACTTAGGGGTCCCACCCTCTCTTATGTTGTGGGTGTTATCACCATGAATATTGAGCCAAATGGAATGGCTCTCTGAATGGGTGAGAGGGACCTTGAAAAGAGGCTTTTGAGTGTCTGGGCTTAATTAGCAGAAAACAAGCTCCACATGGAAATCATCCACAGGAGGAAGCCATTTGTTTTCTTGTGTGACTCTTGGCACAGATTTTTTGTTTTCTTTTTTGTGGGGTAGGAGGGAAAATATGCCGTCTTAAATAAAGGTGTTAAAAGAATTGTCTCCAGGCTCTCTCCATTCATGCCACCATTCTTTAACCAAAAGGTATAGTGCTCTGCGATCCTGAGATTCAGAGACATTCCTTTAGAAGGTAGATATCTTCTTTCCAACCTGTTACCTAGGAAAACTTGGGAGCATCTTTAGTGGTAAAATCATCAGACTTCTCAAAGAAGCTTGACTGTTACAGATTTGTTTTTTAAGTCAGAGCTTTTCACATCCACATTCCATTTTCCCACAGAGGGTAGTCAGTACCTGTGCTCAGGGGAAGGCATGTTCCGAAGACCTTCAGAAGGACAGTCCCTTATCAGCTACCTTTCTGAGCAAGACTTTGGCAGCTGTGCTGACCTGGAAAAGGTGAGGAATCTAAGGAGCTATCAAAGAGCCCATGAGTCAGGAAATCTGGCCTGAGGGGCTATGGTGCCATTTATTCTAAAGAGTTCTTGGGTACACAGAAGTAACATGAGTAAAGACTACAGGAAAGATAAGCTCAACAAATTCTGTCTCTGGAGAACTCTTCAGGGAGTAAATGCTCTTTATCAAGTCCAAAAATGTTACTGATTTTTGTCTTAGAAGCTGCCTTGGGTAGAGAAGCATTGAATTTTAGCCACGTTATTGTTTCTGTGACCCCTGGAACCTTAGGGAAAAACTATATATTTCCAGAATCAGCTTCTATATTTTGTTCTAAGGCTTAGATATGTAATAAATAATGTCCCTGTATCATTTTATAACTTACAAAGCACTTTATCTTGAGACATCACATTTACCTTAATACTTTATGTACAGGTGTATGGATTTAGAAAAGATCCTGATATGAAACTCTGAACTTCTCTGTCATATTTTTATGTAGAAAGTAGGGCAGGAAAGCCAGACATGGACAGATATGAGAGCAAAAAGAATATAAGACAGGTTTTTTTGACCATCAGCTTTCCTTACAGAAGTGTATGTTTTTCCCTGGGCATTTTAAATAAAAGCAGTGCATGCCTTGGAACCCCTGTTTTCCAACATTATAATCAGTGAGGCATTCAATATCTCTAACCCTTTGCTAAGCAACTTCTTTGGTGCTTTCCTTCCCCCAGGAGAATGCCCACTTCAGCATCTCAGAGTCCTTAATTGCTGCCATTGAACTAATGAAGTGCAACATGATGAGCCAATGCCTAGAAGAGGAGGAAGAGGAGGGAGAAGACAGCGATAGAGAGATCCAAGAACTGAAGCAGAAGATCCGCCTTCGTCGCCAACAGATCCGCACCAAGAATATGCTCCCTGTGTACCAGGAGACTGAGCACGGAAGTGAGTGAGGCTGTGAACACCTTTGTTCCTGCTGCTTCTGGGCTTCAGGATAAGACTTGGTGCCTATTCATAGGCTTTCTTTTTTCCCCCTTAATTTGAAATGTGATAAACAAGCCAAGGGTTATTCCTCTGTCAGAGAGATTTTCTATGTTGTTCTATATTTTTTTTTCTACCAGACCAGAGACCTAGAGTTCATCCATTTCCCACTTAGAAATATCTTCCAAAACATAGGTTTCTATTATGAGTACTAAGTCCATTGGTCCTAGATTCACTTCACGGATAGTTGTATTTTGTATTTCCATGAAACTTTCTAAATTTCATGAATAAAATAGATACCAACCAGTAAGAAGAACTAGTTTCCACTTCCCCAGCATCACTCCCAGCCAAGGTTTTATTTCTCTATTGAAGTTGTGCCAGATCCCTTTCATTGTGACCCTAGAAGGAGTAGGAGATGTCTTTCTGTCCTGTTTATTCCCTCCCCCACCTTTTTTTTTTTTTTAATGGAACAGGCTTTCGGGTCACTTCCAGCAGCTCCCAGCTCGGTTCACGTGATTCAGCACAGTTCTCTGATTCAGGCTCTGCTGATGAGGTTGATGAAGTTGAAATCCAAGGTAAGAAGTGACAGTTTATTTCAAGGGAGTTTTCATTACCCTTTTTTTCGATTTGGAATCATAGGCTAAGAAGCTTTCCTTAAGTAGCAGACCTTCAATATGGCCCACTATGGAATGTTAGTTATTGTAAGGGTTAGCCTCTCTTGCTAAAAACAACACCCCTTTAAAATTTAAGTAGAAAATAACACTGAAAGAAAATGTTCAGGTAGAGTGAGTTGGCTGTTGAAGTCACTCTGATGTTTCTTCCTCATTGCACCATTCATTTGGATTCTTACCCTGATTCCTCCTGCTAAGGGTGTAGGGCTAGCCCATGCCTATGTGAAATTAGCATCCTATTTATTTGTATTCCATAGCACAACTAAAATTGTTTCAAGGTTTTTAAAAGGAGCTTTATTACAATCCTAAGAGGAAAGGAGAAAAAGTCATTGGAGGAATAAAAGCAAAAAAGGAAAAAAAGTTTACAAAGTAGAGCTTTATTTTCTGTTCTGCCAGTACTAGGTAAGTTGCTTACAGACTCTTGTGTTTGTTGTAAGGATCTTAGAGAAGAGAAGGGGTTCTAATCTGGGAAAGCAGTTGTGTTTAATTAGGCCAACCCATAGTTAATGGGTTAATCCATTCCCACAAATCATAGATTTCTTCAAGTGCCCATCAGTACAACAACAATAACAACAACAAACAACAGTTCAAGGACATAAGCTTTCCCCCATGGTTGAAATCCAGAGTAATTTTATTATAGAGGTGAATTATATTTATAATTCTCCATTGTAGGATGATGATGAATATTTTATTGCATGAGGCTCTGATTTCTTGTTTACATCAGTTTAGAGAACCCATTCACCTGCACAGACCTCCAGGTGTGGTAGCTGGGTTTCTTCCCCATGAAGAAATACAATTTTTACATGGTTTTCTAGGTTTCTAGGAAGTCTTTCTTCTGTGTTCTCCTTAAAGTATCTGATATCTATCTACTCATGACAATAGTAGTCACTTAAAACTACATTTTCTTTTGTTTGTATGTGGTTTTCCAACAATGGTTCTCTAATTTTCTGAGACCAACTGAGTATTCTATAATTTAGTTCTTACACTAACTCCAGGAGTTAGCACAGACCCCACGGCTTAAGTTTTCGATCCCATGAAACTACCCCCACTTCAGATGCCAGCCACAGATGGGATTACCAGGCTCCCTGCACTTCTCCCCAGCCAACTACAAATTTAGGAGTTCCCATGACTCCCCACCGAGAGTCAATAATTTGCTAGAATGACTCACAGAACTCAGAAAAGCACTATATTTACAATCACAGTTTATTAAAAGATACAAATAAATAGCTATACATGAAGAGGTATATAGAGCAAAGTCCCAAAGTGTCCCAAGCCCAGAAACCTCTGTCCTCATGGAGTCAGTGTACTACTCTCCCAGTACATCAGTCTGTTCACCAACCAGGAAGCTACCCCAAGCCTCCTCATGTTGAGTTTTTATCAAGGTTCCATTATGTAGGTATCCGTGATTAAATCACTGGCCATTGGTGATTAAACTCAGTCTCCAGTCCCTCTCCCCTCTTGGGGGCTCAGACATGGGGCTAAAAGTTCTGGCAACAAGCTCTGTCCTGAAGCTATGTAGGTGCCCTGAAAGTCTTCCTGTTAGCATCAACTCAGATATAATGCAAAGTGGCTCATTATGGATAACAAAAGACATTCCTATCATTTAGGAAATTCCAAGGGCTTAAGGAGCTCTGTGCCATAAATTGGGGCAAAAAACAATATATTTTTTTATTATACTACTGTTTGATTGATTTGATCTTCAAATTAGAAAATAAAAAGGGTTCTGCCCTCTCTCTCGGGATCAACAGTCAGAATTTTATGAGAGTAATATTAAGGTAAATTCAAAACTTGCTGTTTCACTGGGTTTGGATAAGTTTGTTCCTTGCAGCAAAGCAAGGAGCCAGGAGAATCTGTTTAATCTGGAAGAAGCCAAATTTGAAATAGTCTGCCTGGGGGTGGCATGAAATGCACCCTCTGTTGGAAACTTGCTGCAATGGGCCCAGAAGAGATATTTAATCAGCTAACTCATCAGAACAGAAATCCCTGAAGGAAAAGACCTTAGGGCAGAGTTTCTCAAACTCTAGTCCCGATAATTCTTAGCTATGGTAGACTATCCTGTGTATGGTAGAATGTTTAGCATCATCCTGGCCTCTACCCACTAGATGCCAATAGCATACCACCGTCTCCCACAACCATGACAATCAAAAATGTCTCCAGACATTGCTAGATAGCAATTCTGGCAAAATCCCCCCGTGGTTGAGAACCAAAGCTATAATGAATAGTAAAAGTAAAGATATAGGTTCCTAAAAATAGTTTGCCTTTTGGAGCTTAAGTCAGGTTCTGATTCCAGGAACATGTCCAGTACTGTCATTCTCATTGATTTACTTCCTGTCTAAATACTAAAGGGCCCATTTTTATAATTATTACACAGATGGTAGCGAAGGATCTAACCTGACTCACATGTCAAAGAATGGACTCTCAGTGTCAATGGCTTCGATGTTTTCAGGTAGCCTGTGTTGGAAGCGTGGGTGTGTTCATATATGCATGTGTGTGAATGTTTGCACCAACCTTTGTACATAGTTCATCGTGTGATACCTGTCAAGGTTACAAGGACTATAGTATTTAGAGAACTAGCTGGGAAAAACTGGGCTTAAGCTATCCAGGAACAATTCAAGTACTCATTTTCTTCTTCCTCATATAACCCCCAACAGTCTTCCTCACTGAGATTGTCCTTGTTGATCTTTCTCTACAGTGATACTTAAAAACTAAGTGGTCATTATGGCTGATGGAAGTAGTCGCCAGTTTAAAAAGGAATGATTAGGTGAAGAAATTTCAGTTCAAACCCATAGTTAAGCTATGGCCACACATCCAGACAGCAAAATGGTATGAAACTTAGTGTTTCTTTAAGAGTTTTGAATTCTCAGAGCCAGCTCTCAGAAAGCTCTCCTCTAGGTACTTTGTATACAATTAGGATTTAGTGCTATTGGTTTTAGTAATTGCTTTCTAAATCCAAACAAGTAGGCTTTCTATAGGGGGCTGGGGGTAACTGAAAGAAAGTAGCAGTTTTCTATTCAAAATAGCTTTGCATAGGAACAACAAAACTCAGGACTTTCTATTAAACAGTTAATTTTTACTATTAATATTGTCAGCTACTAGAATTTGAAATAATTGTATAAGATTAGATCAAGATTTAGAGAAATAAAAGTAATTAGTTACCTTTTTCTCTACTCCTGAACTGTTATAATTTACTCTAACATAGTCTTCCTTTACTTGAGAAGTACTTAAGCCACTTTTTAACGGGTTTCTAATGTGTTTATAACTATAGCCCTTTGCTGTTGCATTTATTGACTCCACCCACCTTAACCATAAAACATACCTTTATTTAGGCTTCTTAGCATCCTTTTTTTCCCTCATTTGGGAACTTTAAAGCTTTTTTAATACATCAAGAATATGAAACTTTTTTTTTTCAATAAAAAAACTACTTTTTCGTGTGAACAACACATTATGGAGTCTTGGGGGAAAGCTATCAGATCAAGCCTCTCTCAAAAGTAGTGACTTGTTTTATCTTCTTTGTACATGCAGAGTCCCAATTATCAAAGTAGAATATACAGTTCATTTTTCTCTAGAGTTCTTTATTGCTTACCGTTCTTTTTTCATGTTTCTTGTCTTTAATCAAGTTTATTACTAGTACCAGATTCTTTCTAAATTAGAAAGTGTCATACTTTTCATTAGCAATCTTTTTGATCATGTCTAGAGATTTACAAACGTGTTTCTTTTTTTATCATCTTAAGTGATTTATGCTATTGAGTTTCTTGGGATACTATCATAGGAAAATACTCCATATTGGTTACTCAATGAATCAGGCTCTAAGAAATGTGATTACATTAAGCAGAAGTATTTCTGAAGGAAATAAATTTGAAAGTTACTTCCTCCTAGCAATAAAGTAGATATAAACTTTGTGGTGATAGAAAGCTTATTCATATAAAGCTTTGTATTCATCAACATTTCTTTTTAAAAACAATTTTACTGAGGTATAATTGCATATAAAAATTTACCCTCTTTAAGTGTATAATACTTTTTAGTAAATTTACAAAGTTGTGCAACCATCATTGCAATCTAGTTTTAGAACATTTTTATCACCCCAGTAAGATCCCTTGTATCCATTTAGTTATTTTTGTTCCCACCCCAAGCCCCAGTTCACTGTTAATCTACTTCCTGTCTCTATAGATTTACTTTCTCTGGACATTTCATATAAATAGAATCATACAATATATGATCTTTTGTGCCTGACTTCTTTCACCTCATCTGTTTTTTTCTAATGGTGTCTGCCAGTTGGTATGATATCATTTTATAAGATCCCAATTCCAGATAGTCTTTTCAAATTTTTTTTAGTTTCAGAGTTTAGTTATTTTTATCCCCCATTCTCTTCTATTAACACTTGCATAAATTCTTCTTTATCTTTCTTTATAGATTCTTACAGAATTTTAGTCTTATGTATATATGTATCTAAATAGAAAACACTCAGTAATCTGAATAGGGAAAGTTTAATATAAAGAATTATTAATTTTAATGGGGAGATCGAGGTAATGGGAAACCAGCTATTAGAAGTAAAAAGAATGGTAAAATATACAGGAAGAGCAGATATAGGGATCAGTCACTACCCACAGGGCTGAGATAGGAACAAATGTAGAAGAGAGGTTCCCATCCCCAAAGCAGCAATTCAGACCTGGCTCAGTGGATGGTAGGGAACTTCTCTACTGCAGAGCTGCCCTAAGTGTCAGGAGATGCTGTCCACAATGGATGCCATGCCAACAGCCCTCACCAGGAAATCATTCTCTGGAGTGCTGGAGGATGTGCCATGCCTCAGAACTCAAGGGCACTGGGGGAAGTGGTTCATTGCAGGTGGCACTTGCTGTGAAGCTTTCTCAGGAAGTGCCATGGAAAGCCATTTATGAGAAGTACCACTAGTGGCACTCTGCTGCCCGAAGGCTTGCCTATCCAGGAGAAAGTCTCTCCTGCACTACAGGGATTGGCCTAGAGGAGCACACCAGAACCAGCAAGATAAACCTCTTCTTTCTCCAGTGTCCCTCCAGTGCCCTCTACTGACAAAGCTTAACATCACACCAGTTGGCAAAAGTTTAAGTCCAGCTTCATCATCACAGAGCAGACAAAAAAGAAGGGCAAGTTTGAAGCTGAACAACAATAAATTTATAACTGGCAACATATATAAAGAGAGAAGTTCATGGACTGTATTTTCTGACAAGTTTTTAAATTGTATTCAATTCATGGTAATCAGTTGCTTCTCCCCACCATCTTTTTTTTTTTTTTTTTAAGTAATTTTTCCTTTAAAATATTTTGGTTCTCCATTTTGAAATGTTTTCTCTTGAGTCAGCAGTTACAGAAAATTCACTGGAGTTGGATTTTTAGATGTATTGGCTATCACCTTATCTGCTAGAAGGAAAGCAAGATGGAAACCAACATCGAACTGGACAGTAAATTCTGAAGTTGACTCTATTCCCATGCCTCACTTATTTTAAGAATTTGTAGAATTTGCTAGGGTATGAGTTTTTAACCAGTTCTTCCCTGATCATCCTAATACCAGTGTCTGGACATGCAAAAATTCTTTTTATAATGTCATTATTTTTGTTGTTACTTATTTTTATATTTTTGAACTTTTTCAATCAGTAGTAATAGCCTGATCCTAGTAACAAATCAGAAGCATTTGAAATCAGTTTTTGTCAATGAATAAATAAAAGGTTTCATAAGTATGTTAACTTCCATTTGGAAGGCGAGCTTCTTAGGCTTCTTTCTAAAATGCTTTCATTTGGGGTACATTTGATTCATTGAGATGAGTAGCATCTTCCTCTCTTTTTATTCCTTAATTGGCTTAGGCCTGGGGTGCTTTTATCCAGATCCTCGACTGGTGTTGCAATCACACTAAAAATTTGCTTGAATTTACTTGAGAGTCAACAGGATGCAGCAGAGGCCACCGTAACCACAATGCCTTCATGAAGCTTTACCAGTGTCAGGTGTCTGTCCCTTTTGATATCAGGTGCAGCCTCTCTACTCCTGGGGCAAGAACCTTACATCTAAACCCATGTGGTCTTCTGCACTCTTGGGAAGTATTCATAATTAGATAGGAAGTCTAGTGAAAAAGAAGAAACGTGATAAATATGACAACTATATTCCGAAGGGGAGAGACTGATTTTTTTCTCTCAAAGAAAAAAAGGCTTTTTGAGGATGAAGAATCACTAAATAGTTTTTATGAAGATAATGGTTTCCTTAGCAACCATGAATTATCAGCCACCTCTCCTCTCTGGTGTGAAGTATGTTCTTTAATAGCTTGACCCTAAAGTAACAACATTAGTTAGCTCTTTATTGAAAGGTATCTAAGATTTTCTCTTAGTTTTCCTTTTCAGTCACTCCCAAACAGGCTCAAATTTGCTTTTTGCTTTTAGCCAATTAATCATTTATTTAGAAAATATTTTATAAAAACATTATATAGAAGTCACTCTGAGGGTTATAAGGACAAGGCAAGACTTAAGTACAATCCAAGATAGTATAAGTGTTATTCAAATAAATGTTACAAACCCAATGGTCAATGAAGGTCTACTATTGCCTACAATTTTTTTTTCTCCACTAGCACTTTTTAGAATGGAATAGACAACTATCAGTATATTGGGATCTGGATTTTGGTGGTGCAAATTCAGACAGATAATTATGATATATATGAATGTCTTTGTTAAATAAAATAAGATTTGTTACTAGTCAAAAATTTGTTGCTTTCTTAAGTTTTTCTAGAGAGTGTACGAAAATTGACAGATTTCAATTCTGTTCTTATATATATAGCTTTGAAGAAGTTGATTTGTCAAGACTATTATTTGAATATATGCTTGCACACAGAACCCTGTGTTAAGTATTTTGGGGTTAAACAGAAGAATTAGACACAACCTCATTTTCTCACAAAGAGATTTTATAATCTAATGGTACATACGAGAATATAGAGATAGGAAATGTGAAGAACAATTGAGCTACTCATGGCCAAATGCAGAACGATGTCCTGTAATCTTAGTGCTCTATTGAGGGGCTAAATGCAGTAGATTGATCATTGTGTAGGTTTCAATAGGGAAAGGTCTTTTCACTGGGCATCAGAGGAAATGAGGGATGAGACTTATCAGAAGTCTTGTTTTCCTGACTTGAGTAGGTTCTTTCTGCCTTTATTGAACATGACTGCTATACTTCACATTCCCCCCATCAAAAGTATTTGGGTAATGAGGTCTCTAGAGGTTCAGGCATACCATTATTAGAAATCCTCTTCAAAATCATTTATCAGAAATATGCTTTGGAAAGTCTGCCATAGTTTTCTGTATTATGCCTGTGAATTCTATAGTAAAGATCATGTTGAATAGCTCCATGAAAATTTGTTAGTTACCAAGCATCTCCAGGGAGCTGCCAAGCTGTAGAGAAGTTCTTTTCTACCCTGTGCCACCAAACAGGAAGGATATCTTTCCAGGAAGCTTTTTAAAGGATATGGAAGACTTCTCACATTCAAGAGTCATAGCGACAATGATCAGATGTTAGAAGCAAAGTTCCAATTCCACAGACATTTAATGAATAACCTCTGTGATCCAAGTTGTGTTTTAGGTTCTTATTCTGATATGAAAAAGTGCTAGGTAGAGTTCTTGCTTAGAGGGCTTGAGATTTAGAGAATGAGGGAGAAAGTAAAGTAATTTATTTTGTGTTTCTGCTTGGTGGAGGGTATGACCCTGTGTGGTTTAGATGCTTCTTTTTCTTCTTCACTGTTTTGTACCAAGTCTGAGTTTGTTATTCTACCTGGATTTATAGCCACTTTGACCTTCTATGCTTAATGTCACTAATTTAGCCTGGTTGTGACTTGAACAGAGCCAAACTGTAAATTGTTTGTAGAGCTTCACCTGGACTCTCCTCTTTATTCTGCATAGAAAGTAGCACCTAGCTGCTACCTTGAGTGCTTAGGTGGTAACAGCTTGGCATGGTTTCCATTATTACACCCCCTACTGCCTCCATTTCCATTTCCTACTCTCTTTATCTCTGGTTCCATTTAGATGCTGACATCAGAAGGAGCACAACCTCAAACAACAAATCCCTGAATTCCTCCCAGTCCTAGTAAGTACTTTAAAAAAAAAAAAAACCCTTGGGGTATTTGGAAAAACAAACTGAGTTCTTGACATATGGGTGGGAAAGCTGTGGATGAACCCGTCCACTTTCACACAGAGGCAAGGTTAAAGTGCTGGGCCTGCCCGATGGTGGCACACGTAACGGAAGAAAACAGAAAATCATTGGTTTAAACAGAGTGGGCTCTAGTGGAGGCAAAGCTCACAGTGTGGATAGTTCTTTCTCTCTTGACTGATTATACTAGAGGCCCCCAGAATATTAGGTCTCAAAAGAGAGACAATAGTGATCATGATTTCTGACCATGAAATCAAATCAAACAGCTTTCATATTGTAGTCTCAACTAGGGGAAATAGTAACTCATTTGGGAGCAACAATAGCCCTTTATAGTCCACAAAACAAGTTTCCTCAGGCATTATAATCCTCATTTTGCAGTAAAGAAACTGAAGTTTAGAGAAAGGAAGTGATGCAGAATTCTTAACTAGCAGTGCCGTGCAATGGTAGTAAGTGGAATTAGTAAGTTTTAGGACTATAAGACCAGTATATTTTCCACTATACACATGTGTCTAAAGATGATGAGAAGAGAAGCTTAGCAGACTGGAGGTGCTACGAGTGTTCTCTCAGCCAGGAAGTCCTGGTATCAAGTGGTATCAAGTCCTGAAGGAAAGGTTCCCATTTTCCTGCCTTTTCTCTATGCTCAGCCTTCCTCAAATCTCTCCTCTCCAGCTCCCACTGCTTCCTACACTCCACATCCGCTGAGGCAGTGGCCATGGGGCTCCTGAAGCAGTTTGAGGGGATGCAGCTCCCAGCCGCCTCAGAGCTAGAGTGGCTAGTTCCAGAGCATGATGCCCCACAGAAGGTAGATTCTTCAGCTCTTTTTCTCTACCCACTGTCCAGCCCCAGGAGATTGTGAGCTTTTCTGATATTGTTCTCCTTTGTCACATGTCCCCAGTCTAGAATGAGCCTATTTGTTTCCTTTCTTACAAAAGCCATTCATTACAAATTTGTTGAATGAATGAATATGAATGCTTGCCTAGGTTTTCCCTAGCAATTGTAAAAACAGGAGATAATGGCTCCTTCACAGTCCTTTTTCCATATGACTGCTCACTAGACCAGAGGTGGAACTCCTCCTATGTTGTGACCACCTTTGGGACATGGTGAAAAGCGAATAGTTCAGATTCTTCTTTGCTCTGCAGTTGAGTAGGGCATGAAACACCCTGGAATGCCAAGGGTCCTGGGGAAGGCTCAGTTACAGCATCAGCAGTGGGTGCTACCACTGGGATTATGTTTCTGTTTCTTTTGCTTCTTGGAACCCAAGGCTCTCACTTATAGTAGCCTGGTGCCTTATGGATTCAGGGCCAAAGTTCCCTGAAGCCCTTACCTATGATGTTCCTGACATATCTTTCATTGACTATGCTCCTGTCATGGCCAGAAGGGTCAAATATGTATTTCCCCGGACTGCCCATGTTAGATCAACCTGCGCTTTTCTCCTACAGCTCCTGCCCATCCCCAACTCACTGCCCATCTCACCAGATGATGGGCAGCATGCTGACATCTACAAACTGCGTATTCGTGTTCGTGGCAACCTGGAGTGGGCCCCACCCCGGCCTCAGATAATTTTTAATGTTCATCCAGCCCCAACGTGAGTAACCAGAGGCTATGCCCTTTGAAAAACAGATATATTCTCTTTGGATTGTCAGGGCTGTCTTCTCACCCCCTTGTCTCTGCCTTCAGCTGTATATCCCACAGAATTCTAAGAGGTAGAGAGAGAGGATTATTCATCTTGTCTGTAAGTCTTACTCTTAATCCTCCTGTTCCTCCTTAGAGCTAACCAGAAATGAGGTCTTTCACTATTGGCATTGCCAACCTCTTGCCTTCCTTTTAATAGTTTTGTGAGCTTACTGGTTTTTCTTTTTTACAGATGGGTGAATGATTTTCTTTCCTATCGTCTCTCCTTTTTACTATTTCTCATCTCTTACATTTGTACAGAAAGTGTGATGCATTATTGAAGAGAGTCACCTCCTAGACCTAAATTCTAACCACATAATCCTTGGTTTGAATTGTTTTTCCCAATAGGTTCAGTTTGTCCAACTTTAAAAACCCAGTGAATTTCCCTCTCTTTCCATCCTTAACAAGAGCCCTATGTTTTTATCTTCATCCTTTACATCTCAGGGGCCTCATACAGCTGATATCTGCCAATCCCCTTTGCTTCCCCTTTCCTCAGGAGGAAAATTGCTGTGGCCAAGCAGAATTATCGCTGTGCAGGATGTGGCATCAGGACAGACCCTGGTGAGTATCTTCTCTGATCCCAGTACTGCCTCCAAGGGCTTTACCTGCTCACACACTTGGTCAGAGAGGTAGTAAGAGGAGGTGACAGGGCAGAATTAGGGAAAAGGAAGGAATGCTAGGCAAGAACACTGGCAATCAGAGGGAAATTATTTCTGGAAGCACATTACTAGGATTGTATACTAGAGAAAATTGGGTACTTTTGGCTGGGTCTTTGGAAGCTAAATTTTACCAACTCTGGCAGTGTTTGTTCCCTGAGTAGTCTCCAGGGTGGCACACCACAAGCCATAGTCCCTGCTATATAGATTTCTTTCTGCTTTGTGAGCTCAAAAAGAATTGTCTAGAGCCCACTGGCCATCCCTTCCTGCTCTTTCAAAAGGAACAGCAGAGCTGCCTCACCAGTTTATATATGAGAAAGCCACAGCTGACCTTTTGACTGTCTGTTTTTTCCAGATTATATCAAGCGACTGCGGTACTGTGAGTACTTGGGCAAGTACTTCTGTCAGTGCTGCCATGAGAATGCCCAGGTGGTTATCCCCAGCCGGGTTCTGCGCAAGTGGGACTTCAGCAAGTACTATGTCAGCAATTTCTCCAAGGACCTGCTCATTAAGATCTGGAATGATCCACTATTCAATGTCCAGGACATCAACAGCGCCCTCTATAGGAAGGTCAAGCTGCTCAATCAAGTCAGGGTAAGACCCTTGAAAAGATCACATCACAGATTACCCTCTCATCCCTTCTGTGTTCCTATAGGCTTTTCCAAGATCACCACACTTCTTTCTGTTACCATGTCAGGGCCGTAACCATCTCATCATTCACATTTTCTATATGTACTTTCTCTTGCTATTTCCCAGGTATCTGTCTAGTTAGAGTCAGAAACCTGCCAAGGCAGCTCTGAAGTGTAGCACTCTATGGCAAAAGCAGGATTTATTTCTTCACAGAAAATATTATGAATGGAGAATAGGGTATCAGGTGAAAAATTCAAATTTTGGATCTCACAATGACTCCTAGCTGTGTATATATGATTTGGATAGACTGACCTAGCAGGGAGACTTCTCTGACCGAAAGTCACTTTGAAGCGAGTTACTGAGTTACAGATGTAGAGAACAGTCTGGCTCTGGCTGCTACATGCCAGCCTTCCAGATCCTCAGGGTTTAAAGGTACTGGTCTAACGGTTGTTTCTCTCCCTTTCATACCCCATCTTACCACCGCCCCCCTGCCAACTCCTTACTGCAATGTCCATCTCCTCAGCTGCTGCGGATCCAACTGTACCACATGAAGAACATGTTCAAGACATGCCGATTGGCCAAAGAGTAAGTCTTGAATGGGGGCCAGAGGCCTCTGGCTGAACTAATGTCTTTGAAAGAAACATGTCCCAGAAGTTGCCCTTGTTATGTGAAGAGAGTAGGGGGATCTTGCAGAAAATTCCAGAAATGGTAAATGAGAAGGCTACAGCAGTAACTGTATCTATATTCTTCTCTCTGGAAGGGGAAATCTGGGCAGGCCTACCACTCTTTGCCAGCAGGCATGAATCACTCTGCAAAAGGGTGTAAAAGTCACTTCTCCCATCTAGACACCTGATAGTGTGGGAGAGCTGGGGTTGCCTGGAACACTGGGTCGGCTATGTGTTGCCCACCCTCATTACTTCTGCCCAGGACCCTTCTCTTCCCTGTCCTGCTTCCATATAGAGATTCTTTTACTCTGTATCATAATACAGAGGTAATCATTTTCTGCTCTCATCCACTTCCCTCATCTCCCGTAGCCTTCTGGATTCCTTTGACACAGTTCCAGGCCACCTAACAGAGGATCTCCACCTGTACTCACTGAATGACCTGACTGCAACCAGGAAGGGGGATCTGGGGCCCCGGCTTGCTGAGCTCACCAGGGCAGGGGCTGCCCACGTGGAGCGATGCATGGTAAAAAAGTCTTGCTTTAGCTTGTTTAGGGATATGGGTTGTTGAGTGGACCCAGGGTTCTTGCCATTTAGCTCCAGGGAGTTGAAAGGGCCTGTGTCAACCTTGTAAGAGAAACTGGACAGGATCACTATTCCATGGGTTAATGAACAGCAAATCATACAGATCTAAAGAACCTGGAATTAGAAGAGAATTTGATGTTAGTATTACCCCTGAGTAACCAGGCAGTTCTAAGTTGTCATGACATGGGAAAAGAACCTGTATCCGGAGAAGGTCTTGGCTTTATCATTTGGCCCACTCAAATCTCATTTCGATTTTGCCCCTCCCTTCGCTTGTATTCACCTTCTTGTGCCCATTCCTGATATGCTGTCCCTCATTTTGCTGTCTGTCCCTTTCCTCCCCAGCTCTGCCAAGCCAAAGGCTTCATCTGTGAGTTTTGTCAGAATGAAGATGACATTATTTTCCCTTTTGAGCTCCATAAGTGCCGGACTTGTGAAGGTGAGTGTTGGTGCCATGTGTGGAGGGGGCAAATAAGACTGAACACAAAGCTAATTTATTTCCCTTCAGCTACCTCTATTAGTAAGACTTTGACTTGATTCATAAACTCCCTGTGTTTCACCACAGGCACACTGAGCCATGGTGGTGAAGAGAGGCTAGTGGCAGCAACTTACTTCCAGCTTGAGATAATACAGATTGTTTTCTTCTCTCTCACTTTCTCTATTTGAATAGAGTGTAAAGCGTGTTACCATAAAGCTTGTTTCAAGTCTGGAAGCTGTCCCCGGTGTGAGCGCCTGCAGGCCCGGCGGGAGTTGCTGGCCAAGCAGAGCCTGGAATCCTACATGTCAGACTATGAGGAGGAACCCACTGAGGCCTTGGCTCTAGAGGCTGCCGACCTGGAGACCACCTGAAGGAAGCACGTTAAGCCCTTTTTCTAGGGGCCAGGTCACACACAATGCAGAACTGAGCCACCCTTTTAAGGACTTTCCCCACTTAGGTTTTTTTTAATTATTATTATCATTATTACTTTTTTATGACTTGTTTAATGTCCATATATAGCCAACCTTTGTGAGGTTGGTGGGGTCCAGTCTGTTGTGACATTTTATAGATACCAGATATTTCCATGAGAACTGACACATGGGTCCTTAAGGGAAGCTTCCTGTGCCTCTGTCAAGGGAATGGAAAGTGAGACCCAATTCTTCTGACATCCATGGTCTTCTTGACTTGGACCCAATCTGGTTTCAACTGCATCTTAAGTATCATTTCCAGTTTTATTTTGTTTTAGTTCTGGAGCTTCTGAGCCAGGCCTTTCTCAACCAACTCACTTCTCCTTAGCTGCTGAAACAGGAGGCTGAGTTTTCTCTCTCCCAGTCTTGGAGTAGGGTCATACCGTGCTCTGAGAAACTGGGACTACATTGTGGACATTCTGCCCAACTTATTTAGGTATTGTTGAGGCCATAAAAACATTATTATTACCTTGGAATCCACAGAGACCTCAAAAAGGCAGTCATGTCTTTCTTGTTTGAAGTATTCTAGGCATAAAAGATATGACAGCCAACTTTACCTATCCTGGTGGGCTTGACGCAAAGGACAGAATGATACTTAGGCCAGGGCCATTCATAGCCTTCAATAAGTAAGGCTACATTTATAGCCAAGCATAAATGAGGCTATAACTCTATTGCTTACAGAGAATTTATTTAGTCAGACGATCTGTTGGCCTATTCTTAGGTGGTAAGGTCCCTCCCTTCCTCTGGCACAGGTATGTTCTTCCAAGCTCAGGCAAATTCCTGATGCCATCCTAAACTAAGGACAGAAACCCCATCCACCATCTTATTTGTGTCCTCTTGCCACCGTGTCCTTGGCTAGATGGTCGTGATGGTTCTGAGTAGAAGAATGGGCCATCTCCATTTTCTCTCTCCCCTTCCTGTAACAGAGCTACCCTCCCTGGTGGCTGATCTCTTTCCTTAGTTTTTTTTTTTTTTTTGGTCAAAGATGGGGAGGAAGCTTCCTACTATTAGTGGTGTTAGACAACTTGACGGTTTGTGGAAATGAGTGTGAATGTTGCTCATTTTGTTCTTGGCATAAGAAAAGCCTTTATGCCAATTATGCACTTAACTCTTTAGCCTGGTGATACCCATATGTTCAGTCATCCTTTCCATATCACTAATTTTAACAAACATAGCCCTTTTTTAAATGTATGTTTTTATTGGAAATGTTTTTGATGGGAACATGTATGTATGTGTAATGTTCTTTAAGTTGCTGTAGCTCCTGACCTATATGTAAAACAGCAGGGCTGGCAGCTCTATGAACTAAAACCTATAGCATTTTTGTTTAGGGACTGACTTCTTCCTGTGTACCTGTCTTTCCATAGTTGCTTGCTAGTAGAAAAAACTTGGTGTTTTGCCAAGTTGGTGTGCTGCCCCAGGAAGCTTAACAGAAAGTTGCGCATGGTTGGTGGAAGCTGTTAAGTGCCTGAACTAGAGGCAACTAGGAGTCTCTCAGGAAGTAGAGGGGACAGCAAGGTAATGGCCAGAGCTGAGGCTCCATGTGGGCAAGAAGGAGCAGGGAGGAACTGACCTGTAGCATTGACCCCTCTGCCTCAAACTTGGGATCTGAAGGCTATGTCAGGCTGGAAGACCCGGAGGCTGTTCTCCCGTCATTTCCTGGCGGAGGCTTTGAAAGCCTAGTCCTCTAGCTCAGCCTCGTTTTGAAAGGTTGACTAGGTTGACTAGCCGCTCCCTTGTCCTTCAGGGAGCTTTGAAAATATCCCACAAAACTCAAGTCTCACTAAGGGTTAGGAGTCTGATTCAGACTCAGGAGTTTGTTTAAATGGTGAGCTCTACATCCAGTTTTGGTTTGAATTACAAATCCAGTTCCTTATTTCAAGTCACTCACTGGAGGAGAGACCTCCTCTCTTTATTGTCTTACCTGTTTCATATTAGCATAGGATCAAAAGGTGGAAAATAATGACACAGTTTCTAAAGCTCAGATCAATATTACATGCTCTGCTTTTTTCACTTCGTTTTCTCTACCTTCCCCACCCCATCGCTCTAGGTTGCTTATCTGTTTTTAGTGACCATGACACTCTGCTGTCATCACTGTCCATCACTGAAAGTAGGGAGAGAAAGGAAAGAGGGTGGGATATTTGAAAGCACTTTGCAACTTACCAGTATCTGAAAATCCCCTGCTGTTGTGGGAGAAGCTTTGAATGCACTAAAGAGAGTTCCTTCTGAATGAAATGGGACGGAAGAAGTGTTCTTTTCTATAAATAAAGGGAAAATCAAGTTTGCTTACAAGGTGGAGACAAGATTCAAGACATAGCAGAAGAGTGGAAAGCAAATATTTTCTATTTATGTGAGGCTGTTATTGACTTTCTCTGCCAACATTTTAGAGCTTTTGTTGAATTAACATAAAAGAAGCAAGAATCTAAACAGAGATGTTCTGTGTGTACACAGCTCATGTTCTGAACTGGATTTCTACTTGCAGTAATTCATACACAGCCTAACAGCTTGTCATCTTTAATAAACTAAAGAAATTAAATTCTGCCTTTATTTGCCTTTATGTATATACATACATACATATTTGTTTTTTTCTTAGTCTTCATTCTTTAGAAATTAGCATACTTTATATACTCTTCTGTACCTTTTTTTTTTTCCTAACAGAGTATCTTAAGAGAATTTTCTATATCAGCCATGAAGAGTTTCCTTATTCTTTTTTTATAGCTGCACATTTTCTGTTGTATGGATGGATTATAATTTATTTAACCAGTTACATATTGATGGATATTTAAGTTGTTTTCAATCTTTTATTAATACAGACAATGCTGCAATGAAAAACCTGTTTATACATCATTTCATACAAGTACAAATATATCTGTAGTATAAACTTCCAAAGTGGAATGGCTGGCGCAAAATGTATGTGCATTTTTAATTTTGATAAATATCGCCAAATTGCCATATAATCGAGTGGAGATAAGGAAATTGGAGCAGTGGGGAGGACAGAAAGCATTACTGTGAGGTCACACTCCCCTGCCTAAAACTCACCAGCATTTTTCTCCCCATATAATAAAATTGGTTCCTTCCTCGGCACATAAAAGGTCTTCAGTACATGACCATAATTTAGCTTTCTAGCCTAATATCCTTTAAAGAGCTAACTCAGCTACCTCACAGCTTTCCCTAAATGCATTCTATTCTGCTTACTCTCTGTGAGCCTTTGGCACTGTAAACCTGTTAGATCACTCTCACACAATCTTATTTATTAGTATTTTTCCTAATAGAACAACGACTAAGTGAATGAATGGGATGAATGAATGAATTTCCAGGTAGCCATTCGAATGTAGGAACTGTTCTACATGGAGGCAAATGGACAGGAATGATCCTTTGAGGGTTATTCCTGACAAGGATTACCTTTGCTGTAGCAGTGGCCCTGACTCACTGCTGTCAAACACCTGTCCTCTTTAATTAACCTAAGCTCAGCAGCCCTCCCTCTGCAAAAACTCAGTGATCACCCCAGCGACCCAGCACAAACGCTTCCAAATTAAGCCAGAAGAACTCAGCCCCTATTCTTAGGCAGAAAGGAGACCCTGACAGAGTCAGCCCACTTATGCTTTTCCTGGCTGCCTCCCTTTCCTGTTTAATCACTGGGGTCCTGTAGTCAGGTAAATTTAGTCAGTTTTCTTCTTTGAGACATGGATCTTTGTAATAACAGTTTTCCATCTTATTACTACCAGCATGAGCAGGTCTGGTTTCTTCCAACCGAAAGAGCCTCAATAGAATACCCAAATAAAATGAATATGTAGCCAGCTGACCCCGGGGCTCTCTAGTCTAATTGCATGATATGTCTTTAAGGTGCCCCTGCTGTGTTTCCCCAGATCAGGGATCCACAGGGGACCCTAACACAGACAAATTTTATGGGTGCCTATTTATCAGGTTTCTGTAAAATAGACATGATTCCTCCTGGAGCGTGAGAACCACTTGGGAAATATTCTGTTCTCAATTGATGCTTTTCCCTCCCTGTCTCTCAGTGGGAACAAGAATGATCAGAAGTACTCTCTGGGACAAGGGAGAGAGGGTTCTGACCTTGCCTCTGACTACCTCCTCTTAGTTGTCTTATCTCTTACCACCATATCTCAGCAGTGATTACTTTCCCAAATCTCGAAATAGTGAAAATGTCATCTCCTTTCTCCTCCTTTAGCTACTTTTTCTGCAACTGTTTCTGTTTTGTTTTCTCCAGCAGTCATTATCAGAGTAGATAACATTCCAAATGACCTTCACCATCAGCTTTTTTCTTGCCAGGGACTAAACCAGGAGATATGATGCTATTTACATGTCCTAAAAACATCCTAGGTATTTAAAAATTTTATTTCTACAAGGTAAGCTGACAGAAGAATGTTAAAGCCAAGTGAAAGACTGCCAAAGCTTATAAAATATCCAAATGTGTTCCAATCAGAGAGAGGAAAATAGCTTACAGTACAAAATCTTTACTTTGTTCTAAGGACCTTTGTTTTATTATGAACTAGGTGTGGTTCACAGGAAGCCAGACCTTGATTTCCAGCAAATCTTCAGGTTTCTCTTACCCATATTTAACTTAGACTTGAGATCTTAATATTCCAAGAGTAAGAAAACTGTTCAACAGGAAAAAAGGACTACAGGTTACATTGCCAGCCCAGCATGCATGCATGCATGCATCCCTCCGTCCATCCATCCATCCATCCATCCATCCATCCATCCATCCATCCATCCATCCATCCATCCTAAATAAACATCTATTGAGCTCTTACTATATTTCTGTGTTCCAGACACCAGGCCAGAGCTGGAATAAAGAGAATCATAGAACATTGTTTCAAAAGATGCTTACCACAGCATAATTTATAAGAATATGAAGTTAATAAGAAAAGTATCCAAAAATAGATGCAAGCATTAAATTGATGGTTATTAAGACCATAATAACATGGGGTGGGGGGAATCTTATAAGTGTTACTGTGAAAAAAGGGAGGAAAAAGTATACACCAAGTGTACATGAGTCCATACTGATATAAATGATTGAATAAATAAATAAATGGGGAAGAAGAGACAAATCTTTCTTACAGAATTTCAAACAAAATATGTAAATTCTATTCCTCCAAGAGATGGTGCTTAACCCCCTCTTGAGGATGGACTGGAATTAGTGATTCATGTAAAAAAAAAAAATGTGGACAGAGAAGAATAGTAACTTTACAATGGAGAATCCCGGCCAATACTACCTTAACCTTGTGATCAAGGTTAACATCAGGGGTGTCATGTGGATGTTATGCACTCTGATGGGATGAGATGGGCACATCATCTTTATGGTATTCTTTCTAAAAACCCAGAACCCCAAGTCTAATCATTAGATCACATAAGACAAACCCAACCTGAGGGAATTCCTACCAAAAGCCTGACTAGTACTCCTTAAAACTCTCAAGGTCATGAAAAACAAGGAAAGATTGAGTAAATCTCACAGACCAGAAGAACTTAGGGACATAACAACTAAATGCAATGTGCTATTTTGGATTGGATCCTGGAACAGAAAAAGGACATTAAAGGCAAAATTAGTAACATCTGAATAAAATCTGGAGCTTACTTAAAAATAATGTACCAATGTTGGTTTCCTAGTTTTGAAAAATGTAAAATGGTAACATTAAGAAAAACTGAAATTGGGTGAAGAACTCAAGCTACCTTTGCCACTTTTTCATAAATCTAAAATTATTCTAAAATTACACACACACACACACACACACCACCACCACCACCACCACCACCACCACCACCACCACCACACCATTATTACAATTATGGGAAAATATTCCTGGGAAGAAGAAATACCTAAAGGAAGGGAAGGCAATACATAAAAATAAGTGTGTTTCTGTTGAAATGTTAGGATTATGAAGTGATCCTTTCCCTTTTTATCTGCTTATTGAAATATCTAAAGCAATCATATTATTTTTTATAATTTAAAGAGTTAGGTTTTTTTTAGGGAAAAATTTTTTTCCCTTGAAATGCAGAGGGAATGTACAAAAGTTTATAGATACTGAAGGGCAGTCAGGACAGCTATTGCTTTAAAATACCCCCAAAATGATCTTTTGCACAAGATAAACTGACCCATGTTGACCCAAAAAACCATCCAGAGTTCCTCTCTTCTTTATCTCCCTAACCTCACACCAAGTCCTTCTGAGAACTGGTGCCTCTGTCCAGCCCTTCTGTCCTGAGAGCACACAAGAGAGGACACCAGCATATTCAGGCTTAGAAATCTGGGATCCATCCTTGATAGTTTTTAGGGTCTCTCCACTAGTACCATGGTCCTGGAAGTACTTAGGCTGATGGGGTGGGTCCCTGGGAAGGTTGAGACAGGATGGGGTGGGGCAGAGACAAGGCTAGTGAGACTGCCAGGTTTTAGAGTGGAAGGTCCAGAAAGTGACCATCTGAACAGTTTTCCAGAGGCTTCTTGGACTCCAGCTACTCCAAAGATTACAAACAGCACTTTTTGATGTGGGCATGGAGCTCCCATCATAAGCACCTGTAAGCAGAAACTACTTTATTCGCTCTTACTTGCCCTTAACATTTGGACCCAAATAGCAGTCTTAAAACTAAAGGCAAAGAGTTTATTAGCCAAACAGAAATACTTATTCAGCCTGCATTCTTTCCACAAGGTGCCACTCAACTCAAGAGTCCTAGAGAAAAGAGATAGAGCAAGCCTTCTCTTTAGTCCTCAGTTAACATCTTTCCACACAAAAACTTTACCAGAAATGTTTGTTTTTTACAAACCCCTCACCAAGAGTTGGGCACATGGACCAAGCTGGATTGCCTGAGCTCTTTCCCTGGACTTTAAATCTTGAACAAATAAGGCAATGCCCAAAAAAGTGGTGATGAAGCTGCCAGTTTCCTATTCTGTTCTGAGTCTAGTTGTTCAGCCTTTCCTTCGAATCAGTGGCTTTAGACTTCTTTTCAAATCTTTTAATACTTTCATTTTTCTTTTAAGTTAGCAGTAGTCAGTTTCTGTGGCTGGCAGAGAACCATACTATGAGCATTGAAAGAGCAAAGAGAGGCAGTGACTGGAATAATCCACAAATTATGCAATCAAATATTGACTTTACTTGTCTGACTTAAACTGATCCAAATCATGGGTGTGTGATTCTTTTCATCTACCAAGTGCTCCTGCATCCAAACACTGAGTTATAGAAATTTACAATTTAGTTATAAGATGACACAAATGAACTCATTAGCTATGTTATGTTTGTTTCAGGCACTATTCTAAATTCTTTGTATGTATGACTTATTTAATTCTCCCAACTACCATTTGAAGTAGATACTGTTATAATTTCCATTCTATAGAAGAAGCACTTAAGGCACAGAGAGTATATATAAATAACTTGCCCAAAGTGACACAGCAAGTAAACAATGGAGCCTGGATCCAAATACAGGCAGTCTGCTCCAAAAACCCCATTTTTAACCAGTATGTTATCAGTGATAAAGACAGAGTTTTGGAAAGTCAGAAAAGAGGGAGATCATTGTGGCCAGAGTGATCAGAGGAGGCCTCTAGAGCCTCTTGTTTCTGTAGCTGACTCCCAGAAGCTCGGTGCGTTTGATCCGCTGAGAAAGAAGTGCTTCCTGGAACACAGAAGAGGGGACAGTAACAGAGCTGGAACTGAAAATGGTGTTTGGACAACTATGAAACATATAGGGAGGAGATCCTTTGGAAAATGTTCAAGAAACAGTTGGATGGTTAGGGAGAAGTCAGACCACAAAGGGCCTTGAATGACAGGTCCAATACTTTGATTTTATCCTATAATGAGAGCCCTTGCAGCTTTTACAAGAAGTAACAGTTGGAAATGTTTTTAAAATAGAAAATTGCAAACATATACAAACATATTGAAAGTAGTATACTGAACCCCCTTGTACTCATTATCCAGTTTCAGCAATTATCAACTCACCATCAATTGATTTAACTATATCCCCACCCACCACCCCTATCAAGATTATTTTGAAGCAAATCTCAGTCATCATATTATTTCAACTGTACGTATTTCAGTATATGGAGAAAATCTCAAAGAATTTATTTTAAAAACACTTCTAGAACTAATAAATAAGTTAGCAAGATGTAAGATAAACACAAAATCAGCTATATATCCATATACTAGCAATGAACATGTAGACACCAAAAATTAAAAATACAATATTATTTAAGATCACTTAAGGGAAAAAAATAGCTTAAATCAAATAAAATATGTACAGGGTTTGTATGTTGCAAGTACAAATTGCTGATGAAAGAAAAAGAAGATATAAATTAATGAAAAGAAATGTTATGTTCATGGATTAGAAGACAACATAGTAAAGATGTCATTCTCTCTAAATTTATATGCATATTTAATGCAAATCCTATCAAAATCCTAGCAAGATTTTTTGTCTATATAGACAAGACTATTCTAAAATTTTTATGAAAAAAAAACAAGACTAACTAAAACAATTTTGCATAAGAAGAATAAAGTAAGAAGACTCAATCTACCCAATTTCAAGACTTATTATACAGCTACAGTAATCGAAGACTTTGTAGTATTGCTGGAGGTATAGACACATAGATCAGTGGAATAGAACAGAGAACGCAGAAATAGACTCACACTAGAACTCACAAGAGAACTCAGAAATATACCCACCTGATTTTTCACAAAGATGCAAAAGCAATTTATTGGAAGATAGGCTTTACAACAAATGGTACTGGAGCAATTGAATATCCATAGGCAAAAAATGAACCTTGACCTAAGTCTCACACCTATACAAAAATTTAACTCAAATGGATCACAGACTGAAATGTAAAATATAAAATTATAAAATATTTAGGAAAAAAAGCAGGAGAAAATCTCCAGATCTATGGCTAGGCAAAGACTTCTTAGACTTGACACCAAAAACATGATTTATAAAAAGACAAACTGATAAAATTGGACCTGATCAAAATGAAAACTTTTGCTCTAAAAAAGACCCTGTTAAAAGGATAAAAGGACAAGTTGCTAACTGGGAGAAACTATTTGTAAACCACATATCCAACAAAAGCTAGTATCTAGAATACATAAAGAACTTTCAAAACTCAACGGTAATGAAATCAACAATCCAATCAGAATATGAGCGCAAAATATGAAGAGACGTTTCACTGAAAAAGTATATACAAGGCAAATAAGCACATGAACTTATTAAACACATTAACTTCAATATTGTTAGCCGTTAGCAAAATGCAAATTTAAACCCCAAGATATCACTAATCTTATCGGAATCACTAAAATAAAAAAATAGGAACAATACTAAATGCTAGCAAGGTTGCAAAGAAACTATATTACTCATCCATTGATGGTAGTGATGAACAATGCTTCAGCCACTCTGGAAAACAATTTGGCAGTTTCTTATAAGACCAAACACAAGACTCACCAGTTTTACCCTTGCACATTTCTCCCATAGAAATGAATACATATTCACACAAAAAACTTGTACATAAATACTAATAGCAGCTTTATTAGTCAAAAATTGGAAACAACTTAGATATCTTTCTACAGATGAATAGTAAAACAAACGACAGTCTAGTCATACCTTAGAATATTACTCAGAACACAAAAGAATAAACTACTGATACACACAACCGCCTGGAAGGGACTTCTGTGGGTCATTGTAGTCAACCTCTCACAGAATGCAGTCTCTACCATGGTCTCCCTGAGAGTAGTTTTCCAGCCTGTCCTGAGCACTTTCAAGGATTACCATTATGCTTTCAGTTGCATGTTACAGAAACCCCAACTAAGTGACAAACAAATGGAGGATTTTTTCCCTCACATACCAAGAAGCTCTTGATGTCTTTGGGTCCAGGTTCTTTTCATCCTCTGCTCCACCAGCCTCAATATATTGTCTTTTCAACCTTGGGTAAGTGTTGTTTCATGATTATAAAATGGCTGCCACGGCTCCAGGCATCACATCCTATTATGGATAGGAAGAAGGGAAAGAGGCAATACCAGCAAACTCTCCTCTTCTGCTTATCTCTTTTATTAGAAAACAAAACTCCAGAAGTTCTTCAGCATATTTTCATCTATGTTTTACTGACCAGAACTATATTATTAATCACAGTGAAGGGAGATTGGAAAAATAAGATTTAATTTTTTGACCCCTATAGTAGGTGATATGGTATGGTTTGGAATGGTCTTAGGCAGTCACTGTCTTTTCAAAACAGACCCCCTGCCACATGCAGAGATTAAACAAGCCTGGTTGTGCCAAGGGTATAACCAGTACCAGATCACAGGCATTTCCCAAGTGGCCAATAGAGTCACTTGACTTTTCACATTTTCCTATAGTAGATACTCCCCTCAAACCTCTACCCCTTACCTCTGGTTCTGTCAGCAGTCTAATAACCATGCGGTGTAGACAACTTATACCAACTATGGGGGAAAATAGTGCTGCCAGGCTGATTTTCCTGGCCAATGAAACCTCCCAAGGATTATCTCTGAATATTTCCACTGCATTTTGATTGAAAGAATACTGGAGTGGGAGCAAAAATATTGGAGTTCTCACCTCCATTTTACAATATTTGAGCTGTGTGAAACTGGAGTGCCCCTTGTCTTCTCTGGGCCTCAATATCTTTATCTATAAAATGTGAGGGTCAGATTAGATGAACTCCAAAGTCCCTGATAGCAATATCACTCTGGTTTCTCTGATTCTGCTCCTCCTACAGAACTGGAAACCTGAAGAGATGGGAAAATAGTTTTTGCTTGCATTACGTCTGCTTGGACAGGCTATTCCAAGAAGCTGGGACACCTGTGCCACTGTCTTGGTGCCACACCTCTTCCCCCTGCCAGGGGCTATGCAGGTGTCAGCTGGCTCCTCCCCAGGGATGCAGATACCAAATGACCTTACTGGGATGGGTGGGTATTAAAAGCCCTGGCCTTGGTCCTTGGAGAACTGTCTCTGCTTGATGCCTGCAGCCATGTGGCTGGTTCTTCTCCTGCTGCTATACCGCAGCCTTGCGGCACCAAATCAGGAGACAGGTGAGGAACCAGGCTAGCAGGTCATAGGGACCCTGGCCTCTAGTCTCTTTCATTAATTAATTTATTCATTCATCCAATCATTCATTTATTTTTTATCCTGGCATGATCCACTTCCTGGGGGCTAATGTTCACTAATTTATTAATTAAGTAATTCATTTATTCAGGCATTTACTAAGCACCTACTAGTACTTAAAGTGGATTCTCTGTATTCATCTTTTTAAGATGTCCTTTATATGTGATTAACTTAGGAAGGTCTGATTTGGTTGGGGAGTCCAGAGGAGTGTCCAGAGAGGTTCCTGTGAGTAAAAGCAGCACTGGTCTCTGGAATGTGCACCGTTGAAGCAGGAGGGAAGGTGGTGTGACAAGCCCAGATCCAGATTAATAGGCAGACCTACTGGGCAGCTGCTAGGCACAAACTCATTAGGTTGCTCTAACACTCCTGGAAATGCAACAGGATGGATAAGGTTGTATTTACCAGAATTTCTTTGGGGAGAAGGTTGGATGTCATTGGTAGGAATACACTGGGGGTGGGAGCCTAAAGGGACATGCTTAAATAATAACAAACATGTTACTAAATTGCTTTGTGAAAAAGACTTATGGGGAAAGGCAGGGCTTCAGTTTTGCTGAGTGGGGTTTGTAAGTTTGTGGCTGAAGCAGGACTTTGGGAACCATAGAGGGGAGGAGGAGGCTGTCCAGTGCCCTCACTTCCTTACCCTTCCCCAGAAGTGCTCACCTTCTTCTCTATAAAATTGTCAAACATGTTTAAAAAGTATTGCTCTGGAGGGATGCAAACTATTAGCTTTAGGATCCTCACCCAGCCCTGTTTAGGCCTGTTCCTGGCTCCACAGCTTGTCCGTTCACTACCTTCTTGATCTGAAGCAAATGGGATGGCCACAGAGGAGCCACCTGAGGCATGACTCCTTACCCAGAAGCCACCTCCTAGTGAGCTCACTGTCCCTCCACCAAAGCCCATGGCTGTCTCCTCTTACCTGGGGTACAGCACTTAGCATAGAGTACAATGACATTCCAGTTACGTGTAGTATGATGATGCTCTGTTCACTAGAATGAACTCCTGGAAGGTTTTTGTAGGTGGTGGTGGGTGAGGCAGGGCAGTGGAATGTATCTCCATGATCCACCATGGCACTCAATAGAAAAAATGATGAATGAATGAGTGAATGGGTGCTTGATCATCATAGGGGCAGACTTCCTTTTTTTTATTGTACTATAATTTTTCTGATGGTATCAGTCAGACTGTTAGGAGCTATGACTCTCTCTTGGCCCATGGACACTGTGAGATCTCAAGTGTGAGCCCAAGTTCAATTCAGATCTTTTAAATTAAATTAAATAAAAATTATTTGGCACTAGAAGATGCATTTCCTGCCCTCAAGTTGCTGGTAGAAAAGATAGATACACACCTGTAGAAAGAAGGTTGCAACAATAAGGGAGACAAGAATTAATGCTATGTTAGAAGTTAAAATCAATAAGTGGAGTGTAGAAAGCCTTCTCAGAATAAACTGAATTTATTTTTAAAGACATTTTATTATGAAAAATTTCAGACAGACACAAAAGTAGAGAGAATAGTGTAATGAACCCAATGTACCTGCTAGCCTCAAAACTATCAACATTTTGCCCTAGTTATTATTTACCATATTTAAAAAATATAACCACTATACTGTATCAGAAATAATTAAAATAAATGCTCTAATTTAATATCTATTAGTTTGCATGTTTCTCCTACTGTTAAAAAGATCTTTTTGAAGTTGGCTTATTTTAATCAGGATCCAAACAAGATCTACATATTTCATTACTAAAGTCTCTTTAAATTTTTATCAGCCTCCTCTTTTTTTTTTTTTCTGTTTATTTGTTGAAGAAACAAGGTCATTTGTTTTGTAGAATGTCCTACATTCTGGATTTGTCTAATTGAATCCTTATGGCTGTCTTTCTGTTCCATGCTTTTCCTGAAATCTGGTAGTTAAGGTTCATTTCTTTGGGAGAATATTGCATAGGTGGGGCTGTGTGCTTCCTATTGCATCTCAAAGGAGTCACACAATGTCTCAAAGGAGACATGTAATGGCTCAAAGGAAACACACAATGTCAGGTTGTCCTACTTTCGCTGGTCTTAAACTTGATCAGCCAGATGCATCCATTGTAGGTCTATTATAATAGCTCATCCTCAACCTTTCTCTAATGGTTTTAGCTTTTGTGATGATTGTTGCTTAGATTCCTTTTTTTTCATTAGGGGTTGCCAAATGATGGTTTTCCAATTCTATTATTTCTTCTACATTTATTAGCCAAGTTCTTCCATAAAGATCTTTCTCTTTGGTTTGCATGGAAAGACTGAATAAATGTTTGATTTTTTATTTATCATTTTCAAATTCATAAGCTTGTTTCTTAGCAACCTTGGGGAGGTTGAATTTAAACATGACCTTGAAGGATAAGACTGTCTTCTTCTGGTGACTGTGGGAAGAAAGGATCTTCCAGGCAGAGGAAATAGCTTGAGCAAAGTCTCAAAAGCGGGAGTATAGAGGGTGTTCAGAGAATGGCAGAGACTGGTGGCAAGGGCTACCAGAGGCTATCCGAGTGAGAACCCTGAGCACGCTGTGGTGGGAAAAGCAGGGAAGAAGTCAGGACTCCCAGCTCTGTCACCCACTCAAGCATGACCTTGGGAAAATGGCTTTCCATTTCTAAATCAGTGGCTTTCAAACATTTATGGCCATAATCCACATTAATAAATGTGTTTTGCATGGTGACTCAGTACATACATACATGTACATAAAAACAAAAATTTCAAAAAGAACTTCAACTTGCACTTATATACACAATGGATGCAAATATTTTCTATTCTCTTCTATTCCATCCCATTCCATCCTATTCCATTCCATCCTATTCCATCCCATTTCATTCCATTCCATTTCACTTCATTCTATTAAAATAAAGGCTAGTCATTATCTCTAAATTAATCTCTCTCTCACAAATGGGCTACAACCCTTGTTTGGATAGTCCTGGGACTTTTTCAGCTCCAGTCCTCTTTGGTTTATCCTTGGTATTGGTGAAAACCTGATGCTGGACAAGGCTCTTGGGAAAAGGAATGATATGAGAAGGGAAACTAATCATTCACAGGAGGCTCCTGAGTTGAGCGTGAGGCAGAAAACAGGCCAAACTCAGGGGCCACCACTCCAGCCCAGTCCAGCTTAGCATCACCTTGAGAAGTCTGACCTCCCAGGCCACTTAGCCTCTCGCACCAGACATCTGCTGGCACCCTGTTTCCACAACAGGCTGGACTGACCGCACCTAGCCTCACATTCTCTCAGCTGCCTACTCCCTGTTGATTTTGTCAACTTTGGAAGGTCTTCAAATTTATCCCTAAATAAAACCCTAGGCAGTTGACTAACTCAACAGGAAGCAATCGGGAAGGTCAAGGTAAAATAGAAAATAGCATTGAGAGTCCATGAAAATACCTAGGACTTATTTTCACCTGAGCCAAAGACTTATCAGGTAGCCTGGGCTGTGGTCCCTACCTGCCTTGCTATCCCCATCTCTTAAAGAAGATAAACCCCCTCATCTTGTAGTGGATAGACAACAATCAGATAATACTTGAGTTGAGCAACTCTAGAAAATGGTAAGAATTGGGTTTAGAGAAACTGTTTTGTAAGAACCATGGAGATTTTTTTCTAACTTTGTGGGGTTTTTCTCTGTGCCTCTTGTCACATTCTCTTTTACCTGTTGTTTTCTCTATTGCCTCTCCCTTGTTGTCACACCCATGTTACACTCCTCTTGTCTTTCTCTTCCCTCTCACTCTTTTCTCAGCTTTGTCTCATTCTCGCGCCTCTCTTTTTAATGATAGCTTTATTGAGATATAATTCATGTAATGTAAAATTCATCCCTTTAAAGTGTACAATTCAGTGATTTTTAGTATATTCATAGAGTTGTACAAACAACACCATAATCTAATTTTAGAACATTTCATCACCCCTAAAAGAAACCCGGTACCCATTAGCAGTTGCCCCTTATTCCCCACACTTCCTAGTTTCTGGCAACCATTAATCTACTCTCTGTCTCTAAGATTTGCCTGCTCTAGACCTTTTATATAAATAAAATCATACATTATGTGACCTTTTGCGACTGACTTCTTTCACATAGCAATATGTTTCCAAGGTTCATCCATGTTTTAGCATATATGAATACTTCATTCTTTTTTTGGCTAATAATATTCCATTGTATAGATATATCACATTTGCTTTATTCTTTCATCAGTTGATGGACATTTTCATTGTTTCCACTTTTTGGCTATTATGAATAATGCTGCTAAGAATATTCATGTACAGGTCTTTATGTAAGCATATATTTTCAGTTCTCTTAAGTATATACCCAGAAACGAAATTGCTAAGTCACATGGTAAATTCTGTGTTAAACTTTCTGAGGAACTGTCAAACTATTTTTCACAGTGGTTGGAATTTTTCAATTCCACCAGCAATGTATGGGGTTCTGATTTCTCCACATTCTCACCAACACTTGTTAATTTCTGCCTTTTAAAATTTTATTCATTTTAGTTGGTGTGAAGTGGTATCTCATTGTGGTTTTGTTTTGTGTTTCCTTGATTACTAATGATGTTGAGCATCCTTTCATGTGCTTATTGACCGTTTGCATACCTTTAAATATATCCTTTGCTCATTTAAAAATTGAGTTTTCTGTCTTTTTTTGTTGTTGAGTTATGGGAGTTCTTCACATGTTCTAGATAAACTTCTCTTATCAAATACATGATTTGTAGATAGTTTCTCCCATTCCATGGGTTGTCTTTCACTTTCTTGACAGTGTCGTTAGAGGCACAAAACTTTTAAATTTTGAACAAGTTTAGCTTATCAATTTTTTTCTTTTGACACTTGTGCTTTGGGTGTCATTTCTGAGAAACCATTGCTTACTCCAAAGCCGTGATGATTTACATATATGTTTTTGTCAAAGAGTTTTATAGTTTTAACTCTTACATTTAGATCTGTGATCCATTTTGTTGTTAATTTTTGTATATGATGTGAGATAGAGATCCAAGTTCATTCTTTTGCATATGGATATATGCTATTTCAGCAGTATTTGTTAAATATATCTATTTTTAATGTACCGTTTTCTGCAGGCTTCTGTTCCCAGCCTCAGCTCCTCTGCTGCCTTGGAATAGATCACCATTGCAAGAGAGGAAGCTGCTACTGTGATGAATTCTGCCATGTGGTACCAGACTGCTGCCCAGACCACCGTGCCCTCTGCAGCCTTGAAAACTCACATGCAGGTTCTTTTCCACCCCTGGAAGATCTAGATGCTGTGATTGACAGAGGCAAGCCTCTTGTATATACTTCAGGCCAAGGCCAGGGTGTGGACTGGATGGCTCCTGAAGGTCTCTAACAATCCTGAGATCCTTATATTTTGTCTTTTTTTTTTATGTCAAAAGTGCTTTCATGTTCCTCCCAGCTTTATTTCCCCACTATAACTTACCACCTGCTGTTCCCTCTCAGCCATTTTTCCAGGTCCCACAAGAAGAGGTTAAGTTGCTGGTGGTTGAGGATCAAAATGGGAAATGGGGTGATTGGGTTCCACCTTACTGCTCCACCTTTTCTTGTACTGTAGCTGCCTCTTGATCTGTCCCATGTAGACTTTTGAGGGCAGACAGGAGCCTGTAGAGAGGTGCTGAGGATGTTGGGCATTACAGCAAGGCAGTGAAAGGCAGGGATGAGGACAAAAACTTTCATCCTGTGATTCTCAGCTTCTTGGAATACAAAGATGGTGCTGCAGATGGTGCTGAGGACAGAGGACCCACCAAACCCTGCCAGAAGCAGTTTAGACAGGATGCAGAGCATGGTAAGTGTCCCGAAGGTTCTCCCCCCAAAAGTGGTGGCCCCAATGTCCGGGAGCAATTGTCAAAGGGGGAAAAGAGGCCTAAGCTGAGGCAGGCAGAGCTACATTGCAGCCATGGTTTTAGGACGTGGAGCCAGGGTTCCTGCCTGTGGACATTGACTCTTGAATTTCATATAATTTTCATGTGTCATAAAATATTATTTTTCTTTTGACTTTTTAAAACCACTTAAAAATGTAAAAACCATTCTTAACTTGTGATCTGTACAAAATACAGGAAGCAAAACATATCTGGCTCACAGACTGTGGTTTGCCACTTTCTGCCCTAAATCAACCTCTGTTCTTTACTTCTGTGTCTTGATCTGTCCAGAGCTCTCTGCTCTGCACTAGAGGAGAAGCCTTAGCCCCCATCCTAGCATATGATGGTTCTGGGCAGAAAGAAAGGCAGCATTATACAACAGAAAGAGCACAGACTCAGAGCAAGATAGACCTGAGTTTATATCCTGGCTCCACCTCTTATTACCTGGGTGATGTCGCATAATTCCTTCAGCTTTTCTGAGCCTCCTTTCCTTACCTGTGTCCTAGAGCTTCCCTTCTAAGGCAGTTGTGGAAGGGCCTGAACCTTGGTGGATGTATAACAAGAGATAACTGTTACTTGGGGACATGCAAATAAGCTGGAGAGGGAACAGGCCTTTGCTTACTGCTCACTTAGGTCCAGCAGCTTCTTCAACCTAGGCTCCTAAGAATGCCCTTCTCCATCTCTGTGAAAGGAATCAAGACGAGAGCCTGACATTTCCCTGAAGCTCCTCCCCAGGCCCATGGAGCAGAGCTCACCATGCCCACTAGGGCCTGCTGGGCCCAGTGGTGCTTTTCTCTCAGCTGCCATCCTATGTGCTTCCATATCGGTTCAACCAGAAGAAAACAGAAATCTATTATTGTTGTAAACACATGTGCATAGAATCAGCCATAAAGTTTTTAAAACATAAATATGGCACATGGTATTCATTGTTTTGTGATGGTTACAGTGAGTCCAGCAAATATTTCTTGAAAGTAGAAAGTAAGAATCTAGCACCCCTTTGCTAAGTAATTCATGCTTCTTTCTATAATATTCTTTCCCAGGTGCCATATTACTGCCTGTCAGTCTTGCAATAGGTTGGTCGGAGCCCTGCAACCTCATGCTACCCCCTTCTCTCTCCAAGGTGGAAGGAGACTCAGGGTCCCTTCCCCTGGTAGGTGGGGACTAGTCTCCTGGTGGGTCACCTCTAGGGTCAGGCTCTCGGGCTTTGTGGTCTGCTGAACCCATCATCTTCCCTCCTAGACCTGTTCTATGAATGGTTCCTTGCCCTCCAGCTTCCTGGGCTCCAGACATCAAGGTCATCTTTTACTTTTCGCTGTCCCTGGCTTTCATCCGCAAGGTGCCAAGTATTTCTAGTTCTACTTCAAAACATGATTCACATCTTCTCTTTACAGTCCCACTGCTGAAGTCCCAAGTCAAAGTCTCCTAACTGGACCTGGACTTTCCTCTAACTGGTCTCTGCCCACATTGTTGAGCTCTGGCATCACCAGTTACCTACTCAAAAGCCATCACTAGCTTCCTATCTTCTCTAGAATAAAGGCTAACCTTCCATGCATGACATGCGACATCCTCAGAAGGCATATTTTGGCCTTATCTCTTGCTATACCCCTTCCCCAATGCTATGTTCCAACTGAATGGAATGACCAATTTTCCCCATCCAAGCCTTGCTCTACACCTTTGCTGATCTGAACAGTGGTTTCAAGTAAATAATTATAGCATAGGAGGCCCTGTCATTGGCTAATGGGTCTGTTTTAATGTAGTTTCTCCAAAAGCAGAACCTGAATAATTTATTTAGAAACACAATCCCAAGGAGCAGGAGTGAGGGAAAGGGAAATGAAGCAGGGAAGGAGGGAGAGCCGGTGCAAACATGTGTTATCCAGTTGACCCCTGCTGTGACTGACTGGTGGCTTGATCCTGTGGGACATTCGAAGAAGCTTTATGAAATATGTCTGAGAACCATCTATCCTGGGGTGAAATGGGAAGCGTCTGTTCATCAGCTCCCATTCCCTTGGTTTATAGGTTGTTCCACAAGCTGATAACTCTCCCAGTTCTTTGTTGCTGGTGTGTGAGAGCTGGGCAGCTCCTGGAACCATCCCAAGTCTCAGTGTCAGGGAAGCCCTGGGGCAGAGAGTGAATGGCATATGGCAAGGCACTGCGTGGTCACTCCTGGGAAACTGGTATCTGCACTAGGTCTCTGCTGGAGTATGAAGCAAGGCCAAGGGGACTTGAGGTGCTGCACAAAAGATGTCCCACCTGCAGGCTTTCAGAAACATGTTTCTCTACAGCCATGCCACCCTGAACATGCCTGATTCCATCCAATCTTGGAAGCTAAGCAGGGTCGAGCCTGGTTAGTACTTGGATGGGAGACCACCTAGGAAGACCGGGTGCTGCAGGCATAAAAAATAAAAAATAAGGGATTGTAAGCTGACAATGTACTTGCAGTCTGTGAGGTCAACCAAGAGTTACCTTGCTTAAAAAAAATAAGAAAGAAAGTGGGAAAGAAAGAAAGAAAAAAAGAAAGAAGAAAGAAAACATGTTTCTTCCCTTCAGCTCTTCCAGCTGTGGATTTCTTCTCCTGCCTAGGGATAAAGGAGACTCAAGAAGAGACAGCTCTGGGTCCTGCTTGGGTGAGCCCTGCTCATACTGCCAGAGCTTGAAATCTCCCTTTCTTGCCAGGAAGAGAAGGGGCTCTGTGAGATGTAGGCTTTCTGGTTGGATCATCCTGTGTGCCTCACTGAGAACCCAAAGATGCTGATTTGTGGGCTCTTTGCCTTATCTTGGCTCAGAGCTCATCTTCCTTCCAAATGCCCAGGAACTCCATCTCCTCCTTCTATCTCTCCTGCATCATCCTCCTACCTCAGCCTGGGTCCCCATAATTAGTTTAACCAAACTGAAGAGACAGTTTCTGTGATGTTAGAATACTGACATAGGTTCCTCTCAAGTTGTGTATGCATGTGTGTGCATGTGCATGCACATGTGCATGAATATTTTATTTCTACCTGGTCCTCCATCCTCCTTCTCTCTGTCTTCTGTCATTGGCACCAGCTTAATGTTCTCTCTGGTGTCAGGCAGTGTACTATGAGTTTTGCATATGTTATCTCCTCTAATTAAGCCTTCCAAACCACCTTATGAGATAGGTATTATTGCCTCATCTGACAGATGAGAAAAACCATTAGGTTTTTTTTTTACACCTACAGTACCTGATCTTCTTAGGTGGTCTCCCATCCAAGTACAAACCAGGCCCGACCCTGCTTAGCTTCTGAGATCAGACAGGATCGGGTGTGTTCAGGGTGGCATAGTGGAAAAATACTTAAAGGTGATAAAAAGAGAGCAGTGAGATCCCAAATGAAACTCTTTGATGTCAAAACTCAATCTCCTATTCTGCTTTTATTTTTAAAAGCTCAATTTATCACTATATTTTTATTTTAAAATGCTTTCTTTATTCTTTGTTGATTAGATGATATATTCACATAATTTAAAATTCAGTAGATACAAAAGGGTACACCATAAACTGTCTCTCTCCCACCTGGATAAAGCCCTAGGAAGGCAGAGGACTTCCTCTAATCCAAGTTAAATCACAATGAGAGACCAACATCCACAAGAATGTCTAAAACTGAAAGGACCAATGATACTAATTTTTGATGAAAATGTGGAGCAACTGGAGCTTTCATACATTGCTGGTATGGTGTAAGCAGTAGCAGTCAATTTGGAAAACTGATGTTATATACTAATATAAACACACGTACACCCAAAAGCCCAGCAATTCCACTCCTGGATATATATATAGCCAAGACATAGACGGGAATGTTCAAAGCAGTTTTATTCAGAATAGTGAAAAACTGGAAGCAGTCCAAATTTCTTCCATGAAAAAAATGCATAAATAAATCGTGGTATATTTACACAATGGAATACTACCCACAACAAAAAAGAACGAAGTACTGTTACACACAATAACATGGGTGAGTCTTGCAGGCATGATGTTAAGGAAAAGAAGCCAGGCACAAAAGGGTTTAAATGCGTGATTCCATTTACATGAAGTTCAAAAACAGGCAGAACTAAACTATGGTGATACAGGTAAGAATGGTGGTTTGGGAGGGATATTGACTGGAAAGGAACACAAGGGAGCCTGTTGAGGTGCTGATAATGTCCTAAATTGCAATTTGAGTGGCAAATACATCCTTAGTGTATACATATGTAAAAATGCTGTATACTGCTGAAGGTTGGTGTAGTTCACTGCATGTGGGTTATACCCGAATAAAAGAAATGAATGAACAAATGAACAGAAGGCTCCCTGGAGTTTCCTATGCCGAAACCCAAAGAAACAGAGGTACGGGTGGAGAGGGTACTCTCAGGGCCTTGTACATTTAGATGATTCTCACCACCTCTCTTGTGGTCTCATCTACACAATCAGTGTGCACTCAACATTTTGAACCTGTGGAGACCCACTCGTACTCCAAGAGTTGGTATAAAAATTGTTTTAAAGTGGAAATATCTGAGCTACCGAAGATACAGAAAGAAATGTTACCAAAACTTCTCTTATCTGACTGAAGCCAAGCTTTCCGAAAATGCTGTTATTCCCACTCAGAGGGGTGTCCAGCCAGTTCAGCTCTCATGGAGACAGGCTGCCCAATAAAACATTCCAAACTTCCCCATGGAAGCCCTAAAGCCCCCTCCCCATTCCCATTCCCTTGTTCAGTTTGGTATATATGCATTTATTTCTGGTTATTCAGTGAGCTACTACCTAGCAACTTCCTGGTGCAGGTGTAAATAAACTTTGTCTTTTCTCCTGTTAATCTGTCTTTTCTCAGTTAATTTGCAGGCCTCCAACCACTGGACACCAGTTTGTTTTTTTTTCTTTTTTTCCCTAGTATTTACCTTATATAATTCACTTACTTATGTTTATTGTTTGCCATCTCTCTTCACTGGGAAGTTGGTTCCATGAGGTGGGAATCTGTTTTTCTAAGTGATGGACTCCAGGTACCTAGAACAGTATCTGACATATAGTAGATGCTTCAAATGTATTTGTTAAAATAATGAAACTGGCCTCCTATGCTCATTCAGGGTGAGAGCTGAGTTTAGCTGGAAAAAAAAAAAAAAGATCTGGGATCTGAATAGATTATTATGGCCCTAAAGCCAACAGTCATGTGCCCACGCTTGGAAATTACCCCAGATACAGAGGAAGATGGACCAGACAAAATTCAGCAAACCCAGGGAAGCATTCAGCTTCCTTCCCAGTAGATTCTTCTCCTCCTCATCTGCCAGGGCTGGAATTGAGCTGTTGATCATTTATATGAGCAACAACAACAAAAAGGAAATGGAGGGGTGAGTTTGTGGTGGGGGTGGAAAAGGTACTTGGAATACCTCTGTTTGTAGATTAAGCCACTGGCTGTTGGAATGAGGAAGTCACTCTCCCAGGCAGGGTGGGACAGAGAGGTAGCCCAGGGGGGAAAGGAGGTGGCTGAAGGAGCTGCATTCTTGCTGCATTCTTGCTGGATTTCTCCTCCTCTTCTCTAGGAGGAAGATTCAGTTCAGGCTAGATCACACACTACAAAACACTGTTGAACAGAATTCAGGTTCTTGCTGTGGTTTTAGGCCTCCTCTTCCCACCAGAAACCCCTCAAGGGGAAATCCATCCTCCCATTTTATAGGGTGAAGAACTGAGGGTGAATGGAAGGGTGGAAAAGCTCAGCTTGTCCGTAGTACTCCACAGATGAACAGTGAAGTTGAAACTGGAATTCATGATCCCTTACCTCAAGTGCTGGATTGTGTCCCATATAGACACCCCTCAGCCTCTTCTGATAAATCTCCCCCTACCACTCACCCTGGAATGACTCTCTCTTCCTTCCAGGCAGCAGAGCCCTCTGTCCAATGCAGGGTTAAGTTCTGGAAGACAGTCACAGACCCAATGCAGAACCTCAGACTATATGGTCAAGAAGATTTCCGAGCTTTTATTGATGGAAGCCCAGAAAAGGCAAATAACTTGTCCAAGATCACTCAGCTCCTGGACCACCATGAAGAAAGGAGCAGGAAAAAGAACCTAGACCTTCTGATCCCACTTTAAAGTTCCTTCTAGCCCTAAGATTTTGTGATTTCTCGATGCCAATCCAGCCAGCTTTTTCTCTATTCTAGAGCTGCTTTCTTTGTAAAACCCTTGCCCTAAAATCCCCAGGATACCTTGTCTGGCCACTGGCTATGGCTATAATAGCTTATGTTCTTGGTTCTTTGTGGGGATAAGATTCTTTTCAAAGGCATTTGGATATCTATTCAGCAGCTTCATTCCCCTCTTTTTGGCCAAATCCCCTAAGCTTCCCTAAGTCATTACCTTCACACTTCCCTTCTCTTAGGCCCTGTGATTGAGACCAGCACACTTACCTTTTCTTTTCTCCCAGCTAGTGCCTTCTCTACCCAACACTTCTGGTGGAGGGATATATCCTGCCTCCAACTGGGGTACAGAATCACAGGATGTGAAGATGGAAGAATGTTAGGACCAGAGCTGTCTCCGCTAGGCCCCAGGGGGCTGTCCTTTCTCTCTATAGCTTGAGGATTGGAGTGAGTACCAGTGCTCTCGCTCATTTATTGAGAACCAAAGATGCATGTTTCCGTGAGCACCAAGTATGTAGCAGGCACTGTGTAATAGTTTACTTTCCCTTATGTAATCCTTACAAAACAGTCCAGCAAGGTAAGAATTATGCCCATTTAACAGTTTAGGAAGTTTGCCCTAGGTCATACTAATGAGTCCAGGATTAGAAATGAGACCCACATCTAACTAAAAGCCCAAACCCCAGGCATAAGGTGATGGGGAGAGGGGAAAATGGTGGGAAGAAAGAAAATATGTGTGAGCACCATCTTCCTTGACCTCCCTGGATGAGAATCACTGTAAATGATCCCATATCTTTAAATCAAACTTCAGTGAGGAGAGGTCACCGGGCAAGTGGGACAGGAGGCTTAGCTCGCTGATAGCCCTTGATGCACAATCTGCCAGCTCTCAGCCTGTGCATCTGTGATCAGCTGGCTGTGATCTGGAAACTACCTGTCCACACAGGTGGCCCGCCTCTGCTCCCTGGGTTGAGGAAGCAGGAACAAGTGGCAGTGACAGGCAGTGGGCAAGTGTGCTGGGCAGCAGTGGTTGGAGCCCCAGCTAGGATGGACTCTCTCTGGGGCCTGGCTCTGACCCTTTATTTCTGCTGCTGGCAGGCTGGGGCCCCTGGGAACTCTGCAGGTAAGGGGTCAAGAGGGCTCTGTGGGCTTCTGTCTTGACGGGGCTCTGGTTGTGAGTTTGTGTCCTGGCAGCCCTTTGTGAGTGAGTGTAGTTCTCTTGGGCTAATTATAATTAACCATAAAGCTATATGTGAAGTATTACTATTATCCATAAAGAGTATGAAAATGGCAGTGGGTCCTCTTAAGCATGTGTGCCGCTGTGAGACATAAAAACGAACAATGTCATTGAGAGGTTGCTGTGGTTTTCTTTATGAAGGAGGGAGTGTGAGCAAGCGGGAGGAGGGGTGTCAGTGAGGTGCAGGCTGGTGATAAATCTGACTAAAGCCAAAGAATGTGGCTTGGCAAGATTCTAATTCCCCCAAGTTAATCCTTTAAAATGCAGTTTTTGTGTGAAAAGTCTGACTGTCACAGACTGCCTGGGAGGGTGGATTCTGAGAGGCAGGGCTTTTATGAAAGAAGAAAACTAACATTAATTTATAATAGGAACTGTGCCCACCTTGTCACATGCATTATTATTATTTTTTAATGGACTTTATTTTTAGCAGCAGTTTTAGGTTCACAGAAAAATTAAGTGGAAGGTACAGAGATTCCCACGTACCCCTGCCCTCCCCTCCACACACAGCCGCCCCCGCTGTAACACATTGATTGTGTTACAATCAATGAACCATCATTATCTTGCATTTCCTTTTTTTTTTTTCTTTTTTAAAGACTTTATTTTTTAAGAGCAGTTTTAGTTCACAGTAAAATTGAGAGAAAGGTACAGAGATATCCCATATACTCCTGTGGACTCTTTCTAATCCTCACAATAATTCTGTGAGAGAGGTAAAATTCTTTCTCTCTTCCCGCCTCAACGGTGAAGAGACGGAAGTTTACCAGGATTAGGTAACTGATCTGCAGAGGCAGGATTTGACATCACATGGGCCTAACCACTGGAAATACCACCCACTGTGTGCACTCTGATCTACCAGGCTTGTGCTGCACACTTTACATTTAATTTAATTTGATCTTCACAATGAAATAGGGACCCCTAGTTCCATTATACAGATGAAAAGTGCAGACTTGGAGCTGGAAGACTTGGCCAGGGTCACATGGTTGGTAAGCGGCAGAGCAAGCAGCAGAGAGGGGACTCAAACTCATGGTCTGTAGTCCACACTATTTCCTCTCCCCCAGTTTGACTTGAGGAATAAAGCAAGAGAGCTGCAACATTTCGGAGCTGTAGAGACCAGGCTGTGGGCTTTGAGAAGACCCCTATTTTGAGGTTTTCTGTTTGAGGAGACCCCTGGCGGTAAGAGATATCGGTGGGGGGGTCATGAGAACCCTGGAGATGAAGAGGCTATGGGTTTGAGAAGTATGAAGAGGTTTCACAGCAGGATGACACCACAGGCTCCTGGAAAAGGATGAAAATGTGTCAGGGGAGGTCAGTGGTCAGATCCCAAGAACTCAAACCACTATTTGGGCTTCAGTCTATGTGGGCTGACCCAGACAGGCTCTGCTTCCACTATATGCATGTGGGTACAAGCCTCAAATTCTCACTGTATTAAAAAGGTTGCGTGCTCTTGAGTGACTCCTTGAAAGGACATGGTCAGGGAGGGATGCTTAATAACCTTTGCAGGCTTTCCTGTTCTTTTTCTCTTCTGGTCCTTACCCCATAGAAAGTCAGAGATTGGGACCCCTTTTCACAGGGAGGAAATAGAGGCTTAAAGAGGTCTATTGACTGGCCTCACTGGTAGCAGGCAGAGTCAGGATTTGAACCAGTAAACCATCAGATTCTAGAGCTAGTAATAGACCTGGGGATGAAACCCAGTCTCTAGCTTCCTGGCCCTTTCATCATTCACTGGGAGACACAGGAGGTCACACTGGGGACCTGGAGCCCTGTCCTGACACCCTGGGTAGAGGCGGCCACATGGTTCAGTACCTCCTTTGGGTCCTTGGCTACTTTTGAGCCAGTAGCTCTCATGAGAAAATGCACCTACTAAAAAAATTATTTGTTGTTAAAATTATTCCTTGTTTTTCTGATTCAAATTTAACTGGGCACCCTATATTTTTATTTTATAAATCTGGCAACCTCTTTAGCCTACTTACAGAGAGAGCCCCTCCCGGATAGAGAGGAGAGGCACTCTTGTCATTGCATAAGAGATCCTGCAGTAGACTCCACCAGAGTTAAAGAACCCCTTCTGGCTCTCCACACACACACACACAACCTCAAAGGGCAGGTCAAGTGAACAGAGATGTTCTGCCCTATGGAAAAATACTAGTAGCATATCTCTAAAAAGTGGTGTTTTGCCTCTCACCTGGCTCCCTGTTACCTGTGGAAAATGCCTGGTACATTGTTCTGGAGTTCTGGGGTTCCATCTCTGTCTTCTCAGGCCAGTGTTCAGGAGAGACTTGAGCAGAAATGGGAAGCTCCCCCCAATTCTCCTGCCAGAGTCCCCCCAAATTTTGCTCGCTCCTCTCCCCTTTGCAGCAGTCACCATCCCCACTGTCCCTGGAGGTTCCGCTCCCCTAATCCTCCAAGCTACCCCTAAACACAAAAGCACAGATATTTCTTGTGTTTGAAATATTTTTAATTCCATGGGGAAACATTTGATAGAAGAGAAAAGTACCAATGGGAAAGTGTCAAGGATTCTTTCAAAAAGTTCTGAGAATCGTGGTCCCTGCTCGACAGTTCTTGGTTTACATGGACTTTTGCCTTCTTTGCTCCTCCTTGAGGCTGGATCCTGCCCCACAAATTCCCTCTGATGCCTTAAGACCAATAATCAACTGGATTCTGGGGCTTCTTACTTCTAGTGGGCCATTAGAAGACATTAGTCGGGCCAATACTAGTTTCGTGGTTGTCACTTGGGAATCATCTTTCTGATACTACTTCCTTCTTCCTTGTAAATATAGATGAAAAATGGAGTAAAGGCAACTCCTCCCATGCCCCCTCACCTTTCAGCAGTCCCCAGGACATAAACACATGAGTCATGGACTCATGGCTCACAAACTTGTCTTACCCAACACAGGCCCCATCAACCCTGGACAAGGCCCTTTGGTGACAATGAGCCGCACAGAAGTGCCTGCTGTGACTCTGAGGGTCAACATAAGCTCAGAGGGAACCTCCCAGACCCCTAACCTCTCTGAGACCTCTGTGCCAAGCCATATCCCTTTGGAAACTCAAACCCCGGGCACCCAGACATCTGATAGGACCTTAATCCCAGCCAGTACCATCTCAGAAGCAGCAACCAGGGAAACCAAAACCATACTTCCTGCAACGGAGACCAGGGCTCTCACAAAAATAGCACCTTCCAAGTTCATGGTTGAGATCACCTCTCTTATGGAGACATCAGCCACAAGTGGCAGCCCCTCAGGAACTGGAATGACCACAGTTGAAACTGTTATACATAGTGATCTCTTAGAAGCCATCTTTCACACCCTTTGTACTGATGACAGCTCTGAAAAGACAAAGAAGATCACAATGGACACCTTGACATTGGCTTACACCTCTGCAGAAGCCAGGGCCCTGGCCTTGGAGAGCAACTCAGTTCCAGCCATCACCATTTCACAAACCCTGTCACCTGACATCACTTCTCCACCTAAATTCTTGGTTGCCAGCACTGATACCAACATTGAGGTTGTCAGTTGCAATGTTACAGAAATTGAAACATATGCCATCAACTCTGGGACCTCAGACATAGATCATAGCCCCACAGGAGGAAAGACTTTGTTCACCCCTGAGATGTCAGCTTTGCCTGACTTCACTGAAGCAAAATCATACCTCACTGGGACCACAACCTCTTCTGAGACCTTGTCAACAGCCGGCACCACAGAATCAGCCACACCTGATACCACAGTTGAGACCATACTCCCAACCAACAGCACCACAGGAAGAGAGACAATGGCAGCCAAGGCCACCACCTCCAGTGGGACTTTGGTGACAATCAATATGAACCCTTTGGAAAAAACTTCAACCCTCTCTGTTGAGATAACAAGCCACAACAAAGTCTCAGGAGCAGTTACAATCTCTACAGAGGCTGGGTCAACAGTGGGCAAAGCAACTTCCCCTGCTGGTTCCTCAGCTATAGTCTACAGCCTCTCTGGAATAGCCAACACCAAAAACTCCACCTCCTTAGAGACTTCTACCACAGATAGCATAACCAGTGGGACTGTCCCCACTAGCAGGAGCCCTCTTTCATCTATCCATTTGACTGTGGCCAACAACAGCCAAGAAACAGAGATCACCTTAGCCAAGACGACAGGCTCAGCAAAGACCTCAAACACAGCCAGCACAGCTGGAGGAAAGCCCCCAACAACTATACTTACCACTGCTGGGACAAGGTGGACCACAAAAACTACTACAGGTAAGTGACTTCCCCATATGTGATCTTTGGGAATTTGGAATTTAGAGTCTCCAAAATGTCTACATGGTTAAGATATGGAGACAAAGAAAGGATCTGGGAACCTATTCTGAGGCTGATGTCGCCTCTTTATGATCTTCTGGTGGCTCTTGCTAAAATCACTAATAAGTAGAGTTACGGTGGTGTATGAAAGGAGCAAGGGGTTAGAAATCCAGAAAAATGGTTTGAGATCTTAGCTCTGCCCGTAACAACCTGAGTGACCTTGGACAGTTTCCTCTCCCTCTCTGGGCCTCGGTTTCCCTGCCAGGAAGGGTTGCAATGAATGAACAATGAAGTCCTTTTCAGCTCTGCCTTTCTATGAAGTTAACTGTTAAGTAACTACTGTGCAGCAGGTGAGGCCACAAATTTTATTTAAAAGACACAGCCCTCATGCTCTGGAAGCCTTGGGTTCAACCAGAGCCACATAGATGAATACCACGTGGGCATCTGTCCCAAGTTGCTGCCCTATGAGCAGCTGAGATCCCATGAAAGTGGGGCTCACTGAATGTACTTGCTGGGGCTGGTGCCATAGATGATAACTTAAAATAAATAAATAAATTGGGTGAAAGTTTGGGAGTTTAAAGTGACATCTCTGAGACAACAGATACTTCTCAGGGAAGAAGTCCCTTGTCAGAGGCTGCTTGGTTAGCCCAGGTCCTGGTCAGCCTACGCCTTCTACCTCCATTTTCCATCCCTCTGTCTTTGTGCCTCATCCCTGAGGTATCCTCATCTTGCCCTGCATTCCTGGGGAGGTGAAATCAAAATATTAATCATGACAACGTTAGTGAATTTCTTTTATATCCCAGGCAGAGGTGATATAAAAATATTTCACAACCAGTAAGCATAGACACCAGCTGAATGTTCTCTCTGATGCCAGTCTGTGTACCATGAGCTTTGCATATGTTATCTCCTCTAACTAAACCTTCCAAACCACCTTATGAGGTAGCTATTATTGCCCCATTTGACAGATGAGAAAAAAACATTTAAAGGTGGTAAAAAGAGAGCAGTGAGATTCGAAATGATGCCAAAACTCATAATATCCTATTGTGCTTTTATTTTTAAAAGCTCAATTTATTACTATATTTTTATTTTAAAATGTTTTCTTTATTACTTGTTGATTAGATGATACATTCACATAATTTAAAATTCAGTAGATACAAAAGGGTATACCATACACTGTCTCTCTCCCATGCTGTCCCCAACTACCCAGTTTTCCTTACACACCTAACCGATGGTATCACTTTCTTGTGAATCTTCTTATGGACATGAAATATATATTTGGAAGCAAAAAAAAAAAAAAAAGAATGAATGATTTACACACACACACACACACACACACACACACACACAAACCAATAAAGATATAGATAGCTATCTTAACATCTTTCTTTTGATGCAAGGGAAGTGTACTATAAAAACGGATCTCTGAGATAAACTTTTTTCCCATGGTTGCTCAATATTCCATTTTGTTTTACCATAATTTATTCAACCAGTCCTCTATAGAAGGACATTTAGGTTGTTTCCAGCATTTTGTTATGACAAATGGTGCTGCAGTAAGGAGTACATTTTTTACACTTGTGTTATTTTCTGTAGAATAATTTTATAGGAGTAAAATTACTGGATTGATTCTAATAGTATTCTGATAGAAAGAAATGATAGAAAGAAAAGGTGTCAGGTAGAGGCAAGCAGATTAGGCCTCAATAAAAGACACAGAATTTGCCTACAGAGTTGCTAAATCGGGAAGGCTGGATTAAAAGGCCTTCACCAATTTAGAGCTGGAAGAACAGGCAGAGGTCATCCGTTTAGAGAGCTAGCCTTTCTCTGGCATTCTCCCCAGCTGGAATCTTTGCTAACAGCTTAGTCAAGGACCTCCAAGCCTTGAGAATATTCTAGATTCACTTTTATTTCTCCTTCCTCACACTACTCTTCTAACTTCTCCAAATGTGGACGGGGCCTTCAGCTATCATTTACTTCACTCTTGTTGGGAAGACACTGTAATGGGTCCAGTTATTAGAGAAAGAGAATTCTTTTTCTCTTTGTAGTGAATAAATGTAAGATACTATGAAAATACAGACATGTTTATAAGTGAAAGTGAGCACTTATATGTGGAGGAGAGACAGAGGCTGGGTCGCACAGTTCACGTCTTGATTCCTGAACTGATTTTCCCATATCTTCATCTTCCTTCTATTCTCAACTTGCAGATGGGAATGGAGGCTTCCTCCTCCTGCGGCTGAGTGTGGCCTCCCCAGAAGACCTCACTGACCCTCGAGTGGCAGAGAAGCTGATGTACCACGTGAGTGGACACTTTCTGGACCAGAGCAGGAAAGGAGAGAAAAAGGTTCTTGGGGACTCTAGGAAGATCTGCAGGATACAGAACAACTGTTACATTGTGAGGATAATAGTTTCTTATGGAGCATTAGGAGCTAAATCTAAAGATCCCTGCCTGGCTTCGCTTCTGCCTGTTTTTCCTGAATTCTGAATTCTTCTCTGTTATGTAAAAATTCTTTCTCTCATCCCCAATTTCCTCAGGTTCGTGGAAGGTCAAGTCTTTTGGCTCTGGGAGAAGGTCAATGATATTAGTGGGCAGATAGGCAGGACTTCTGGTTGCAAGTGGCAGAAACCCAATTTGCTATAGCTTACATAGAAAACCAAAGTATTGGCTGAGAAACCTAGAAGTGGCTGGATCTAGCAGCTCAAACATGATCATCAGGATTTTCTCTTTCTCTTTTTCTCTCAGCTCTGCTCCTTTTATTATTCAGAGTCTCTATAGATGTAAGGAAAGGTGGCTATGGCAGCCCTAGATTGACAAAGCACTTCCGTCTTCTGCAATCTTCATGTTATACTAGGGAAGAACTGATCTTATTGGCCTACCAGGGCTGCCATGACTGACACCTCAATCTGAACCACATGGAATGGGAAGGTTAAGCCCCAAAGGCATAAAGATGCTAAGCAAAAAAACGAAAACAAAAATAAATAAATAAGTAACAGTATGCTCTATATGGGGACCAAGACTGAAATATATTTGTACAAGTTGGGAAAATTTTCCCTATACCCAGATTACTGGAAAAAGCTTCTAGTGGTAGAATTCTGGGGTCAGAGCTTTTGGGGATGGTGTGAATCACTGGCAGGTTAGAATGGGTCAGTTTGGCCTAGTTCTTGTACCCACTTCTTGTTGCCAAAGGATGGGAAGAGGTAATATTTGGGCCCTTGAAGTTCTCTCAGTGGGAGGGGGATCCATCATGACTCCCATAATAAGGAGTTTCCTGAATGTGGCACGGGGATTTTGAAGCAGGACAGCCAAATAAATGACAAATGCCCCTGCATATGATACTCAAAGTACCAAGTGTGAGTTCTAGTTGAAGAGGGAAGCCGGGGTCAAGTCAGTTCTGAGCCCTCAACACTGGAAAGTATGTCAGGTATCAGAAAGAAGCCAGGGAGATAGGAGCAGGCCGGGTGCTGAGGTACAGGAACCAGGCTGTGTGAGTGTTGGCTTTCAGTTTATGTTGGGGGCTGACCACTGGCATAGGACTCAGGGGTCAAAAAACAACAAACTTTGGAGCCAGATAGATCTGGGTATGAATTCCAATTACTATATATGTAACCTTTGGTAAGTTACTCCATATTACTTTCCTTTCTTGTAAAATGAGGCTAATACTACCTGTTCTACAAGGTTACTGTGAGGTTTAAAGGACTTAATGTGCATAAAGTATCTCACCCATGTCCAACCTGCAGGGGGCTCAGGAAGTCTTGCTGGCCTCCTCATGTATTCTCTCCTACTGTCCCTTCCTGACCTTGGTCTGTGGAGAACTCATGGACCAGATGGGTAGAAATACTCACTTGCTTCTTTTGCCTTCCAGCTACGGCATGAGCTGCACACCCTCATGCCTCCAATCCAAGTCTCTCTGCTGCGTGTCAAGAGGGATTAAAGAACATCAGCTTCAGGGATGACCATGTGCCAAAGTGGGGCAGTGTGCCTGCAGTCTGGAACCCATCACAGACTGGAGACATGTTACTACACCAAGATGTGCCTCGAAGTTTCCCACAGATGTCAGCTGGCTTGATCCCTTACCCCAGATATGGCAGTGGGACCCTGGCTCACACATGCCTGAGTGTATGCATGTGGGAAGGGGGGCTTCTGTTCCAGAGATGTCCTTAGACTTCCCTTGGCACATGTGTTGTGTTTCCATAAAGAATGGCCCAATCACCCATCTGTCATCCACTGTGTGCTTCCATACTACTTTAAAAACACACTCAGTGCGGTCCAGAGGTTCTCTATTTGACTTGTGTGTTTCTGACATTTTTATGATGCAGAGATTTTGTGTATCATTGCTGCCACCTTCCTCCTTCATGCTTCCCTGGTTCTCGGTTTGGACCTTGATTACAGCACTCACTGAGGCTGGCACTGGAGCCTGTTCAACCATGAGCTTCTTCAGAGCATAGACCATATTTGTTTATTTCTGTATCCCTTGAACTGAGCAGAGTGCCTGGCCTATAGTAGGATCACAGAGAATGTTTGTTGAATTGACTTGAATTTCAAGTTTCAGACACAAGCAGATTTGAAAGAAAATCTGCAATACTCAATTATTTTTTCCCCATAGCTCATAAATCACATTATTATTATTTTTTAATTTGATGTAGCTTTTTTAATTGTAAAACTTTCTTATGAATTTAAAAAATTGAAAAACTCAAAAAGACCAAGAAAAAAAGAAGAAATAGAAAGAGGAGGGGAAGAGAAATAAAAAAAAAATTGTAAAAGCTCACCTTTTCTGTACAACTATCATTAATGTATATACTCAATGTCTCCACTTGGTCTGAGATACTTCACATTCAACATTTCTAAAATTAAGTCCTAATCTTTTCTCCTAAACCTGCTATGTATGCCTGCATCTTCCTTATCTCAATTAATATCAATTGAATCTTTCAGTTAGTTGAGCCAAAATAGAGAAATAGAGGAATATTCTATACACTTTGTATTCAATTCATCAGAAAATTCTGTTGGCTCTACTGTCATCAAAATATGCCTAAAATCTGAACCCTCCTCATCATGTCAATTGTTCTCACTCTGGTCCAAGCTGCCATCATCTCTCACCTGGATTACTAACACCTTCCAGCAGGTCTCCCTGTTTCTTCCTTTGTCTCCCACCCCCAGTCTAGTCCCAGTACATCAGCCAGAGCTGTCTTTTCATAATGTAAGGCAGATCATTCGACTCCTTTGCTCCAAACCCTCCTATTCCATTTATAGAAAAAGCAAAGTTTCTAAAATGACCTGCAAAGTTGTACATGACCTGCACCCCTCTGTTAGCCTCCTTAATGTCACTGCACTGCAGCCACACTGACTTTTTTGCTGTTTCGTGATTGCATCGGGCCTCGAATACATGCTCTTGCCATGGGATTTTTGCAAGTGTTGCTCAGTCTGCTTAGAATGCTTCTCCTCCAGATATCCACTTGGCTAATTTCTTCACCTTTTTACCTTCTCAGTGGGTCTAACTAACCACCCTCCTCTGCTTCAATTTTCTTCGTAACACTGATCACAACCTAAAATAATATACATTTTTTTGTCTTGCTATTATCTGTGTTTCTCAACTAGAATGAAAAAGTTGTCTCTGAAGTATCCCCAGTATCTAGGACAGTGCCTGGCACATAAAAGGTGCTCAGTAACTATTTGTTAAATGAATGAAGGAAACAACAAAATAATTTGGATAGTGCATTGAATAAGGAGAGTATGTGAATTCACTTGACCCCTCCTCTTGCAGAGTGGGGCAGAATGAGTCTTATAAAGTAGATTAGACAAAAACAATGTAAACTTTCATCCCAGCATATTTATTGAGTGCGTATGTTGTGGGGGACTCAAAGATGTTTCTTCCGATGGGGATTAAAGTTAGCAGGGCAAGTTAGACACATACAGAAATAACAAACCGAAAGAACTCACTTATACCACATGTGACAAAACCAGAATGTCTTTAATATTCAAAGAGCTCTTACAAAGCAATAAAAAGGCAAATATGCTAGTAGAAAGGTGACCAAATGGCAATGACAGGCAAATCACAAAAGAAGAAATATCAGTGCCTCTTTTCCGTGGGAAAAAAACCCCCTTTAACTACATTAGCAAAACAAGTAAATTAATACAGTGTGATATTGCTTATCGTGTGTCAATAGGTAAAGATTTATAAAAATTATAACATTCATATTAATGAGAATCTGAAAAAAAGGTCACTCAGACACTGCCAGTATGAATAAAATTGGTACAACTTTTCTGGAGGACTATTTGACTATCTGAAGCCTTAAACATATACATTCCTTTTAACTCATCAATTTTATTCCTACAAGTTTATCTTAAGAAAATAATTTAAAATTTATGCAAAGATCAATAAATAAGTATATTCAAAGATAAATAAATATATGTATGATATCAGATAGGTTAGACTTAATGGAGTGATCACTTTGTAAGGCATATAAATGTCTAATCACTATTAATATACTTGAAACTAATATAATATGGTATGTTTCCTGCAAATTAGAAAATAAATTAATTTTTTTAAATGTTCATTACAGAACTATTTAAACAGCCAATAAAAGAAAAAGACATAATAAAACACAAATGAGATATCCCAGTGTAGCCATTTTTAATAATAGTGTTATTATATATAATCTATAGACATGTTAATGAGATGTATATTAACGGGTAAGAAGTTCATGAAATATTATTCTGTTCTCTTTTATTTTCTTAAGATGGAACCATCCTTTTTTTTTTTTTTAACTCCAAGATATCCTTCACACTATATTCTGAGCTTCCTCTCTAAAATCAAAGCTAGTTTTGTTCCTACCTGCAGGATTATAACTGCAAGTTTGAATACAAGGGTCTTTGTGACACACAGCCTTGGCTAATTTTCTCAGCTCCTTGTCCTATGGCCCCGTCTCCTGTATCCTATGTTCCTTACACAGAGAACTTCTCACTACTTCCCAGTCACTCCTGCTTTGATCCAGAGTGTTTGCACATCATGATTCCTGTTCCTGGAATGTCACCCTCACTCCCACTCCCTTCATCTGAAAAACTCCTATTTATGCTTAAAAACTCAGTTCATTCAGCACCTCCTCATGATGGCTTTCCTCAAATTCCCTAAGGAAGAGTTAGTTTCTTAGTCTCCTTATGTTACTATTATAGTGCTTAACATGCTATATCATGATTACAAGTTTGTTAAATCATACTTGCTTCAGGACAAGCACCATATAGTATTCATCTCCAGAGCCACAAGACCTAGCACAGAACCCTGCACATAGAGGGCCACTCAAACATTTGCTGAATGACTGAGATGTTGGGCCATGTGAGTAGAAAATCACTGAGCTCTGAAAGTTAAGAAAATAGCATTCAACGTTGAAGTCAAGCAAAACAAATTTAATGATATAATTATTATTAAGCTACCCTATAATTAGGCATGAATAGAATACAGTTTGCATAAGTCACTACAACATCGCTGTTATATAAATCCAATTCTTAAAAAGTTTTTTTTTGTTGCTTTGTGCTTATTCAAATCAGTGATACCTAATAAAGTAGGTAATTTAATCTTAATTGCATACATATAAAGACACATGTACATATAATGCTGATTACTGTTATTATTAAAAGCCAAGAGAATTGTAAAATATGGGGGACACCAATTAGAAGCATTTAGGAGTTAAAGTTATGTGTGTGTGTGCTTGTGTGTGTGTTTGTGTATGTGTTCGTGTATGTGTTTGTGTGTGTGTGTGTTTTGGGGTGTGTGTGTGTGTGTGTGTGTGTGTGTGAGAGAGAGAGAGAGAGAGAGAGAGAGAGAGAGAGAGAGAGAGAGAGAGTTAGTTGTTACTGGAGATGACCAAAATAAGTGGAAGTAATGCTGTAAAACCAGCAAGAACCAGAAGTGCCTGGAGAAAATTCTCCAGTTATTTAAGATTCAAAGTATGTGCATATCAGGTGAAAATGCCACATATTTTATAAAAACAATGGTGGATGTGGACCTAAACAAGATAGTCTGTCTAAAGTCACCTGTGATTCAGCATGAACTCCCAAGGCAAAAATGCAAGGCCATGATGAGAACAACATGTGGTAGAATTTTTCTGACAAGAGACTTTAACTGTAGTTTCTACCAGAGCCAGTCCTTTCTTTATTCCTTGTGAGGGGGACTGGCCACCAATTAATGGAAAGCAGTGAATAGTAAGTAATCCCATGGGTGTCCCCCAAATTAAAATTAGCAGGCATTATTTTTTGTTATCAATAAATATTTACATTGGCATATCGTTATTATTTGTAATTCTGGTCATTAAAAGCTGCTTGCCTCAGGCCCACAGGTTGTTTCTGGAAGGCTCCTTTGAGAGTAGGGAGGGATGGGCAAGGGAATCTATGTCTCTGGCCCAGCATCCCCCCAGACAGCTCCCTTTGCCTCCCAGTGCCCACTGAGGATATCTCAACTACCTGCCAGCAACCAATGGTGGGTTGGGTGGTCTGCTTCCTCCTCTCTACCAAGCAAACACATGACTTAAGCCCTGAAGAAGAGTCCACTAGTTCTGCATTTCAGGGGCATAAGTGACAGAATCCAAACCATACAGAGCCAGGGAGTGAGTTGATAAAAATCTGCAGTTGTGTCTTTGATCTAACTGCACCATAACAAAGAGGCCCTTCCTTCCTAGTCAGAGGGTGACTTGCCCCCAGAGATGCTGTCTTCCTTTCTAATGACACTCTTTCTCTACATGCCCAGCGACTCAGCTGTTTTGACCGGGTTGCCAAATAAAATATAGGCCACCATTTAAATTAGAATTTCAGATAAAATATGAATGCTTTATAAAATATATGGATGTCCCAAATATTTCACAAGACATCTGCATACTAAAAAATTATTTATGGTTTATCAGAAATTCAAATTTAACTGGGCTTCCTGTATTTTATTTGCTAAATCTGACAATCTCATTTTCTTCTTTCTTTCCTTCCTTCCTTCCTTCCTTCCTTCCTTCCTTCCTTCCTTCCTTCCTTCCTTCCTTCCTTCCTTCCTTCCTCTCTCTTTCTCTCTCTCTCTCTCTCTCTTCCTTCTTTTAATTTAATTTAATATAATTTTTTATTAAGTTTATTGGGGTAACATTGGTTAATACAATTATATAATTTTCAGGTGTACATTATAATTTGATATCTATATATTCTGTTGTGTGTTTACCACCCAAAGTCAAATTTCCTTCAGCTACCATATATTTGATCCCCTTTACCCACCTCCCCCTCCCCCATCTCCCTATGTTTGACCCCCTTTACCCCATCTACCTCCTCCCTCCTCCCCCATTCCCTGCCCCCTGGTAACCACTAGTCTATAGTTCATGTCCATGAGTCTCTATTTGTTTGTCTTGTTCATGTGTTGCTTTTTGTTTATATACCACATATAAGTGATATCATGTGATTTTCAACTTTTTCTGTCTGGCTTATTTTGCTTAGCATAATTATCTCGAGGTCCATCCATGTTGTCGCAAATGGCAGTATTTCATCTCTTCTTATGGCTGAGTAATATTCCATTGTGTATATGTACCACAGCTTCTTTAGCCAATCATCTATCGTAGGACATTTCGGTTGCTTCCATGTCTTGGCCACTATGAATAATGCTGTTATAAACATCGGTGTGCAAATATATTTTCAGATATGAGTTTTCAAGTCTTTGGGGTAAATGCCTAGTAGAGGGATTGCTGGATCATATGGAAGATCAATTCGTAGTTTTTTAAGGAATCTCTATACTGTTTTCCAAAGTGGTTGTACCAATTCGTAGTCCCACCAGCAGTGTATGAGAGTTCCTTTTTCTCCACATCCTCTCCAGAATTTGTTATTACTTGTCCTATTGATAAACGCTATTCTAACAGGTGTGAGATGGTATCTCATTGTGGTTTTGATTTGCATTTCTCTAATAGTTAATAGATGTTGAGCATCTTTTCATATATTTGATGGCCATTTGTATGTCCTCTAGGGAGAAATGTCTGTTCAGGTCCTCTGCCCGTTTTTTAATTGGATCATTTGTTGTTGTTGTTATTGTTGTCAATGAGTCATAGGAGTTCTTTGTATATTTTGGATATAAGGCTCTTATCAAAGGCATTGCTTGTAAATATATTTTCCTATTCAGATGCTTCTCTCTACCTTATTGACAGTTTCTTTTGCTGAGCAGAAGCTTTTTAGTTTGATGCACTCCTAATCATTCAGTTTTGCTTTTACTTCCCTTGCCTTTGAGGTCAAATTTATAAAATCTTCTTTAAGTACAATGTTTTCTTCTATGTTTTCTTCTATGCATTTGATTGTTTCTTACATTCAGGTCCTTAATCCATTTTGGTTAATTTTGGTGTGTGGTGATAGACAACAGTCTAGCTTCATTCTTTTGCAGGTGGCCTTTCAGTTTTCGCAGCATCGTTTATTGAAGAGGCTTTCCTTTCTCCACTGTATGTTTTTGGCTTTTTTGACAACCCTACTTTAAATGCCTCCTCTCCCACCAGCGTCTCCACATCCTCTTTTCTCCAAATCCATAGGTTTCCTTCTGCTGTAGCAAACCTCCAGCCTTCTCTTAGGCTTTGGACCTCTCAACTGCTTCTGGTAGGATTGCCCATTACACATATTCTGTTTTCATGCTCCCCCTCCATTGCTCCATTGGAGGAGAAAAAACTTAGTGTCTGAAAGTAGACGAAGAGAGAAAGGACTTTGCATTTGGGGTGGACTTGCTCCCTGTTTGCCACCTTGCTTTTGTTCTTTTGACACAAAGTATCTATAACAATCATGTTTTTAAAAAAAATTATTGGGGTGATATTCATAAAATCAAATAAGTTTCAAGGGTACAATTCAACTATATGTCACATATATATTGCATTGTGTGTTCACCACCAAAAGTTACATTTCCATCACCAAATATTTGACCCCTTTTACCCTTATCCACCTCCCTATAACAATCATGTCTTGCATAGCATGAGTTAATCCTTTGCCAAGAGTCCTCACCGGTTTTAGGATAAGATGTAACTACTGGACCTTAAGCTAAAAGAGAGCCTTCCCTCCCTGACCTTGAGTCATATTACAAAGTCCTCATCACCTAACTTGTCTTGAGATTGCAGTGATCAGGGCCAAGGCAGTCTCATCAGTCTACCGTGCTTGCTTGCACCATTCCTCCTTCCTTGCTTTACATCCTCTTCTTTCTAACTGCTGAACAATGCACCCCCACCCCATCTCTCTCCAGTGGCTTATGCGCTTAATTCTTTTTTTAAAATAAATTTATTTATTTAAATTAGTTTCAAGTATACAGTACACTGGTTAGACATCTATATTGTTCATAAAATGATCCCCCCAATTGCTCCCTTTCTTCCCTGGCCCTCCACTTAGCCATCATATTAATGCTAACTGCATTCCCTGTGCTGTGCTCCTCATCCTTGTACCCAGCTATCAACTACTAATTTGTACTTCTCTAATCTTTAATTCTTTTTATTTAAAATTTTATTATTATTTTTAAATTAGTAAGCTTCATTTTTTGGAATAATTTTATGCTCACAGCCAAAGTGAGCCAAAAGCACAGAAAGTTTCTAAATATCTTCTCCCCTGCCCCATACACAACCTTCCCACCTACCAACATTCTCCAGCAGTGGTGTTGTACATTCTATGGGTATGGACAAATGTATAATGACATGTAACCACTTTTGCAGTATGGAGTATTTTCACTGCCCTAAAAATTCTCTGTGCTCTTTCTATTCATTATTACCTCCCCCACCCCCAATCCCTGGCAACACTGATCTTTGTTTTACTATCTCTATAGTTTTGCCTTTTCCAGAATGTCATATTTGGAATTATAAGATACATAGCTTTTCCTTCATGTCTTTTCATGGCTTGATTCAAAGCTTATATCTTTTTAGTGCTGAAAAATATTTTATTGTCTGATGTACCATATCTATTTATCTATTCATCTACTGAAAAACACCTTGGTTACTTCCAAGTTTTAGAAATTATAAATAAAACTACTATAAACATATATGTACAGGTTTTTGTGTGGACATAGTTTTATACTCTTTGGGGTAAATACGAGGGATGTGATTGCTGGATCATATGGTAAAATGTTTAATTTTGTAAGAAATAGCCAACTGTGTTCCAAAGTGGCTACACCACTTTGCATTCTGAGCAGTAATGAAGGAGTTTCTTTTGCTCCATGTCCCTACCAGCATTTAGTGTTGTCAGTGTACCAGATGCTGGCCATTTTAATAGGTATGTAACGGTATCTCGTTGTTTTAATTTGCAGTTCTCTAATGACGTAGCATTTTGACATCTTTTCATATGTTTACTTGCCATCTGTATATCTTACCTGGTGAAGTCTATGCTCAGGTCTTTTGCTGATTTTTTAATCAGGTTGTTCATTTTCTTATTGTTAAGTTTTAAGAGTCTTCTGTTTATTTTGAATAATAGTTCTTTATCAGACATGTCTTTTGCGAATATTTTCTTCCAGTCTGTGGGCCGTGTCCTCATTCTCTTGATACTGTCTGCCACAGAGCAGAATTTTGTAATTTTAATGAAGTCTCGCTTATCAGTTCTTTCTTTCATGGATCATGACTTGGAGTTGTATATGAAAAGTCATCGCCATACGCAAGGCCATTGAGGGTTTCTCTTATGTTATCTTCTAGGAGTTTTACATTTAGGTCTATGATCCACTTGAGTTAACATTTGTGAAAGTTGTAAGGTCTGTGTCTAGATTCATTTTCTTGCATGAAAATGTTCAATTATTCTTATATCAATTGTTGAAAAGGCTATCTTTGTTTCACTCTGTTGTCATTGTTTCTTTGTCATAGATAAGTTGACTATATTTATGTGGATGTATTTCTGGATTCTATTCTGTCCCATTGATCTATTTATCTATTATTTTGCCAACACAACACCATCTTGATCATTGTAGCTTATAAAGTACTTAAATAAGTCTTGACACTGGGTAGTATAGGTTTTATTCTTTAATATTGACTTTATTCTTTAATATTGACTATTCTGGGTTTTTCAACCCTCTAAATAAACTTTAGAATCACTTTGTCAATATCTACAAAAAATCTTGCTGGGATTTTGGTTGGGATTGCACTAAATATATAGATCAAGTTGAGAAGAACTAATATCTTGACAATATTGGGTCTTCCTATCCATGAACATGGAATAGCTCTCCATTTATGTAGTTCTTTGATATCTTTCACCAGAGTTTTTAGTTTTCTTTATATAGTTATTATACATGTTTTCTTAGAGTTATTTAATTCTGGGGGTGGGCAATATAAATGGTAATGTGCTTTTAATTTCAAATTCCATTTGTTTATTGATGTCATATAGGAGAGCAAATGACTTTTATTTATTAAACTTGTATCCTGCAACCTTGCTAAAATCATTATTTGTTCCATTTTTTTAAAAATCAGTTTGGATTTGCTACATAGATGATCATATCATCTGTGAACAATGATAGTTTTATTTCTTCCTTCCCAAACTGTATATCTTTTATTTTATTTCCTTTTTTTTGTATTATTGAATTAGTTAGGATTCCCAATATGATGTTGAAAAGCAATGCTGAGAGGGGACATTTTTGCCTTCTTCTAATTTTAGCTGGAAAGCTTTGAGTTTCTCACCATTAAGTATGATGATAGCTGTAGGTACCCCCCCAATTCCCCTACCACCCCCCCACTTCCACCTCTGACCCATGGATGTTGCCTTTCCCCATTAAGAACTGGATCTCTAAAGGCGGGGTGTACTCTCCCACACACTTGTGGTGTGCACTGGGGCCTGGTGTACCCGGGACTAGGTATACCCAGAGCCTGGCACCCCGGTGCACTCGGGGGGCCTGGCACACCTGGGGCCTGGCATACCTGTGATATGGTCTGTGGCTCCACCTGGGGCACTAACCCAGATCCTTCTGCATGCAAAGCAGACGCGCTAACCACTACACTATGGAGCCGCCCCCAGCAGTAGGTTTTTATAAGTTAAAAATTTTTAAAAATTGTAAATTATAGTTGACATACAACATATTAGTTTCAGTTGTACTACATGGTGATTAGACACTGATGAAGTCAGCACCCCAATAAGTCTGGTACCCATCTGACATCATACAGATCTTCTAAAAGAAATCTGAGGAAGATCCCCTTGATTTCTAGTTTGCTGAGAGTTTTTATCATAAATGGATGTTTAATTTTATTAATGCTTTTTTTTTTGCATTGATAGGATCATGTGATTTTTCTTATTTAGTCTGTTGATGTGATAGATTACATTAATTGATTTTTGCATGTTTGAACCAACGTTGCACACCTGGAATAAATGCCACATGGTTGTGGTACATAATTCTTTTTATTTGTCATTTCCAATTTGCTGATTTTTTTTGAAGATTTTTGCATCTAATTTTATGAGAGAGATTATATATAGTTTTCTTTTCTTATGATGTCTTATTTTGGTTTTGGTATTAGGGTAATGATGGTCTTATAAAAGCAGTTAGGAAGCATCCTCTCTGTTTCAATCTTCTAAAAGAGATTATAGAGAATAAGTAGAATTTCTTCCTGAAATGCTTGGTGGAATTCACTAGTGAACCCATTTGGACTATGTGCTTAATTCTTGGTAAATAAATGCTGGGATTAAATGAATGTGGTTTAATATGGAGACAAGATTACATTTGAGGGCCTTTGAGGGTAAAGCCACAGTTTCCTATGTATGGGAGGGGCTTCACCTGCTGGGAGAAGTCATTCTCTATGTAAGGCAGGCAGTTTGGCTCCCTGCTCAGATCAAAGATTATGTTTCTGTGGGAACTTCCTCCAAGACCACTACTCACTCACCTACAAGAGTGAGCCTGAGCACTAGGTTCCTATCATGTGACCCCCGCCCTGTGGCTGTACTTGATTGGGCCAGAGATGAACAACTAACTGTAATTTGGACCAATCAGATTCTCTCTTCAGGGGTTTGGTATTTAGGAATAAGAGGCAATTACCCAGTTTTTGCGTAGAGTTGAAATTGAAGTACCTTGGACATAGGAGTTGTGGACCAACTCTTGTTGGAGTAGTTACACAAGAGAGGTGTAAAATTCTGCCTGCTAAGGGAGAAAGGTGAGGTGGAAACTGATCGAGTTGCTGGGACCAAGCACACAGAGTGGGGTTGAGGGGCTGTGGGGTAGAGATGCTCAGAAGACTCTTCCTGGAGCCCCAGGAAAAGACAGGGAAAGTGTGGGGGTATCACTACTATTCTCTTCAGAGGACCGGGCCTCAGATTGTGTTGGGGTGAGGAGAGGAAGGTGCTGTGAGGGCGGAAGAAAGGATCCAAGTCAGGGCCGGAGCAACCAGTTCCCAACATGGAGTACTGAAGTCTGAAGCAAGACTGGATCCTGCCTGCCTCTGCTCCTCATCCCCCTGCCCGGCCCTTCAGCTACCAGAGGAAAATCATGAATGGAACACATGGCTTTGCAAACACAAAAAGGCAAAGACTTTATTTAAATAGATTTTAACTAGAAGTAAACTGGAGAGTTTTATGTGCAAATGAATTTTGGTTTTTAACCTAGAGCCATCACCCTATTGTGTGTGTGTGTGCATGTGTGTGTGCGCACGCGCGCGCGCGCGTGTGTGTGTGTGTGTGTGTGTGTGTTTGTATGTGTGGGTCAGTGTCTTCCTTGTGGGTATGTTTCTGTGGCAATCCATCCATTTATGTAGTAGGTCTTTATGTCCTCTTCCTGTATGATTCTGTGTCTACTGATAAGATATGCTCTTATCTTTTTAATTATTAATTTTCATTATTCATTCTCTTTGAAGAATCATGTAACCTTCAGTCACTTTCTTTTTCCCAATCTTTCTAAAGCAAAAAGGTGCCTGGAAGTGGGTGGTGGAGGCTGGGGTGGGTCTTGAGGTATCTTAGACAACAGTTGCCCCCTTGGGATAAGGCCTCAGCTTTCTGAGTCCAGGGGGTAGGAGCACCGGGTCCTGTAGCTCCAGAAGCGCAGGACCACAAACACCATGGTCCCCAGCAGCAAGAGGACACCCAGGGTCCCAAAGAGAATCCCAAAGACAGCGCTGAGTTTCATGCTCAGGTGCTCGCAGCGATCTCCCCAGGGCGTGTAGATGGAGAAGGGCACACAGCTGGGGACAGAGAAAGAGATCGCAATTAGTAAGGGGGAGGAGGGTCCTTAGCCTCACCACCCCCTCCTCCGGGGGACAGAGGAGGCTTTTCACAGGCTCCCTTTTAGGGAAAGAGGCAGAATCAGTCCTGAGGCAGAGCTGAAGCAAGGCAAGGTGATGTGAATTTACCTGGTGTCAGCTCCACCAGGACAGCCGGGTGGGTGCTGGGTGCTGGCTGGCCACAGGTGAGCTTGAGCTGTCATAAGACCCCACCCTTGGCTCCACCCATCCCCTCTTTGGCTCTGGGAGGGAAGAGGGCTGGGAGGGTCAGGTGGAAGGAGGGCACTGATGTGACAAGAGGGCTCCGGCAACTCTGCCCTTCTCCTCCTTAGCAGGCCTGCAGACTTAGTGCACTCCCCTCCCAGGAGCCCTTCAGACTATTGATGAACCAAGGAGACACAGGGTGACAGTTTGAGGGGGACCCTGCCTGGTACTCTTAAGAAGGGGTGGGGCTTGACCTAGACACAAAACATCGGGTTCTTTTTCCACAACGAGATAGCAGTGTTTCCACCCAAGAAGCAAAATCAGGTGGAAGAGTTTGGCTTTGGGACCCATATTCTGCTACTTAACTTACTGAGTACTTTGGTTGGAGTTCTTATCAACCCTGAGCTGCCTGCCATTTTCTCATCTTTAAAATGGCCATAATACCTACCTAGTAGCTAGTTTGCATTTCAGAGGTAATATAGCACCTTCTTCCCCCCAACCCCCCACAGCACCTGGTCTTCCTAGGTGGTCTCCTGTCCAAGTATTAACCAGGCCTGACCCTGCTTAGCTTCTGAGATCAGAGACATCCTGCTTGTTCAGGGTAGCATGGCCATAGACAATATAGCACCTTTATTCTCCATACAGAGTAGGCACTCACACATTGTTTTTTCCACTGTCCCCATTTCTGATCTCTGTTTTGTCAATTACAAAGGGAACCACCATAATTTTCAGACTTCCTGAGGTACCATGGCATTTCTGGACTTCATGCAGTATCTTTGCCCAACCTGGATTCCCTAGCCCTGCCCTCTTCTTCCTGCCACTCCCCCACCCCACTTGCCTGCAGTGGGGCCCATCTGGCAGATGCTGGCACTGGCCTCCGTGCTCACAGTAGTCCTCGCTGCATGGGGACATGCAAGTGAAGCCACTGTCCGGGCTGTAGACCAGGTGGTATTTTTTGTAGCCCTTGCATTCGAAATAAGCCTCCAGTGTGCTCACGTTCACTGTCAAGTAGGACACAGATGAACATGGAAAGCGATATATTAACACCAAACCTATACCTTTTCAACCAAGAATTCCCTATCAGGCATTTATCCTTAGAAATAATTGGAAAAGTGCACAAATAACATTTGTTCACGGAAGTCCAGAGCAGCATGGTTTATAATAGCAACAATGTTTAACAGAAGTTTGTTAAACAAAAAAAATATCATGCAACCAGTAAGCACCACAAAATGGTTAAGAGCATACGCTTTGAAGTCAGCAAGACTGTAACTGAAATTCAAACTCTGCTCCTGACTAGTTTTGTGATTTGGGGGAAATTTCATAATTCTTTCAGTCTCCGTTTTCTTATCTTTAAATGGAAATGATAATAATAGCACCCACCTTGCTTTGAAGTTTAAATAAGAGATGCAGGGTATTCAGTATGGTGCTTGACACAGTAAGCACTTAATAAATGGTCACTGCTAGTATAACATTCTATTTAAAATATATTAAAACACTATATTAAATTATATTATAAAATAACTTATCAAATGGGAATATGTACACAATATGCAAGGTAATATGTTCCCAATTGTTTAAGTAATGAGGAGGTTATCAAACATTAGGTATGATCTGATCCTTTTATTATAAAACAGTATTGATATGTGTGAAGGTGCCTATACATAAAAGAAAATTCAGAAGGAAATATGCAAAATGGACTGTCCCTGGAGATTGGGATTACAGGTGATTTTTTTCTTCATTTGGTTAACTTGTGTTTCCTAAATTTCCACAATAAACGATTGTACTTGATAATAAAAATTGTGGGGTTTTGTTTATTTTCTTTAACAAAAGGCTTAGTTTGATCTGAGGTAGCTGTCCCCTTATCCTCACCCCAAACCCCCAACCACACATGCACATAGTAGTGGGAGGATTTCACATTATTGGCCCCAGGGAGGAAGCTTAGCCTGGATTCTAGAAGCTCTTGCTTGGTCCTGGACCCAAGTAACACAGCAGCTTCTGTTGGGTTTGAAATGGTCACTGCCCTGTTCTCTGCCTTGCTCCCAAAATAGAATGGGCTATTCCTTTCCCTTTCTAACAAGCTTGCCAACTTATCTCATTCCCATTCTGAGATAGTCGGGGACTGCCAAAGCTGAAAGGGACCTCAGGAATCCCATCTGATTTTCTAGATGGGGGTGTTAAGGCCTGGACTGGGGATGTCTTTTACCCTTGCATTTCAGGGAGGGGATATCTCTGCCCTTGCATGGGGTCTCCAGCCTTCAACTTAATAACTTCCAGCTGGAAGGCAAAGACAAAAGGATGTCCTCGTTTATGTTTATGAAGTGCAATGGTATTTTAACAAAATCACTAACAATTTTATTAAAAGAAAGAAAGCCATTGGTAGCAGTCGTCAGGAAGGCAGCAGTTGGAGTAACTGCTCTGTGGAACTGCACATAGGGATTCGTTAAGCAGTATTTTGTGCTCCTGCTCTTGAAACTAGAAAGCTGGTGGCTAAAAGGTTTACAACTTCTCTCAAAAATTATAAACCCAAAATTAAATTAACTGGCTTTTTGCATGTCTGTGGAAAACTGTATTTTTTTCTGCCATAGGTTTGTATGGACTGAAGACCTGTGCCAAGCTCTCACTGTTTACCTCTTCCATCAGCTATCCCTGTGACTGTCCCCAAGATAATGACTCACAAGCATTCAGACTGCTTATATCTTCCCTGGAGATGGGGTGAAAGACCACGTTGTCGTTGCTGGGGCCCTCACTTCTCTTCCACCTCCTTCGCAGGGCTTGCAGTAGGAATGCCTCCATCACTGCGTCCAGTAGCTGGTTGTTCAGGAAATCGATGACAGGACCCCGAGGGCGATACTGGAATTCCGAGATGACCCTCCAGTATTGAAGGATGCTTCCTGAGGCCAGTGCAGCTGGGGGATCACTGTATGGGTGGGACACAATGAGGAGCTAAGGGGTGAGGGGTAAGAGGGAGGACCCGGGACTAGGCAGGGACAGTCCCACTTACATTTTTTCCACTCTGCTGTTCCAGAGAAAAGCCCTCACATCCAGGTTCCTCAGTATGTAGGCCACCTAGGGCAGAGGATGGGCATTGAGGGTAGATGACAGTGGGAGTGCAGCCCAGTCCAGAGTGGAGACCCCACCAACTTTAATGCAATTTACTCATCCCCATCTGTTTTCGTCTTTGAATGTGATCCCCAGGACCCTCAGGACATTTTCTCCTCCATTTCTTCATCCCCACATCCCAGCCTAGCCTGGGACCAGCATGGGTTGCTGCTTAATAAAAGTTTGTTGGTGAGTAAAGGACTTTACATATCTCCCTCCACCCCCAGCCTCCTACTTGGCTCCTACTTGCCTCTGATCCCTGACTCACACATTCATTCTCTCCCACATGTATATTGAACATCATTATGTTTAGCCAGACCTAGGGTATAGTCAGGGGCTGGGGATATTAACATGACTTAGGAAGAGTCCATACTCAAAGGCCCATAGTCTGGTGCAGTAGACAAATGTCAACAGATTTTATCAGCGTGTGGAATACCATAGTAATAGTAGTAATGATTATTCTAATCTTTTGACACTTACTGAGTTTTAGGCAGTAGGCTCCGTACTTAGCATATATTATAATTTAAACCTTGATACAACCCATTGACACAGGTACTATTATTATTTCTATTTTTATATATGAGGCATCAAATAATTTGTCTAATTATCACACCTGCTCTAGTGAGTGGTAGAGCCAGGATTTGAACCTGGGTATGTAGGATTCTAGAGCCTTAATAACTCAACCACTGTGCTACTTTGCCTGTGATTGAGGAATGAAAAAGTGGAGAGAGCCAAGAAGAGGGAGTCCCCATTTCCCTCTGGGAAGTCAGAGAAGGCTTCCTGGAAGTGAAATGCCTTGTGTTGCTCCCATATAACACCCAAGTGCAGGTCTCTAGGGACTCTCAGGAGAGGCTGGGGAGATTTGGCTACCCTAGACCCCTTGGAGGTCTCTGTCCTGGGGCTTCCAGTCTTCCTCACCCCATGCCTTCCCTGAGGCAGGAAGCTCCCATCTTCTCAGGTAATTGAATCTAGATGGATGATGAAATGCAGCATGTACAAGTAATAGCTAAGATCCCACCCTGAACCTGCCTCCCATCTAGAGCCACCTGCAGCACTGACCGAGGAGTTGACCTCTGCTTTGGAGGCATTTTTTTCTTCACTGAGTGAGAGCTGGATGATTCTTAAGGGAAGACCTGGGGATGGGAGAAGCAGATTCATAATCATCACATGGGTTCACCCAGACTTACCCAAAAAGATTTCTGGACCAGTCCAGAGAGACCCCCTATTCTACAGTGATAGGTCACCAGAAGAATCAGGAGAGATGGTCAAATCTGCTGATGCCCATCCTAGTGCTTGACTATGGCTGGGGCTCCCCTGACTCTGCTGACTGAGCTGTGAAGTTGCCTTTAGTCTTTCCTCATGAGAGCACTCAGGTTCACATTTTATGCTATGACAGCTGCCTCCTCTAGATCCCATAGCCTGCAACTTACTGCCACCCAAGGGAAATTTGTAGTTCTGTCCTGTGAGTCTGAGGAACTTAGCCCTGATCCCCACAGCCCCCCATTTTCTCCCGAAAAGGGAAATGTGGAGGTGGGGATAGTAGGGGCATCTGATGGTACCTGGATTGATGGCTGGAGTGAAATTGTTGCCAGCCAGGAAGCACTGGGTGTCTATGAAGGCTTGGGGGCAGGTGCAGACAAACTGGCAGCCCTGGGAGACGTAGCAATGGCCATGGTTGTAGCAGTAATTCAGAGGGCAGGACATGTTCTGACAGTGGTCAGAGTCTTCCAGAGCTGCAGAGAGAGCAGAAGTCAGGAACACCACACTGGCCAGTGCAGGGAAGCCCCCAGCCCATGGAAAGCTGCTCTCAGGACAGGCTTGGTTTCTTTCCCCTAAAGCCCCCTCAATTTGAATTCTGCTTGTGGGCCACCTTGAACCTCAAACTATCCTCCCTTTGCCAGACATTTTTCTACCAGCAACCCTTGTTCCTCTGCCAGATCTGTATTCTTTCACTTCTAAGAGAATGGAGTTTTTATCAGACCCTTTGCATCAGGAAGGGACCCAGAGGGCTTTCTCCACCTCCATGCCCTTTTTTGCCTTTATAAGGTTGTGGTTCTACTGCTCTGGCCTTTGCTCAGATTTAATTTGGGTGCTATAGGGGGTTTAGTGGAAGACTCACTGTGATCTCCCTTGTCTGACTCCAGTGAATGAGGGGTCAAGGAACAGTTGAGAGGAAGACTCAAAGGGAAAATGAGGCATCCCTGCCACCAGATGCCACCAGGCAGCCCCTCCAAATGTTCAGACAAGGGGGATAGGGAGACCCTGGGCCTTATATCTCAGAAGACCCCAAGGAGCCTGAGGGCCCAGCTTACCTCTGGTTCTCTGGCTGTGCTGAAAGTCTCCTCTCTTCTCCAAGCCACCTTCAGTCTTTTGCCCTTGCCTTTCCCCACCAGTGCCTCAGGGATACTCTGTTCTGGTCTCTCGCCAGTGCTTTTATAACCTCTTCTCCAGCCTTGCATACTACCATGCCTACCCTACCTCCTTACCACACCCACCTGTGTTGATCACTCCAAATACTTGCTAGAAAAGGGAGAGAAATGGTTCGCTCTTGGCTGTCATAAGCCTCCCAGATGTCACCTGTCCCCAGAACCTCCTCTTGCTAAATTACGTGTTTTTAGCTTACGTGCACAGTGATGCCCATCTCCAGTCATGTTCAGGGGGCATGCCTCGCAGCCCTGCCCAGGAATGCACTTCACATTTGGGAAGCACTGCTCCTCACAGAGGTCCTTGGAGTGTTCACAGTATTGGCCAAAGGTGTTCCCATCACACTCACAGCTGGCCATCTGAAATGGGTTGTTGATCACTAAGCAGCCAGGAGGCTGAACCACTACAGGCATCTGGGTGTTTCAGTACTGATCCCTCAGGTCTGAGAACGCATGAACTCTGAGTTCTTGTTTTAATTCTCCCAGCATCTACTGAGCACCCTCGTGACCAGGCCCTGTATGTCCATGCTCAAAGGCACACTATCCTCCAACCATCTGCTGCCCTGGGCTATTCTTTCTCCTGAACTCTCTGCCTGGCCCCTGCCCCAGGTTCTCAGCCTCTTCCCTCTCACACCATATCTCTTTGCCCGAAATCCTTTTTAGAGTAAGATGGTAGGGAGTGGGGAGAGGCAATAAATGAATGAATGAATGAATGAATGAATAAATATTCTACTATCCCTTGAAAATTGTCTCCTGCTAATTCTTCCCTCGCTGACTCCCAAACCAAGAATTTAGAGCCCCATTGCTCACCACAGGGAGAACACATGTAACCAGAACAATGGCACAGGGAAAGTTATGGTTCTAGAAACCTCATCAAGCTCACTAGTTTCTCTTTTCTGACCTCCCTACTGAGATGACTCTGGAAATCTTCCAGAAATGGAACCCTCCAACATTTCTACCCAAAGACTGGACATTTTGGAATATCTAGAATATACTGATTTTAATCTCTGTTTTTACCCCTCTCCATATTTTTTTCCTTTTCCAGCCCCTGAGTTCCCCCAACCCCATCCCTTTCAAGTAGGAATTCTTTGCTCATGCTTCAGGAGAAGGATGTGTGTGTGTGTGTGTATAGGGAGTAAAGGAGGTCATAGGATATTGCCAGCCAGACACTTTCCTTTTCTGGGTTTACTTTTACAACCTAAATAAATAAATAAATAAAACAAAAACAAAGCAGATGCGGTAAGATACACGGACTTAGACCCTAAGTATCTTGGCTACAGTGAAAGAGTAAAAGGGAAAACAAAGGGGATTGGGGTGTGCCACGATCAGAGGGGATCTGTACCTCTCTGCTCAACAAAATGACTACAAGGTCCTAGAGAGAGAGAAATGGCTGTGTGGTGCTTCTAGGCAGACTGGATCTTAAGCCACCTCATAAAACGGTCCCTGAGCAAGGCACCCAACTTCACAGCACCTCCCTAGGTCTGAAGAGGAGGGAGCATGAAGCTTGTGATCCACGTAGACGCGTGCCCAGGGACCACACAGGCACTTTCCTACCCCACATCTTTTTCCAGCATCATGAAGCTGGGAACCACTGTGAAAACTCTAAAAGGCTGAAAGGGAAGTTTCTCGCCAGCCTGGCAGAATGGGAGCTAGGAGATAAAAATTCAATTGAGCTATAAGCAGTAAAAAACTTCTATTTCTCATAAGTGTAAGTTTGTGGTCTGAGACTAGTATCTGCCCTACTCACCCACCATAGTTCCACCCACCTCCCAACACACACAATACTACAGAGGGGCTGAATTATGACATCCGTTCAATTCTCACTTTCTTTCCTCTCAACATGGAAACGTCCTTCCCATCCTCCTCTCAGCACTCACCTCCAGGGCGGAATTGCCCACCCAGCTGGTCTGGTTGTATAAACACTGTTTCTTTCTCTTGCAATCACAGATGACAATCTTTGGCTGGAGTACAGAAAATAAGTTGTCCTTGATATTTCTTGCTAGAATCTCCAGAGTGAATGGTTCCAGAGACTTTGGTGTCCATAGCAATGTCCCATTCTCTGTCCCAGGGAAGACAAGATCAGTGAGAACTGGGAGCCTTGTCTGCTCTACTGTCCAACATATCTTGGCATGTAACACCCTGAGAGTCAATGCTGGACTCCCCTCACCCCTCTCAGACCACCCCTCAAACCTCATCAGGCATTTCCTTGAGCAAGGCTGGTTTCCTGGGCAGATTCTGGTCACACTCTAAGCTGGAGGTCACACCAGCCCAACTAACTGATTGTAGGGTGGAACTTCACAGAGGGAAGGCAGTTGCCTCTTAAAGAGACCACCAAATGACAATCTGCTTGGGTCTGCACCAGGACGGGACATCTAGTGGGGAAGAACGATAAAAGGCCAGGATCCTCTTTCTACTTCCCCAGGCTACACTGCAGGCCATACTGGCTTCACCTTCACAGCAGCCCCATCCCTTGCCTCAAGTTCTCACCCACCCCTTTCGCTTTCTGAAGTTTTGACCAGCTACCCCTTTAGACACCAGACTACAGTGAAACACTGCTACATATTAGTAAGGACTCTTCTAATCAAATCTGTCTTACGGTTTTCAAGAAAATAAAAAAGTCTCTTTGAAATAGCAGGTTAAGGGGAGCTGACACTAGGGAACAGATGAGAGTAACTTCCAGGCTGTCATTCTTCAGGAGAGAAGCCCAGTGGAGGACAAAATCTTCTGATGCCATTGCCTAGTCCCTAGGAGGTCGCCACATGGAGCAAAATGGAGCAGACAGAGCAGTTGCTTTTTATGCACAGAGAAAGAAAGTGAGGAAAAGAGGTGTTCAGATCTCAGAATAAGGTCACTAAGGCCTTTGGATTAGCAAAGAATAGTCACAAGCATAGTTAGTGCTGGCCACAGAAGGCAAGCTGCATCCCATGGACTTTGACTCTTTGACCTAGATCATGGTTACAGGCCTGGGAGGTCTTCACATCATTATTGAGAGGGGAAAATAAAGCTTTGTTTGGTCCCAGCACAGAAAAACAGACAAGGAGTGCTAAAGGTAGGTACATATGGTTGACACACATAAAAATAGTGATAAACATTCCAAACAATGGTATTTGTATTTCTTTATATCTTGTTTTACATTATATCTTTTAAAAAAATAGATATGGAAGTGTCTTAGATTAGTATTTTTTAGTTCTTATACTTTATTCTAATAACTTGGTGATTGTCCAGAGTCAGTCTAGCCAGCCGAATCTCCATAAGCCCATCAGTACTATTCATGGGGAAGGGGGGACACCTATTTGAATTGTAGAAGGCATTCCTAGGAAATGCTGGTCCCAGATATTCCAATGAAATAGTGACAAGAAGTTGCACAGGGTATAATAATGCAAGATTACCCACGGTTTGACTCTGACCTCATGCTCTCAGCCCCCAAGCGCCCTTACCGAAAAGCTCGAAGTCAGTGTAGTTGTTTCTGAGCATGAATGTGACATTCGTAGAGCTGCTGTTGTACTGAATCAGTGTGGTCTGTCCCATGTAGGCTTCCACCAAACGAGGGCCATCGATAGAGGGTGGGTTCTGGTCTGCAACACAGAGAGGGGATTCAGGATCTGAGGTAGGGCACCTTCTCACCTTATGGCCACCTCTCTCTTTCTCTGGTCCTGTTGCTTGTGGGAAGCATGCCCAGGGCTGTGACTCATCTTCGGAAGCAGGAATTATTCTGTGTACCTGCTCTCAGACCCATGCATAGCAGGTTGGGGCTGTATGGCCCACCTGGCCAAACCTTTATTCTCTCTCTATCTTCTCCTCGAGCCCAATTCATTTTAAGTTTTTTTCCTGTTCAGAGTGCTATGCTGGGCATGATATGAAATGAATCAGAGAACAGGGTTGTTCAGAGCACCACAGTTTTACCTTTGGAAGAGGGCCAAAAACCACGAGGGAAAGAAATATCTAGATGGGCATTGCATTTGTTGGGAAATAGAGAAAAAGTAAACCTTTTTCACTGGTCTCTGTTTTTTGGAGCTCTGCTATTTCCATTTCATTTTTGTTCATTCATTTGTTCATTCATTCATTTATTCATTCAATCAGTCAGTCACTTAACAAGTATTTATTGAACACCTACCCTATGTCTGGCATTATTTTAGATAATGGGGACACAGCAATAAACAAATAATAGAAGAGATAACCTTGTCAATTAGAAAATATATTCAAGAGTTAAAAATGCTAAGAGAAAAAACAAAGCAGGGAAGGTGAATAGGGAATATAGGTGAATGTAAAATTTTAGACAGGCTAGCCAAGAAAGGAGACATTTAAATAGAGACTTGAAGAAGATGAGGGGTAAGTCTGTGGTTGTCTGTGAGAAGGGTGTTTCAGGCAAAGACAGCAGCGTGTGTGTCATCTCAGAGTTTAGAGTGAGCCTGGTGTGTTTGAAGGACGTAAAGAAGCCAATGGGACTAGAGTAGAGGAAGCAAGGTGGGGGCACAGGAGAAGAGTTTAAAGAGGTAAACTGGATAGGTCATCACAAGGACAGAGAGGGCTGGGGAGTTATGGAAGGGTTTGATCAGAGAAATAATGAGTCAAAAAATCCGGTAAATTTTAAAAACTGTGTCTCTTACAGGTGTGTCATAGAAGGGAGCTCCTCATCTTCTCCCTATCTTTGCAAACGCCCCCCTGGGCCTCACACCACTTACTGAGGGTGGCGTTCATCTGCTGGTAGCTTGTAAAGAGCATTTTAGTGTGCAGTCCAGTGCTTGTGTTTCCTGTGGCCAGGATGTCATAAATGCATTGTACATTTCCATGACACTCAGAGGTCAAATTCTTACTCGAAGGGTTGTTTTTCAAAAGTTGAGAAAAGAAGACAGGAGTGAAGTTGGAAGGCAGATTGTTGTCCCTCTTGCCAAGGAGGCTTGTTCCGTTGATTTTCCCTATAACACATGAGGTACAATGGCAGCAATACCAGGGGTGGGACTTCAGCTATATTTCTGCAGTGCCTGTTCCTTATTCTCACTTTATAGAGCTTGGGGTCAGGGAGGAAGACATGGAAGGACAGGCTGACTTTCGGCTTCTGAGTCTGGAAATACCTGCTCTAGTAATGAGGGCCACCCACCTCCTTTATTCTCTCTTCCAGGAAGAGAGATGCAGGTATGGTGGGAGTGAAGAGGAAAGATCTGGGGTGACACCAGAACCCTTAGTGTCGCCTCCTGGCTTTCCACTCCTCCCTCACAAAGGACAGAGATCTGGTTTCCATAGGCCTGCGGGAGAACATGTGAGAAGCTTCCTTCAACCTGACCCTACCCCACTGACCCAGAGCACACGAGGCTCAGACTCACAGGTCATTCCATAGTGGAAAAGCATCTCTTCATTGCTCCCTTGGGGAATGATGGTGTCATTGGGCATCTTGAAGTCATCATCTGGATTGTCATTCCATACCCCTGAGAGACAGAGTAGGATGTTGGCCACCCTGGGACCGCAGTTCTCCCCTTCCCTGGGGAGCATCCAGCAATTCATGCTCAAAATGTGAGGAGGAGCAGGGAGCCCAGGAAGCCTCTTTATGTTGTATCTGTTCTTGATTCAGTCCTCTGAGAGGAGGGGAGAAGATGGACTATAACCTCAGAGCCCCACACCTATGCTTTAAGGAGAGAAGAAGAAAGAAGGAAGGAGGGGATGGAGGAAGAAGAAGGGGATGAAAGAAGAGTGAGGGGATGGAGGCAATGGGGGGAGGAGTGGGAAGGTGTGAGAGGTGAGAGGCACAGGGAAGAGAAGGGCCGCTGCTGGCCCCACCCTTTTCAGTGCCCTTTGATGCTCCCTTTGCTGCCCAAAAGTAGAGCTTTAGGAGGACAGGAAGTGAGCCTCAGAGGTAGCTGAAGAGGTCCCTGTCCCTCCCTGCTACTCTGCACCTGTACGGTTCTGCTCCAAGGAGTCAGAGAAAGAGAAACTCAACTTGGGATGTCCACAGGCCATGGGAGGGGGAGCCACCTGGAGTCTGGGAATCCAGACTCCTGTGGTGGCCGGTGAGTCAGAGGCAGGGTCCTTCTTACCCAGGAGGCCCTTGGTGTGGTTTCGGTACTCCTCAGGGAGGCTGCAGGAGGCATGGAGAATGTTGGAGACAGCAATCACTGAGATGGTCACTGTCCCATCTAAGCTGGCTGATATCATCGAGCCATTGCGGCTCAATATGACTCCAGTGGTATTGAATATCTCCTGGCCTAGAATGTTGGGAGATAGATGAGGAAGAAACCAGCATTGGGATCCTGCAGGCCCAAGACTTTGCAGGACTGAAGGTTCAATATGCAGATAGGTGACTGAGAGCAGCTCTGGGATATCCTGAGGCGCTTTCTCTAGTGGCCCAAAACCAAACACACAGGATACCCTCAAGGCCTGCGCCAGCCCCTTCTAGCTTGGGACTGAAGAAAGGGGCTACCACAGAGAGGTTGTCAGAGCACTGGAGGAAGGAGAAAACTGAGGAAGGAAAGTTGAAGTCTTGCTCCTGAGTGGAGAAGCCACTCAAGCACAGCTGCTGAAGAAACAGCAGGGGTGGCAACCCATCTCTTCTACCCCAGTGCTGCTGTCTCCATGCCCCAGCACATAGCTCCCAGGTGTGGGACACCCACTGAACCCTCATGGCTGTCCCCAGCCTACCTTCTGCATCTTCAGGGTTAGTATCAAATGTCACAGTCTGGTTATTGAGCCGCACTTGAATTGTGTCATTAGGCTCAAGAAACCATTGAACCTGGAAGGGAATTGGAGGAGGCCTAAGCCTGACCTGCAGGTGGGCCCAGAGCTGAGAAAGCAGGCTGCAGAGAGCTCAGAACCTGAGCTCTGGACAAAAATGAGGTGAAGGTGGATGTGACAATGAGGTTTTGCAAGCTAACGTCTTGAAGTGCTTAGCATGGACCGGGCTCTGAGTGGGGCCAATTTCTTAGATTATTTCATTAAAATCTCACAACAGCCCTGTGAGATAGGTAATATTATTATCCCCATTTTACTATAAGAAAACTGAGGCACTGGAAGTTAAGTCATTTCTTTAGTCACGTAGCTGGTGGAACCAGGACCCTAAACCTGTGTCTCTAGAATGACTCTCAAACCTCTACACTGGCAAGATGCATTCTCCCTCCCTTCTGCCCCTTTCCCTTCTTCCTTCTTCCTCCTTCTGGGTCTCGATTTCCAGTTGAGGCACACCTGAACACTCTCAGGGAGGGGAGCGGGGATGTCTAGCATTTCCTGCCTCACTTACTGTGATGGGGGCCAGTCTGCTGGAGTTGTACTGAGCAGCAAAGGCAATGAAGTTGGAGGCCTGGGCCGAGCCAGTCTGGGCAGTACGGCCCTGCAGCAGGAAGGAGGAGTTTCCGTCCTGGGCCTGGACGAGCAGGAAGTCTCCCAGCCCATTGAAGGTGTAACTGGCATGATCCAAAGTGGTGATGTGTGGGTCTCCAAACAACCAGGCTAGAAAAAAGAGATACCACATTGGCATGGCAGATGAGGGAAGGGTCTGAGATACCATGCTACCCCCAGGCAGAGCATTTGCCCAGATAGACTCAAGCCTGAGGAGGTGTTCATGGCTTATAGAATCTACCCTGGAAGCTCTCTTGCACTTTTGTGCCCCCACCACATCCATGTCTGCTCATTATATTTTACTCCCCCATTCCCACCTCCTCCCTAATGCCAGGTACAAAGCCCCTTCGTTTGCCATTGGACGCAGAGCAAAACCATCTCCATCTTCCCTTGTGGCCACAGCCCTGCCGCAAGAAGCTAGTGTTGCCCTGGTCCAGGCCCCAAGAGGCTACTCTTCCCCAGATCCTCTGCCTGACCCTGCTCCAGAGTGGGCCCTAGCAGTCTCACCAGGCCTGGGGGGCTGGTACCCAGCACAGCTGATGCGGGGCCGCCTTTGTTGGTACAGGGCACATAAGGAGGGCTGGTCATTCCAGTGACAGCACCACTGTTGCGGCTCTAGTTCTTGGTCTGTGGAGAATAACAACATGTTGCGGGGTGGGACATGGAGGACCTGCAGAACTCAGCTAGAAGTTTCGGTGGGGCAGTATAAAATGAGTGGCAAGGGCATGGTTTGGGAAATTGGCACACTTCAGTTCAGATCTTGCCCTACTCAGTGACCTTAGTCTATTGACCAATTACTATCTCTCTTGCAGACTTATTGGAGCCACATATAGCCAAGCTCTCAGGTGGATCAGAATATGGTTGGAGCTAAAAATCTTCCATTCCTGGAGAGTGGGGTGCTGAGTCCCACTGCTCTCAAAGTGCTGGGAGTAGAAGGGCATGGCTGATGATCTGGGGACTATGGATGCTGCTTGGATTACAAGGAGGAGGGTAGAGGACATACATTACTTACTCCCCTACCCCTGTGCCCTCTAGCTCCTTTGGAGGGTCTCTAATGGAGATGATTCTATATTTTGCCCAAGATAGCCTGCTAATCTGGATCCAGAGGCTAGGGTCAGACTCTCCTCCCCTAGGAAGATGCCCTCATTCTGTGCCGGGGTTATGGGGGCAAGTGGAGATGAGGCAAGAGGCACTTAATCACAAACCCCTAGGATGTCGGCTGGAAGGAATGTTGGGAGTTCCTAACACCAGATCAGAAAATTGAGTACCAGGGAAGGGAAGGAACTGGGAGGGAATGGGGACAAAAGGCTTCATTTTGGGGGTCCCACTGCTTGGCATCCAGCCCAGAGCTGGTGCTTGACAGGAAAGAGCACAGAGCTCCAGAGAAGGTAGGATTGAGATCTCTGTGGACACACATACCGAACTGCCAAGGACTCTGCACTCTCCAGCCTTCGAGAAGCTCTCCCCATGGCCCGTAGCTGCAGCATACTCCTCCACGCCAGGAGGAGAAGCTGCACAGCTGCCTGCTTCTGAGGCCCCACCAGCCTGCAACAAGTCCAGACATACTCAGGCCCAAGACGCCTGCGGTAGGGAGCAGGAACAGGGTGAGGTGTTCCTGGGGAGGGTTTGAGGGTGCCTCAAAAGGGACAGGTTAGATGTGACCAGAGGGATGGTGGGTGGGCTTGTCGGGGACAATGGATATACCCCAAGAGACAGAAAGGAGATTACCTAGGTGGATGGCCCGGAATCGTAAGTCCCATAGTCCCTGCTGCCAGGAGCAAGGGCAGGAGATCTGGTTCCAGCCCCAGCCAGGCCACTGAGGCTGTCTCTTCAACCACTGTAAGCACCTGAGACGGTAGTTGGGACTTTCTTTCCTGTGCAGCTTATAGATCTGCAGGCCCCTGAGGCCTTGGAGAGCAAAGGAAGAAGGGTTATATCAGGGCTTAGGGACACAGGCTCTGCTCTAGCTTTAGGGACAATCAAAACTCAGAAATGTATCTTCTGTATGTCGCTTTCCCTCTCTGGACTACACTTCCAGGGATGGGATCCCATTCAGATTGGCAGCAATTCCTCCTCAAAGATACCTTTGATGCGAACCCCCAAAGGCCTCAAAACTTAGCTCTTAGGGTGAAACCCTAGGACAAATGCTGGGCGGGGGGCCTCACCTGCACCAAACTGAGAGTCAAACCCTTGCCCTAATCTTTGGTTCACCCCACCCTCTAACCTCTTGTCTGTCACTCTAAGTTCCAGCACCCTCCATCCCCTCAAACCAATTCCTCCTCATGCACCTTATATCTCAGTGAATGATGCTACCAGCCACTAGCCATTCGTTGAGACATTTGGCTTTCATTTTTGACCACCCTACCCAGCACAGACATGTCAGTGGTCAGAGCAGCAAGACAAGAGGCCATTATTCAGAGGCCACCTGGGGAGCCAGCCACAGAGGAGTTAGCATGTGAAGCAAGGGTTTTCTCTAACACCAGAGGACTGAGGAAGCATCCTCTGTGCCCAGACACCATACTTGGAAGGGAGAAGTAAGTGGGAGAATGAACCCTGATGGGAGTTTGAACTTTAAATAGACCTATAATTAATTGTAAGTTATACACTGCCCACCCCAGCTGCCATGAGTGAGAAAGGGCTCCAGAGTGCCATAAGATACAGTAGGACATATGTATTAGATTTTGACTTGGTTCCCACACAAAAGAAGAAATTGTCAAGATAGCTATTATATAATTCGTTAAGGGTTTGAAAAGAATAATCATTTTTTTATGACTATCTATTTATGTATCTTCTCTACAATAGACTGGTATCATGGAAAACACATCAGATACACTCTCCCAACACGTATACACACAATCGTATGGCACCTCCCAGGTCACAAACAGATTTATCTTAATAGAAGGGCCCTAATTTCACTGGGCAGCTCTCTCCACAAAATGGCATCCATGATTTAACCTAGCTTCTGTTTATTAAAAGTTCTTGCCATGAAACAAATAGAACTGAATTTATGATTCACAATTTACTTGGCTGGTTTCTAATGTTAAAATATCCTTTGTTCTAACCCATTTGGAAACCATAATTTCTTTTTCTTTGGGGCTTCCGGACAGGACATTGAGTCATGGTGGAGTACCCACAGGCTTCCTCCTGAGACTGAAGTACTGGCATTCTTACTAGAGAGAGAGCTCTTTGAGAACAAAGTAGTTAGTCATTTCTTTTTCTTTCATATTTCTGGTTCTTAGTACAGTGTCCAGCACACACGCACACAAAAATGATGGCTGAATGAATGCCAGACCCCTGAAACTCCTCTTGGTAGATTCCCTTAAGGGATCTCATCTGGATTTTCATTCCAGCTCTTAGATAGGACATTAACTGCCCATTCATACCCTCATCTCCTGCCACACCCCTCTCTTCCAGGATCCAGGCCCCACTGAGAGACCTCCTGGGTTTGGCTCATTACAGAGAAGAGACATACCCCCAACTGAGGCTGTATTGCATGAAGGTGCAGAAGATACCAGCAGCTCCCTGGGAAGTGCCAAGTCTCGATTACACCTGTGGGAGGTCAGTGCTGGGGACACGCTTTGGGATGGTGGAGATGCTAGGGAACTGCCCCTCTAGGACTGCAGTGGCCCACCAAGTGAAGGCAAGAAGACTTAAATCTAGCTTAAGTGTGATGAGGGGGCACTTTTACCTGAGTTGGAATCCAGGAATTGGTCTGGACGATACTTTTCCCACACTGGCTGGAATATCAGTGGGCTGTTTCCATAATACCCATCTCCACTGCAGACAAAGGAAAGAATCATAGACTTCTGTCACATGCAGGATCTTCCTGCTCAGTTGGAAGTTTCTCATTCAGAAAGTCAGTCAGTTACTCACTCAGTCCAGCTAGTCATTCGTTATCAGCTGGTCAGTCAATTATTCAATCAGTTGGTCAGTCAGCCAGCCAGAATCACTGACTTTTATCAGTAAGCAGGAGAGATGGATTGGGCAGGAATGGGAAAGCTCTAATTTATTCCACATGATTGCTAATGGCCAGACACTCGTCATGAGACAGGGGTGTAAAAAACAATAGAATCCAGGCCTCTTTCCAGTTAGTCTTTCTTCCGGTAGGAATTGGTGAGGACAGTATGGTGGGGTTGTTAAGAGCTAATCTCTGGAGTTAGGCAGTTGTAGATTCAACTTTTGATTCTCACACTTAGTAGCTTGGTAACCATGGGCAAGTTACTTAACCTCTTTGATTCTTAGTTTTCACATGTGTATAAAAGAGATTATGATAACGCCTACCTCATATTATTGTGAGGATGAAATGCAGTAACATTTTTAAATGCCTCAGAACTGATGTGAGGATTTGATGCAATGGGAGCATCCCCTCCCCCTCAGTGATAGCATTCAAAGGCTGCTTCCTGAAGAAGGGAATCCTAGGCAGAAGCCTACAGCTTCACTTTGAGTGCATGCCTCTGAGCGATGACTCCTGATCTTTTCTCTCCTCTGACACAGAATAGATGACACACACAGGTGTGGCTCTTTCTGTGGGCAAGTGCACTCAGAATAGTATGAAATTCCTAACTAGTTGGGTAATTCCACTCCTTTTCTCCTTCATAGCACATCAAAAAGCAAGTGAAAGCAATGTAATTATAGTGCAATCCTGAACACTCTCTAAGAGAAAACCATTTGCAGCAATTACCAGTAACAAATTACATGCAACCTTCACAACTGATTACACTTGCCAGCACCTGGAAATACTGTGGCTGAGAACTGTTGTGTCAGAAACTGAGCCACCTCCACACACAGGAACCCACGTCCCCATCCACTGCCCCATCTCTCTGCCTTCTTTCTTTCCCACTGACACCACTCAAGATACCCCTGAGTGAAGAATTAATTGTCAGGGGCCAGAGGCACCAGAAGCTGGAAGACAGATTTCAGCCTCAGATGTCTGAGTTCAAATTTCTGCTTTGCCACTTCCCAGCTCTGTGACTTCGGGCAATTACTTATTGATTTGTACCTCAGTTTTCTTATCTGTAGAATGGGTAATAAATAGTATCTCCTTTATGAGGTTGTGATACTAATATGCAATAATGCATATTAAGTACTTAGTTTAATAAATGTCAGCTATTATTATTACGATATTTGAGAAGTCAAGAGAGGTCAACTAATGTCAGTGGAAATTAGAGAAATCAAAGCTCAAGGGATTATTACACTGCATGGGTTCTGGGGGAGAAAAGAGAATGGAAGGGTAAATATGGGTCTTTAATGTGAAACCTGGTGCCACTGTGAGTCAGAAGCATCGGCAAGGCAGATTATGCCTGGTCCTGGGGGATGGGAATGTGTGTGTAGCGAAAACACTTCTCTGCACCACTTCCTATTGTCTGCTTAGTGCTGATAGCCCTTCCTCATCCTACCTGGAGAAGCCCATGAGGACCCTGCTGCCTGGGCGCTGGGTTATGTCCCACTGCATCCCATCGTTTTGGTAGAGAAACAGGGTGAAGGATCTGCTCCCATCCGTGGTGAGGATGACCTGGTAGGTGTTAGTCTGGGAGTTGGTTGGAGACAAACAGAGATGCTTGTGAAAAATCTAGGGTCTCTTTCCTGATGTCCCATCACGCATCCCACACTCCTGCCCTGACACACCCATCTTTTCCTGGCCTACCCAAAGCAAAGGTATGGGTTTAAGATGCTGATAAGCATGGGAGTGTGTAGAGCACCTTTCACCCTGGGTGTCAAAGCACCTAGCATGGTGAATTTGCCTTCTTTGTGACTTATTTCCAGGGAGGAGTGATAAAGGAGTGATAGAAACCAGTTGGAAGACCGTTTGTATGAGAAAACTTCAGGAACCTGGGAGATGAACTAAGAAACCAGAGAACTAGGAGAGGCCTATGTAGCTTCCTCAGGGATATTTGAAGACATTGTCCAAATGTCTCCACCTGAATAGTGGGGAGTACCATAGCAGGTGAGACTGGGAGGTCTCTGAAGGTGAATGCAAAGTACCGTGCTTGTAAAAAGTAGGTAATCAATGAACTAGTTGAACCAATGAAGAAATAAGTGACTTTAGACCAGACACAAGGAAAAATTTTGTGACTGTAACAGCTGTGAGTCCCCAGAGGGAAGACTGTGTGGTGTTCCCATTTCTATTGGATGGCATTGAGGTGGAAAGTCAGTATCTGGTACCTTGACTCTGGGTCCAGGCCTGGCTTTGTCATTTACTGGCTGGGTGACCTTGGGCAAATTGCTTAACCTCTCTAATCATCATCTTCCTCATCTCTACAATGTGGTAATAATAGGTTGAGCCAAATAAAATTGCCAATAGCCAGACATTTTTGACATATAAAAATTCTATTTCCTACATTTTAACCACCTAATACCCAGTGCTCTGAGCTGCTGTGAGGCCATATAAGTAAAGGGTTGGGGCAGCCTGGTACACATTGAATACTCAGCATTGGGGTTGGGGGATAGGGAGAGTGCTATAATCAGCAATCTGTCCTTGAGTCAGAGAGAGTTTTGGAAGGTTGGTTCCTGCCTAGGGTTCTAAGATGTCTGACTTCCAGATGGTTCACAGGGAGCTGTCCATTGGTCTACTCACCCCGAAGGTCCTCTGGGCGGGATATGCAGGGGCATTGACCCATGTGACCTTTAGGGTCCACCTAGCTTTGTAATTCCAGGTGTTTGTGAACTTTTTAATCCAAGACTCCACATGCTGGACTACACGTGGCCTGTACTCATCATATAGTGTCTCATATTCCTAGGAAAGGAGGGCAGATAAGGACAAAGAAATGAGAGTCCCAGCTCAATACCCCCAAGGGACCCTTACTTTCTACATGGTGATTCTGCTCATTTGAGTCTACCCACATCTCACATCCTTTCCTCTCCCAGGCCTACATTTTCAGTTAGCTCCTTGGACCTTGAAATCAATTCAAAGTTGGCTTCAGGGAAGCCTGGGGTGTGAGGAGTAAAGAGTTAAGGCCCAGAAACCCAAGTCTTCTGGACTTGAACTCATACATCTCTTAGTACAGACTGGCTTGGACAGCATAACCATCTGTGCCCATTTCAACCCCCATGTCCATCCAGAGGGTCCTTGAGGACAGGTATGGGTTTCTCCATCTTTGCATCTTCTACAGTGTCTTGTCCATGGCAGGGACATAATCTACTTTCCTCTGCAGGAACTTTTCTTACACACTTCCATTAATGGGAATCATTAACCCAGTCCAGGAGCACACACAGGAACCCTGCTTGACTCAGGCTTTTTAGGAGAGACCCCCTATAACTTTATTCTGAACTTAAATTCTGATTGCCAATCCCCATCCCTCTGTCACCTGTAGTTCTTCTCATGGTTGTGTCAGGGTATTTCTGAATCTGTGTAATAGCCCTGATCTACTTCCTCACTGCCCTCATATTTAAACACCAGTCCTGATCCCAGGCTCTGACAGTAGTAACACATGCACTGCCCTCCTTTGTCTCTCCTGGCTGGGTACTGGGGGATCCTAAATGTTGGGCTTTGAAAGGCTCACCTGGTAAAATATGGTTCCCCGGCGACTGGAGAAATCAGCATCGTCCCAGAATGGAGCCACCAGGGCCACATGGTCCCAGCCTGTGAAGCCTCTAAGGAGAGGGTTGGGGTAGGAGAAAATCTGGTACCTTGACTCTGGGAAAATAATCTGGCCATTATCTGTGAACTGAGCACAAAGTTTCTTCTGGTTAGGAGGGAGGTAGAGCAGGCTTGGGCTAGCTCCTCAGAAGTGTGATGCCTCCCCACCCTCAAGGCCCTATCTGCGTAGAACTTCAGAGATGTCAACAACCTCCATAAGGTCATGTCAACTATCTCCCTGCCTGCTGGAGAAACCCCCTTTACGTAGTTCTCACACAAATGCTTTAACCGCAAGACATTTCTATTGTTCTAAGTCCTTCCTAAGGTGATAGGTTTTGTCCTGCTTCAGTGGCAGACCGCATCTATAAGACCAGCCTGTCACAGAGCAGACCTCTCTGGGTAAATCCCCTCAGCCCCATATTAAAGCTGGTGACACATTAGATGGGGTTAAAGGATTGATACCCTCACCCCATATCTGTGTCACCCTTTCATAGTGCATCCTGACTCATCCTCCTTCACTGAGAGCCACAGGAGCCACAACTGCTGTTCCAACTCTCCCCCAGGAGACATGAGTGCCTGGACCAGGGAACCAGGAAATAATTACATAAAATGTAAATGACATCAAACAGTTAAGTTTCCCAAGCAGAGCTCCCTGCTCGTAAAAACGGCCCATGAAAACAGTGGAGAGCTTACTAGGCCCTGAGATCTCTTCACTGAAATAAAGACCCTTTTGTCCATGAGGACATTGCCTAGGGTGTCTTCCTCAGCTGACACCCTGACATTAAAGACTTAATGCAAACTGCGTCAGAGGCAGGGACACAGTAGGTGATTAACAGGCATTGCTTTCGTTCTCCCTTTCTCTCCATCGGGATCACCGTCGCAGGCACAGGGACATTGAGGAGCCCTAGAGAGGGAAACAGGGTCCCCAGGACTCAGGTCACAGGTTCTGCCCTTTGGGCGTCAGCTGGAGACTCACGTAGAGAAAATTTCGAAGGGAGGAGCCGAAAGGGAAGCCAATCTGGGGCTCGAAGAGCGGCGAGGTGAAGTCCACACTCCTCCTGACAAACTCCCGGTCTCCAACACTTGGCCCATAGGGGAAGAGGGAAATGCCTGGGCCAGTACAAAGAAGAGTAGGAAGTTCTCATAGGTCCTGACTTCATTCAGACTGACAGGGATCCCCAGAGAGCTTCTCCAGCTGCTCCTCCACCCTGTCCTCTGTTTCCCTAACTGGAAACCATCAGGGACTCTTCTCTTGTCCTAGGACTCCCTAAAATTCCTTGGACAGTTTGGGCAACCTTATCCTAAACATTTCTGAAATGGTTTTTCTCTTTTCCACTATGGCAGCACTCACCTGGTCTTGCTTGGAAGCCAACAGTCTCTACGCTGCTCTCCTGGCCTCCTACAAATTTATCCTTCACTCCAGCCATCCCAACACTGTTCATAAAGGCAAACTTAACCACATCCTCTCTGGTTTCCATTTTTCACAAGACTTCCTCACCTGAAAGCCTCAGTTCTTAATACTCTTTATCTTACTTCCAGCAACCCCAAATGCTTTGGGGATTTCCTCCCCCATGCGACACTGAGACTACTTTTTACTTCCAAATCTTTATTCCAGCTATTCAGGCCCTCCTGCCTACTTGGGGTGCTTCCCCTCCCCCAGTTCGTATTCACTCTTTCCAGGAATCCTCCTCTTTACCTTAAACCCATCCCTACAGCCCTTAGGAGTCTTCCATCATGCATGCCTAATACCCTGGGCTTATTCCTCTAATTACACCTACTGAGGCAGTAGATCTGTCTCTTGCTGAGCAGCACCTTGATCATTTCTCTACCTTCCAACTCTGAGCCCAGTGCCACACACAAAGCCAACCCTCAGCACCCAACTTTAATTCTGTCTCATTGTCCCCTGTGAGGTCCTTCTGATCTGAGAGAGGAGCATCTGTGAGCAAGCAGCCTGAGACTGAGCATTCAGTTCCATCACCCTATAAGGGGGATATGGGGAGTAGCTTGATTTCCCGTGGCCCAGAAGAGGTGGTGGAAATATCCACAGTACTGGTTCCCCAATGACCCAAAAGGACCCTCTTTGGTAGATACAATCCAGCTGCCACAACTCCTAGCTCCACATCTAGTTCAATTCTCTCCATCTCAGGGTGCAGCAGACCCAGCTTTATGGCATCACTTACCTTTCTCAGGCTTGATAGGGATTGGGACAGCTGTTAAGCTGGTGCTTGTGGGTCTGCTGGGATTTGAGGTTGTAAGGATCTTGGAGGTTGTTGAGAGTAGTGGTGTTGCTGTGCTTCTCTTGATATCTGTCTTCTGTGAGACTGTGATTGTTCCTGGCATGCAGGAAGAGAAGACTGGGTGATACAGTCAGAGAGTAACAGAGTCGAAGAGAGTCATAGACTTAGGAGCTGGAAGAGACAGCTAGAAAATCTTTCATCTGTCTTCTGCTCACATTCTTGCTACTCCCTGCAGATAAGCAGTTGTCTGCTGGGTCAGAGGGGGTGGTGACCCTGTCACCCACCATACCGTTACTTCATCCTCTTGTGGACCTTACCTCAACCCTAGCCTGGTAACTCACTGTCCTCTCTTAAGCATTCCTCTAGGCCAAATAGAGCCAATGGGGCCACTGTAAGAGACCAAGATGTTGGAGTCCCTACCCACCTGATGTCTCAGTCTTCACGGTGGAGCTTGGGGATGCTGTGGATGGTGGATAAGTGCTGGTACCAGACAGAGGCATGGAATGACCTGAAAATAGTGTGTTGGAGCTCCAGGTGACTGCAGGGCCAGGGGCTAATTGAGAGAATGAAGAATTACTGGTTGAAGTATAGAAACTTGATATGGTTTGAGCTTTGCCCACATTACCAGAGGAAGCAGAGTCAGAGAAAGCATAGTCTGTGGATGGCTGTAGTGTAGGACTCTTAGAATACTTAGATGCTAAAGAAGTAGCAGGAGTGGTTTTGATCAAAGGGTAGGTTGTAAGCGGAAATGACAAAGTTGGTATGGATCCAGCTATACTGTTATGATTACTTGTAGAACTCACATATGTGTGCCTTGTAATAGGGTTGGTATTGGAGGCTACCATTTGAACAGTTACAGGATGCTCAGAGGTTTGCGTGCTTGACTTTCCCACTGAAGAAACTGAGTCTTGCATGGTATTTGTCAAGAAGTTAGTTCCAGAACCTATAGTGGGAATGACCACTGCAGTCATGTTTTCATGAATAATTAAGCTTGAGGTTGTTGTCAGAACTTCTCCACTTGTGGACAAAATTGTGGAAGGAGTACAAGAGGCTGTATCACACAGGGTGATAGTAGTTGGTGTGTCAGTTGCCCCCAGTGACAAGGCTGGCATTGCTGTTTGGGTCCTGTGGCTGTCTCTGACTGGGTTTGAGATTAATGTTGTGCTGGTACTTGAAGGTGACAGAGTGTGGGTGACAGTTTGTGGAGCTGTGTGCACATTTGGTGTGAATGGAGGTGTAACTCTTGAGAAGGTGTTAGTCACCTGGGAGACTAAACTGACAGTTTCAGATCCTCTGGTGGTTCCTGTACTTTGAGTCTGAGCCATCTGGGAAATAGCTGATGTTTCCTGAGGAGAGGTGCTGGGAGAAGTTGGGATTGACCGTCTTGATGGTCTCCCTGTTGTTAAGACCTCAGAGGTGATGGTTGAAACAGTGCTTGGGATAGTAACAGACATGATTCCCGTGGTTTCTGGAGCAGTGTCATGACTGGTTGCATTGGACAATTTAGTTGTGGACTGAGTTATGTGGCTTAGCATGGAGGGATTTGTTGAGAAATTTTTGGTCTTATCTGAGGTAAATTTTTCTAGAGAAGAACTTTCTGAAGTTGTTTGGCTGTTTGCTATAGATGAAGAAGCTGTTACTGTGCCCACTAAGGTGGTGGCCACAGCCAGAGAGGCTGCTGTGCTGGTATGCAGTTCTCCAGCAGTCTCTGCACCTTGAGTTTGGTAGGATTGGGAAATGGCTGATATTGTGTCAGGTGAGGTGCTGGTAACAGGGGATGTTGATTGTACTTCTGAGCTTCCCAGTGTTGAGACTACAGAGGTGGTCTGAGGAATAGTGCTTGTTATGAAAAATGATGTGCCTCCTGAGGTTCCCCGGGTAGTATCAGAATTGGTTGGTGCTGTCCATATTTCTGTGGTAGCAGCAGTGACCTGAGTTGTGTGACTGTCCATGGTGGGTGCTGGGATGGAGGTATACTGAGGAACACTTTCTGAGAGCAAGGGTACACTTGGTTTGAATGAAGAAGTTTCGGATGTGACTGTTTTGATTGTGTCTGTTATGGGGGAGACTAAACTTATGGTTTGGGATCCTTGTGTGGTCTGTGTACTCTGAGTGTAACCTATCTGGGAAATAGCTGATGATCCTTGAGGAGAGGTGCTAGTAGAGAGTGTTGTA